>JAPZDV010000006.1:8068107-8095939 GCA_029814665.1 Acanthurus lineatus
GCTGTGTGACAAAATCCAGCCGTCATTACAAAGGTCACCACACGGGGGAAGCAAAACCAGGAGGTCAAACACTTTCATGGGAAGTGAAAAGGAGTTAAACCAGGTCATGGGCAAACTGAGGCCTGCAGGCTTTTTAATCTGGTCTGCTGAATATTGGTGCAAAATTGTCCAAATTAAAATAAAGACTGCATTAATTTTGCCTTTTCCTGCAACGCCAGCATTCGCCACATTTCCACCGAGCGTGCTGCCGACGCTAACAACCAGACTGATGCACCGGCAGAAAAGAGCAACCAGCTGAAATTAAAGTAAGTTTTCTTTACTTTTTAAGATTGTGGCTTTTACATTTAATTCATATTAATTCACACAAACACTTTCCGTCTGTCAAATTTTAAAACTCATTGTGGCCCCTGAGCCAAAAAAGTGCTGAAAATTACTTCATTTACCAGTTGAAAAAAAAAAATCCTGTAAAAACACTTAGTTCACACGTCTAAAGCAAATCCACAGACCCAACAGTGACAGCTTCTATTAGTATTATTTCATATTAAAGATATGTTCTATAAAGAACTCTGCAGTGTGTATTTGCTGTGTGGATTGTCCAGATTATGGAAAGACATTAAATAAAGTAGCTGACACACTGCTTGAGGCGATAAATAAATAATATCTGAAAAACTACAAATGACATTTAAATGTGTTTCTATTCACTTAAGGTGAACTAACCTTTAAAATAGGTACAGAGAATATGGGAAGACATTATGCTGCTGTATAAAGGAACTGACACTCTGCCTGAGGAGATAAATAAGATAAAATAAGATCAGATATTCCTTTATTATTCCCACAGTGAGGAGATTTGCATTGTTGCAGCAGCAGGTGGACAGTAAAAGACTGAATGTAAAAAGCAGCAATAAGAATAAAGAACAATAAATAATAAGTACAAATTAATAACAAGAAATTGTACAATACTTACAAGGGTGACTGTATGAAGTGGTAGTATTCAGTTGCACTGATGAAATTGGAGTAATATACATGGATATTGCACGTAAATGAAATTATTAGTATACATGAAATACTACTTATAATAATATTATAAAGTATTGTGCATTAAAGTGCAGTGTGATTCAATTGTCCAGGCCGGCGGGGGTGAGGTTTACTGGGAGCAGTGCTTGTTGTAAAGTCTGACAGCTGCTGGGAGGAAGGACCTACGATATCATTCCTTCACACACTTGGGGTGAAGGAGACTTTATTCTATGAATAATCATACTTAATGTCTGGTGGGATCTGCTCTAGCATCAAACAGCACTTTATAGCAGTCTTCCTGAAATTAGGACACATTTTCTTGAGGTTGCCAAATGGCTGAGTATCACGCATACCAATGCTATGATATGTGAATTAATTTCCATAAATAAAATGGAAGTAGAAAGGGCTACACACACATTCATAAAACTTAGTTACATCAAGTAACTATTTTTTACTATAGTAACTGTAGTTTGATGAGCTGAGTTTTAATTGTGCAGGGTTGTTTATTTTTTCTCACCCCCGTCTCCTCACAAACTTGGACCTGAATACCTGTTTCACACTCCCTGGCTGAGGTATCGTTAATGTTGAGTGTGAGTGGGGAATGATGGCCAAACCAAAACACAAGGCAGAGTTTATAAGCTCTGGCTTCTCCAAAACTGTTTCAGGGGAGAGATTTCAGTGTGTTTTGGAGGGGGGTTCAATAATGAGAGCTTAACCATAAACTAATTGGACAGACGCCTTAAAAAGGAAGCAGGAAATGAAGGCAAGTCATTAGAGTTTTTCCTATGCAAACAAGAGACTTAAAGATGTTTGATATGAGAAAATCATAAACAATAATAAATGTCCTTTTAAAGCATTAAAGATTTACCAGCTGTCCTCAAGACATCAAAGCCTGAACCAAGTGACCAAATCTAACTGAAGTATCTGGTTTCTGGTTACATTATTTTAATCATACAGGTTCAAATCTGGTAATCTATCACTGGAAGGCACAAGAAAGTTTCATAGCAACTGAGCGTTCCTGTAACCATAGTAACACATTTACTCTGCATGCAAAGAGGGAGGGATGCTGCTGCCAGAAGACTCATCAGTAAATCGTTGAGAGCAGATCAATGACACTTTAACCAGCCATATATCATTTCATTGTGCCAGAGATTAAATATTACACACCCTTTAGCATGTCAGGTCAGTAAAAACTAAACTAAAGGGAAGGGGTAAAAAACAGAGAGGTGATAAAGTTGTGAGAAACAGATAACAGAGTAGAACATGTGTCTTACTGAAATGTGTTTAAAAATTATTTGTTCATATTTCACAAGGTGGCAACATAATTAGCAATAACCTCAATGAGTCTAATTAATGCTGTGAGGTACTTTATATGGCCGACTGTTTCCACAAGCCAGCCGTCAATTTTAGGGTGTTGCTATATTTCATTTTTAAGTCCAAGCTCAAAGTGCAAGTTTTTAACAAGTTGGTGAAGAACTTATATAAGTTTTTACTAAGTTGTGAACAGTGACAGTATACTTGCTTTATGTTAGAAACTTCCTCATTTCTGAGCATGTTAACATGTATTTTGCTCAAAACACCTGTATTCCTGTTTGCAGTCTCAGTCACCACCATGACACTCCTTTGTGATGTTATTAACTATCATGGAAAGGATGAAAAATGTTGTTAAAACTGTGAAGAAACACTTTTAATAAATGAATAAATTCATTTCAAGAAGTCATTCCTTGGTGGTTGTCCCTTGATTTACTCCTTTTTAAAAATTTTCCTTCTACCTATATCTGTACTTAAATCCCACAGCAAATTTCTAGAAAATTATTTGCACTGAGGTTTTTTTTTTTATCAAATGACTTGTTTTGCAACTAGTTTTGCTTTCATGTATAACAGTGTCAACAACTTTTTACTCCCGCATTTAAAACTAGAGAAGAATCAATAACTTAACGATGACTTGATTTATTTTGGTCACAAAGCAGCTAAGTGTTAGCTACAGAAAAAAAACCAAAATGACCGACTCCACTGATTCACCATGACTGTCATAAAACCAGTGCCCAAAACATGTGACAGTTTACTTATTTTGAATTTGGCAAAAACACATCTTAGTCATTCTTATTTTATTAGGCTAAATTACATGTTCCTGAAAGTAAAAAAACACTGAGATGACACAAAAGTTTGGAAAAACCTGTAACTGATGCGTTTAACAGATAAAACAGTGCAATTCAGACACTAAATGTATTTTATACATTTGCAACGGCTTTTGGCCCAAAAAGAAAAATATTGCAATTGTTGAAACAACCATTTAATCCAGTTCTCCACAGTGTCACATGATGGGAAAATGTCGCCTGTTTGAGTTTTGTCTGAGTTTGTTTTTCCGTACGGAAAAGCATCAGTGACCTGAGATCATCATTAAACCAACCAAGCTCTAGATATTTTGGGGACCAGTTTTTCTTTGGCTTGTGTCTATAGTGGTTACACTGAACTGGTTTAAACTGCGATTTATCAGCCGCACAGTACATTTAGCGGATATTCCATACTGATAACCCCAGAACAGCCTCCTGTTTTAGGAATAGTTTTGCTAAAGTAACATGCATTTTAAAATCAGCATGTTATTTGCATCAAGGGCACACGACACTGAAAGAGAAACCCGTCTCTGTTTAAATCTACCAGTACTGATGTATATATACATAATGCTGATGTATGTTATGTAAAATAAGTTTTCATGTCATTTCAGCCATGACTGGCGAATGTTTTATATTCTTATTTACTTGTTATTCAAAGGTATCCTTGTCTTTATCTGATCTTTCAACTTTCAGGCTTGTTGACATTTTCATCCCACATGTACAAAGCATCACAATTTTAAAATAAATCTTTTGTCAAGAGAATTTTGCAGAATTAAAAAAACATAAAGGATCATTTATTAGAGAGCTGAGCTGTCCTTTCAGGGATTTGACTAAATCAAGCTTTTGTCGCATTGATGGATCCAGCATTATGTCATGTTGTGAACCTGTTGATATCATATTAAGATGTGATAAAATGATTTAAGGAAACCGTCAAGCTCTAAATGACACTTGTTTTTATACTGTTAAAAAAAACTGTTATCACACTAACCGAGGACAGACAGGACAAGATCATTACAACTCCTTTTTAAAAATATCCACAAGTCATGTTAAGAACTCTTCATGTTTATTTTCTTTTTTTGAAAAGAAATCCAACCAGACAACGACCAAAAGAATGTTCAAGCTGGGTTATCAAAACAAAGTGTAAATTAAAATACAAACCATTTGAAGAACCAAAAGTAAAAGGAAACACTGAGGTGTTATTTTAACATACTGTAACAATACATTTTTTATCCCAACAATGGAGTGTAAAGAACTCATGTAAACTTCGAGGGCTCTCTTCTGAAACCAGACCTACCTACATTAGGTAAGAAGTGAGTGACAGCAAGGTCACACGTCTGGGAATGTACACTAGTGAGCATATTCATCATTCAGTCGTAAACTGCAATGACCAGGATGCAAGCTGACACTTTAGAACATAATACTTTTTGTAACGCCTGTTTAAAAGTGACTTAAGTTAAAATGACTGGTTCTGTCTAGGCTGACATATGTAAGTTAAAGTTTGATCTTATTATTCTTTTTGGATGATCAACCAAAAAATATGCAATAGAAAATAACTTCTCCATAGATGGAGCTCAATGTTTGTTTCATCCAGTTCAGACAGTAACATGGTCCATTTTCAAGAAACCAAAAGTTAACATTCAGACTAATATTTCACATTTCAAGTTAATAATGATTAAACTGATTAAGGCCATTTTTATCACTAAGGCTTCTTTGGGAAATCTATTTTACAGCTGCTAACAACAAGCATTAAGAGTGCAGACATTGAGACGTCTAAGCTAGCTCTTATGGCCAGTTACCACAGTTAGTTTCCTCCAATAAAAATTTAAACCTTTTAACAAAATAAAAATTACTAAGTGTTGTAGGATAATTTGACAAAATTATCAATAGGTATGAAACAAGTGGTAAAAAAGAGCCTTGTTACTTCATGCTAACTTTGGAATAATGATCCAACACAATAAGCCTATTACTTTGGAAGTCATTTAAAAGTCAGTCTGCTCCTGTGTTTCCTTCCAACAGCATTCTTACAGTCAAAAATAAAATGAAATCAAATGCATCCTTTCAGTCCTACAGAAAGCATCTTTAGTCTACCTGATGAGAACATGAGCGACTGAGTTCCTTTGTGGTGACTCCCTCCAGCCTGATGAACACGCAACAGCTCATGTAGCTGTCAAAGGATGCAGCCTGAGTCTCCTTAACTTTAATTCTGCGGAAATAAGTGGCATATAATACATTAAAACAGAGAAAAGAAAAATTTTTAGTGTAGAACACTCTGTTACAGACTAAACTGGAGCAAAGATGCTTGAAAAAAATGACAAGACTTCAATAAATCTCACCTCTTTTTTTACATTTGTCACTGTTGATGGTGATGGAGAGGCAGGTGGACTAATGAAGAAGGGAAAAAACTAGTTAATTTGTTATATCAGCCCAACAACCACACCTCCCACTGCCCCTACAAGCTGTTTGGTTACGGTGATCTTGCAGCTTTGTTACATCTCAAAGTGGGTAAAAGTGTTTGACTGTATGAGATCAGTCTTTAGGAATGCCCGACTGCAAACTGGTCAGAAGGTGCCAGACTCATTGAAGCACTTTGATTTAAGAGGAAAAACTTGTTACTCCAAGTTATTTTACTTTTCTGTAACGCTCAACAACATGTAGTGATCTTCAGAGTGCTAACAGCTGACTGTTGGATCAAAATCTATCTCATCCATCTTTTCATTCGACACATAATCTATTTTAAACTTGGTTCAGGAGGTCCAGCTTCTTCAAAAGCCAAAGGAGATGCTGTTTTCTTCAGCACATCCTCTCTTTTGGGGACATTAATGTAAACTGTGTGTAGCAATAATAGAAAAGAAGACTAGACAGACTGAAAGAAACACTCTTTGATAAAACTCCCACAGAGTCTTTCCACTCAGACATTCCTCATTTACAGCCTTTATCACTGCCTCTTCAGGGAGGGCAGTGAGGACCTTAACTTGGACCATCCAAATCATAAAAGAGCAGATGTTTGCTTTTCAACCTCAATTATTAACATCAATCATCACTTGGAGGAGTCTAACGTGAGCCAAAACAGGCAAAGCCTACTGTGAGAATCTTCACACGCAGCAATTAAACATGTGTGTCTGGGTGTGTGTCTGTGTTTTTCTGTGTGTTTGTGCGTGCACGTGTTAACAATTACTCAAATCATGAGGGCTGAGGGCACTGAATAGGATCAAAGGGAATATTTGATTCATTATTTGAAAAGTGACAAACACTAAACATCTGTATCACATTTAGGAGCAAACTCTTAAAAATAACATTTATTTGGTTTATTACTTAAAAATTAAACTTTACTGCTATCACAAATTATTGCCATTTTAATTATTTGCATTTCCTGTTGTGTTATTGTTTCATTAACTTCAATCTAATCTATTTTAATAATTTGCAGATCTGATTAAGTGTCCATTGCTAAAAAAAATACAAACATGGACCATTAAATGGGTTTTCACGTACCTGACAACTTGTCTGGAAGCATTCTCAAAAAACTTTGTTTTGGAGGCAACACTGCAAAAAAAAACAAGAGAGGAAAAAGAACTTTGATGTTTATACAAATGATTCTTCATCACCAAAGTTTAACATTTAAATGGTTCCCACCCACGTTTTAGTACCGGTGGGTTTTATGGACCTTTTAAAATGCTATTTCCATATTGTTACAGCAGGAAAAGCACAGGGTGATATAAAAAAACGCAGAGTCAGATGACTTTGATGAACTCTGTGGATTCATCACTACCAGTAAACCCCGGTCATATACAAAATCACAATGTAATTATAACATTATTGATGACAGGCTTTTCACTCATGTTGAGTTAAAGAATCTGAGGGAACAATCGCTTCCTGGCTGCTCACATTTAATGAATTTCAAAATTGGAAAAACTTAATTTTGCAATAAAGTTTTAACACTAGCTTGTGATCCTTTCTGTCTCTTTCCAAAAGAGTTGGTTAACTTAACAGGAGGGATGAAACACCTTTTCCAAATTAGAAAAAGGTTTACACACAAGACTGTTTCAGCTCCAGAAGGAGAGAGGGAGGAGGAAGAAGAAGAAGAAGAAGAAGAAGAAGAAGAAGAAGAGCAACAACAACTACAAAAACATGGCATAGATGGCAAAGCAACTGGTATTGATTCTGGCTTCACCTCTCCTTCTACTGCTCTGTTAATTACAGACATGTGTATCGTAGCCTGTACCGCCACCCTATGACTAAACGTTGCTTTGCAGAGCCCTTTTGTTTTTCTCCAAATCAATTGTGGCATTGCATCTTATTTGCATTTTTAATTTATTATTTTCTATATTTTAAAATTTCATGAGATTTTTCAAAAATATCAACAGTTCTCATCATCTCAATGTCAGACATCACGTCACATCACATCATGATCACAACACCACCATTGTCTTGGTGAGGCAAGTCTGAGGTTTCATTGTGTTACTCTAGGCAACATGGCCATTGTTTGATTGTACAGTTTGGATTGTTAAGGCTGCTGATACTTTGAGGATTTCTAATTGAAACTGGCTCATATGACACCATTTCTATGTATTTTAACTTCTGAGATCAGCTGTCAATAAAAATAGCTGCTCCAGTGGTTAAAAACATTTTGATTCTGTCTTCGTGTGCTGAAATTATCCATTGAAAGGTATCTCTGAAGAGCACTTACTAGGATGTGGCCGAGCTCTCACTGCTGGCTGCAGGCGGGGTCTTCTGTGGAGCTGGCAATCTGGAGGGGGGTTCAGGGGGCCTGACTGGGGGTCTACAAATGGCATGTTTCTCTGCAGACCTGGTTCTGGTCAGACCTTCAGAATCTCCTGGAAAAAAAAAACAATTCCAGAGCTTCATGTTACAATACAAGAAAAGAAAAAGCAATTAATGTAATAAAAGACTAACACATTGATGTTAAAATAACAATAAATCAACACACTGACATCAGGTAAAAACTTTATGGGACAAATAACTCAGAAAAGTACTTTTTGTCCACAGGCAAATTCTGAACAGACTGATTCATCATCCATTTGCAAAGCAAATGCTTTAAAAACTCATTTTATTTTTCTGCTGATTACCATTTTTTAGCAACACTGTTCACTTAAAATGAAAAAAGTCAGAACCAATTCTTTAATTGTTTCATAACAATGAAAAGGTGACAAACCAGACAAACCAGTCACATTTACACTGAGCATTTCTAGTCTATTGATCATTAAAAGAATTTAGTCATACAAGTCAATATTCACTCAAAATCAAAATCATACAACAGTGGCAGCTGGTTTCATTCAAAGCTCCAATCAGATGGAACAATTCTGGTTGAGTATCTTGCACAGTGATATGCAGGTTGAAGGAGCCAGGGACTAAACCACAGACCTTCCAGTAAGTGGACAACCTGGATGTAACTCCTGAGCCACAACCGCCCATTAACACGATGCACTGAGAGCCATAAAGAATAACAAAACCAGCACTAGTATTTTTTTTTTTACTGCAACAATAAACATGTTAACAATAAAAAACTAAAAAAAAAAACAAAAAACGGATCAACAGCAAAGTAGAAACGATTTGAACAACAGGACGTAGCCAAATGCATTACCTAAGTATAACAAGGAAATTAAATGCTGGGCTTTTTGACTTTTTTTTCTCATTTTTGGACTATTTTCATGCCCCCACATAACTGATCCATACACCACAGTTTTACAGCCTTTAACCCCCACACTGTATCCCCTTGTTTCTCACCATTTTCAATCCTATAAAACCTGGAAGAAGTTTTGTTGTTGTTGTTGTTGCAGCAGACAAATAAGTACAATTTAAAAAAGCTTCAGCTCCATTAACAGTGTTCATCATACCTTCTTTGCTGGCTGCTGTGCCCTTAGGAGGTGGTCTCCGGCCCTGAAAAGATGGCGCTCTGCTCACTCCAGACCCCCCATTTGTTGCTAAAGAAGAATCTGGCCTTTGTCTCGTATCGTCTATCTTGCCCGCGTCGGTGTCTGTCTGTCTGTCCTGACGGTTAGCTGGTTTGGGCATCAACGCTTGTCTCGGAGGAGGATCTCTTGGAACAAGCGGAGCACAGCTGACAGGTTTTGTGCGCTGCAGAGGAACAGGGCCCCCTGACACTTCCCCATCCATGATAGAGCCGTCATTCTGGCCATCTGTTAGGGAGAAACAACACAGCCATTAATGCAAGGTACCAGCTACTTAGAGTGAACTCAACAGCAAGGACTTTACAACAAAAAATATGTGATATTGTTCTTGTTCTATGAGTACAGCAACTTAACGTCTGAGTCAATGTAAACATTTTCCTCTTAATAATACAAATGATCATCAACGTGCATGTTTAAAAAAAATGAAATACAAATACAAATTTAACTTAAATAAATGTTTTGACTAATTTAAACAGCTAATACTCGCACAGGACTTCACTAGTTTAAGACCACACAAAAACTATTAGTTAATGAATCAAAGCACATTCCAAAGTTTGCAGTAATCATGCAGAGCTGGTTATCTGGCCATAGTGACAGTGAGTTATGAACAGTCAAATATCACAAAACACAGGGAGGACAAGCAGGAGGTGCTTCAAATCTCTCTGCTGCAGTGTGTGAGAGGATGGGGACACACCCACTTAATGAGGGGTTTGAAAAGATAGAAAATTACATGATTTAGCCAGAGGAATTTAAAAAGGAGACTAATGTGAGATTAAAAAAAAAAAAAATAGAGTAGATAATTTTATTTGGACTTGAAATGAAAAGCAGGGATAATGATAAATAGTAGGCAAAAAGATTAAAGAACAGTGATGACAAATTTTGATTTTTTCATTTTTTGACAGACAAATGAACAACTCCATGTTTAGGAAGAAGTAACAAGTGTTTTAAATGGTATTAAATGGACACACGCTACAGTGAATCACATTTTTCTGTACTTCAGAAAATGTTAAAAAATGACCCTGCAGGTGTGTTTGGTACACATCTTTCTGGAATATTACAAAAAAAACAAAAAACATTAAATAATCTACTGTACGGTCAGCACAGACAGGATGGGATAACGATGAGGATGATGGTGACAGTCAGGCCAAGAGAGGCGGATAATTACTCTCTGCGTGCTGAAAGCGGTCGTGACTAAGAGCATGATAAACACGCGCTGGTCGCTTGGAGATTGTGATGGGCTGCCGTTTTCTCGGGGTGATCCGCGGAGGAGGGACAGGTGGAGCGCTGCTGTCCTCTGGCTTGCAACTGAAGATCTGTGATCACAGAAAAAAAGTTATGGTAACATTTTACTTCAGCAGATACAATTTCAGCTACATCCTGATGCTTTCGGCTGCAGAAAATCACAGAGCAGATGAGAAGCTTAAAATTTCAACATAATTCTCTTTCTTTCTGCAAGTGATAAGGGTAACACCACTTACTCATCTATACACCAAGTTCGAAGGCATAGCTAGCAGCAGGCTAGCTTAACTTAGCTTTGCAGCTAGCATGGCTCCATCCAAAAGTTTAGTTGTAAAACATCAGTTCATGACTCTGGGTCATGTATGGCTAGTCTTTGTTGGGTGAAAAGATCCCTCTTATTCTTTTTTAAAAATAAAAAACAAGAACAAAGTGCTTATTTTTGATCTATAAGGGATTTATGTTTAGTTACTTTGGCTGCTTGTTGGTGGTAGCTTCATATTTAGTGCACAGACATGAGAGTTATTTCAACTAACTCTTAGTTAGACAGCAAAGTGTTTGAGTATTTCTTTAAGTGGTACAAAGTTTAATCACTTTGGTGGTCTTAATTTATTCAATTTTTTTGTCTGAGACAATTCAAAGGCTACAGAGTCTGAAAACGTACCTTTTTGTAATCCTCAATCAGAATCTCTACAACAATATTTTGGAACTTGATATCCAACATGGCTGCCACAGTCTCCTCTTTTGCTCTCATCAGTGTGGGTCCGAATATAACAGCCATGTTTGAAGGAGTCATTAGGTTTTCTTCACTGTGACTGCACACGCTGTGAACAAACATCAAGTTGACATGAATAAAATGTAACTGAACTATTGACATAAGGGCAGTGATACATTAACCAGAGGTCCTAGTGTGCGTGCAGTGAAATAAGTAAATCACAAGAAAGCATGCTGGCACGTACTAGGCCAAATGTTTAATAAGCATCTCCAACATCTCTCGATTCTTCTCTGGTAGTTTGTAGGTAAGAGAGTGAATTTCACTCAGTCGAAAGTCCAGATTATCTGACTCTGTGAGATAGAAACAACACAAAGTTACATAAAGCAGGAATCTAAGAGAACAGAGTTCATGAAAATATGGATGACTTGTCTGTTGAATCCATGCACATAATTAACATGTTATTTCAGATTAAAAAAAGAGTTCCTGATATATCTTACATACATTTATATATTTTCATTCACATAATGTCAGTACAATTAAAAAACGAGGTGCAGTGAAAAAGATGAACAAAAGCAACAGTTATATAAAAATATATTAATATGCAATGCTTTTGAATAGAACTGAGTTAAGTTCAGCCACACAAAGCGATGGCATAAGACCAATAAAGTCTCAAAAACAAACTGAGGCCATATAACAAGGAGTTCCTATCCAACTGCTGCAGGACATTTCCAGGAAACTACGGCCACCAGTTGTCTTATTGTAACATCCTGACAGAATGAGGCTGACGCTATTAAACCCATTGTCTTCTTTGATTTGTAATGATGTTTTGTGACAGACAAAAACAAATAGGGGGCTCAGATTTCTTTAAGTGTCTTCCAGACCGACCCTGTGCTGTCTTTTAAACTGATTAAAGTCTGCAGCCTGCACAATATTGATGTTCATTTGCCTCTTTTGTATCTGGCATCCAGGTTTTTTTGGCTGCACAACGCTCATGCATGTTAAACACATAAAAAGCTAACAGAAAGTTATAGGAGGCAACAGGCAATTAAGCTGGGAAACATGTTCCACAGGATTTAAGCTACCAGTGAGCATCAACACTATGTTCCATGCATGGCTGTATATTTTTGCCATCTTTTGAAAAAAGAAGGTATGTGGACTTAAGAAGGTACAACGTGAATGTGCAAGCATGCAATAAAGAAAACTTTTCCCTATTTTAAGCTAACAGGTAAGGGCACGTTTTTGGCTACAGAGTGAATTGTCTTGCAACCTTTGTGGTGCATTTTTTTGCAAGTGAAACAGCTTTGCATTCTGAGGGAAACACTTTTGTGGGTTCAAGACAAGTTTTAACCTGGATTAAGGAGGCTAGGAAAACATGAGCACAAATACAAAACTCCCTAATCTTTTAGCTGGATAAGTTACACAAAGCATCTTACTTGCAGCAGATATGAGGTCTCTGTGTAGACTGTAGGTCATTAGAGGTTCAGACAAGCTCCTGCAGATAAGTAAAGATACTTGTCAATAAGTACAAGACCACAATGTAATATTACTCACCACATCAAACACAAGCAAAGCTCTTCCTTGTTACACAAGAAAGCACTTGGATAGTAAAACCTTTGCCTTTGCTGCTGTATTTTAATAATGACAAACTGTTTTAATCTGGATCAAGATGCACACAAAAGATAATCACGCAGAGTTTTGGAAACGTGAAGAGAATTTGAGGAAAATTTCCAATGAGTCAGAATTGTGACGATTAATGCACTTGTCAACAACTATTTATCATACATTTTACAAAAAAAAATTTAAAAAACATATATTGAGATTGAATTATCAAATAAATGTCAGTAGGGATATCTCTAGATCTGAAACTACACAGTATTTTACCGTATTTGCCACAAAAAATTTTAAGTCTTCTACTCTCGTGTGTCTACTTCTTGCACTCATTCATACCTCTGATAAAACTTTAATGCACTTGTGATGGTTTTAACGTCCCAGTCGCTGCTGTGCAGATCCACATCGCCTGGGTTTGTGGGGTCTACGAAGAGCAAATCAAAATAAACATTAAGATGATATTTAATACTGTTATGTTGATTTCAATGCAAAAACTCAAACTGAAAACCAGCTGAATTTCAACTGAATTTGATAACTAAAATTTATCGATCTGCTCTTGTTGCAGCTGCATGCTGACTCACTGTCACACATAGTAGAGCCATTGGTGATGTTATCAATAACACCTGTGTTTTTCTGACCATGTCAAGTTTAATGTTTAAAGTTAAAATGCTTTTTCGTCTTGGTCCTGAAGTTGAATGTTTGAGCTTCATGGTACAGAACGATGTATAAACATTCAACAGGTGAAAGTGGAAAGTTCCTATGAGTCCACTGAAAGTCTTATTCTCAGTCTGGGAGCTATTCTGGTCCAAATATTCAGCTTAAAGACATGAGATGTCAAACATGAAGCCTCCAAACTGAGAACAGAGTTTAAAGTGAAGAAGGAAACCTGTTCTGCTGGTTTTTAATAAAGGAGAATGAGTAGATGTCATTTAAAACAATCTTTAACAAGATATAGGGATATTTTTTGTGAAAAGAGCATATCAGATAATTATTATTATTCAAAGTGCAATTTATTAACATTTAAAACAACTCTTATGGCGGACTTAAAAAAAAAATTAAACTGCAATAATTTAGCCCCTTAGGGGCAGCAGAAACAAGCTGTGAAAACACTGACTTATAATCATGTTTCAATTCAACATTCCGTCTCTATTAAATCTGTTTTTAGTCTTCACAGCCTCCTGACCAACTATCTGGCTTTTCAGCTGCGAAACGCTGCACTACGGTCATAAACTAGCTAGTCACTAACTTTGTTTGTCTATTCTGGGCTGAGTTGGTGGCATACAGTGGGTTTTCACAGCTGTTTTACTGAAAATGGCTGCAGATTACAGCCCAAAATGTTGCTATGAGAACAGCAAGAGAGAACCACAACATTAAAGTTAAACTGAAAAATCGAACAAATTTGTTTTAAGACTGTAAAATGCTCAGTTGAGTATAACAGCAGAGCTGGATAATAATTCTCTGTTGGTCTGCCACTATAAGCGACACCATTTTATAAAAATATATTTTATAGCCACTTTGGGGCAGAGCTCTTGGAACAGAAGCCCTGTGAGTCTGCAGCCTGCACACATGTCCTCTCATTCAAAGCTTCACACAAGCCTGACAAAAGCTGCAGAACCTGTTACATTGTACAGAAAGGTAGGTGAAGAGACACAGTGGATGGTCAGATGCAGAATATGTTCACAGGCTTATGTTCTTACCAAAGAAGGCATTTAAAAGCTTCTGCACTTGGATGTTGCTGCCAACTGTTCTGTACACTCCTTCTTGTGTGACTCCTAGAGAGAGGAGGAGGAGGACGGAGGGGTTTAAAAAGAGAAAAGGGGAGTGTAATCTAGACAAAAACACAGAGCAGTGGAGACGTACCACATGCGTCTGCAGCAGCCAGAGCTAAGATACAGATGTTATGGCCTGATAATGAAAGTTTTATAGAACCAGAGTACTCTATACTTAAACCATGAGTCAAATTACATGCCAGATTAATTGTCATGAGGTGAATCACCGTAGGTTTGGGATATTGGGCTTTTCAGTTCTAGCATGCATGTAGGGAGGAAATTTTGGGATAGATAGTTAAAATGTTCTTTAACAAAACAGGCAGAGCTAAATAGTGTGTGATAAAGATGTGATAATTAAAGGTCTGTGCAAAGTGAAATAGGCTATTATTTCAGACTAATGGTAATGAAATGAAGGATATTTGTCCCTGAGAGCAGCCTGCAGGTGTGGCATCTACGAGTAACCTACAACTCAACTACGCCCCCCTCAGGGCAACTGGCAGAACTAAAGACAGCTGGAAAAGAAACTCTGATGAGACTTTTTACCTTTTGTTTCAATGTAATTGATGCACTTTCGTACAAACTTGAATCCAATTTCATTCAGCTCCACTGTGGAAGTTTAAAAATGAAAAAGATTTAATAGCAAATAATCTGTTTGAGATTATACTTCTCTTTGTTAAATCATAAACAAAGATGCATTCAGTGACATGGCATGTTAGGTGCGACATCACAGCATGACTGTATCTGTCTACAACTCAAAACATCAGCACAACAGCTTCAGACTTTTAGGGTAATGACTGACTTACTTTGAGCTTGCTTGTGGATTGGGGAATGATAGATCTGAAATGAGAAAAGGAAAATGTAGAAGGAAAATGAAAACTGTGAAACATATGGAAAAAATCCACGACTGGCAGAGGACACTTCAGCATGATTAATGAACATGTTCTGTATTAAAACTGAAAATGAGAAGGGGGAAAAAATGTAGCGATGGCAGGAAGAAACAAGGCAGCTCCACTGAAACCAGCTCTGTGTTTACAGTGATAGCTTTAGAGGCAGTTTATGAGACTACTGGTACAGTATATCATCTTAAGTTTAACTTCTGAGAAGCAAGTGTTTGATGAAAGGGAAATGGTGGAGTTGAGCACCACATCAACACTGTCCATTAAATTTAGAAGATTATGCCTTCACAGCAAAGTTTATGTGCTCAGGAGACTGATACTCTGTCAGCACACCATGAGGAAGTTTCCAAAGATGCAGAAGGTTGAAAAAAACGTAACAGCATGCAGAGACATGTTGCACTATTAGGCACATATGAGCTTATATAAGTGCTCTTATGTCTGGAGGGGAAGAAGCAATGCTAACCTTATATTCTAGCAATTCAAAAGGCTATAGGGGCATTCAGAGTGTCAGAACAATCAGAGTTGTAGGGCAGAAGGGTTTTTTTTTAAAGGGCACCACAGATTTGATCCTCATACAGAGCTAAAGCTCAGAAACCCTGCAGAGCTGGCAGCAGCACTGTGCAGAGGATCTTTGGTGAGAATATTTGGGCAAAGTGGGTTGAAAGGCTGTTGCGAAATGTTCGTGATGTACAGAAGTCATTAGGGAAGTTACGCAGGAAGAGGGCACTGAATTGTGTGCTTCTGTTATTTTCACATCCCATGGTAGTGACGGTTTCCTTGTTTTGTCCACAATTCACACAACATACCAACAACATCTGATATACAAGATACAGCAAAAAAGAAAGCAAATTATCCCTTACAGTTAGGAATTAACAATATTTTAATTTTTGCTACTGAAGGAATTTGGTATTCCCTTAATTAAAAACTGCTGAATACAGAGGCAGACAAGGTTTGTTATATCAGCATCTGAAAGTTTCAACGGGGAGATTTCTATTCACACCTGAACGTCATTACAGAAGCAAAACTCAGATCACTAATGGTGTGAACTCAGCTGTGCAGTAGGGGCGACACCAACCAGAAGGCATCATTTAGTCACACATTAATGCATAATGTGGCTAACAAGCTTCACTTCCCTCTCACACATTTGTAATACAAAATGGTATAAAGAAATGAGCCATGCCTGCATCCTGTAGCACCTCACAAATGTCACATGAGTGCTTGTGTGCCTTGCATGATGGAATTGATACAAGAATACAGGCTTGATATGGTTTCCTTAAAAAAATTAATGAATGAATGCAATTTTAAACAACACAAGACTGAAATTCAGCTCTGTTTGAATAATAATGGATAATAAATGAAGAATAATGAAAATAATCTAAATAAGTGTAGTTTCTTCCTAAGAAAAGTTCTGTTTAACTAACATAACTAAATGGCCACATTTAAGGACATTTTATTCAAAAAGGAGAAAAAAAAGAAAAAAATTTGCTGTGATACTCAGACTAGGACTTGAAACTTACATTGAGAGTTTTGTTCAGCCTTACAGCCAGAAGCCATTTCATACCATATAAAGTCAATTATACAGTGGACAGGGCAACTGTGACATTACACACTGAATTGTGGACTATTGTTTTGCTGCCTTGAGCATAGAATTATGCTCAAATTTTTTTGTTTTTGTTATTTAGAACCCAAAGTGACCACATTTGAAAGAGAAGGTGGAGGTGGAGAGGATATGAATGCCTCCATTGACTGTGTGACGCAGACAGCTAGCAGCTGCTGTCATTCCAACAGCCACACCTTTAATTATTCTTCCCTGTTAGGTTGTCATGAACAGAGAAAGGAGCTATAAAGACCAAAATTGTTTATTACATCAGGCTCTTAAAGTATTGAACTCTGCTATAAAGATGGGCATTTTAACGCAGGGGTCTGTGGGGATTGGCTTGCTTTTGGATTCAGCCTCGAGTGGCCATTTGAGGAACTGCAGTTCTTGGCTTTTCCACATTGGCTTGGTTTTTCAGCTCTGGAGGTTGCTGCTTGGTTAATCCCCATCGCTAGTGGCTAACTCCATATTGAATTGCAGATATTTTGGCGGTAAAGCAGCTTTCATTAGAGAGAAATAACCCTTAATGAGATAACATGAGAAATTAACTCACAGGCTCCTTTCCATCCATGGCCTCCATCCACAACTTCCTGTCTCCCTCCGAAAGGGCCTGGAAAGTGACTGGCGTGTTTCTATGGGGACAGTAGCAAAAGCCATGAAAAAGGCAAATGTTGCGAACTTAAAGTCACAAGATATAGAGCTGCAATATTCAACAACTGTTTACAGTTAGCTTGATGTTAATACTCTACCACATCATTGATCTTACCAATCCAAACACCACAGAGGGAAAACTTTAATCGCCTTTGAAGTAAATGATTAAATCCCGTCTGGTAAGGATGGATGATGTTAATAGAGATGAATAAGCCAGGCATAAAGAGATGATGAAATTCAACTGTTGCAATCTGTCTATTACAGAGGAAACACAATCCCTGTGCCAAATTTTGAAGCTTGTAGGCTACTGAATCAATTCTTAACAAAGACAACTGTGCTACAAGTTTAAAGCTCATTTTGCCAACTACACTCATTAACTAACTATAAAAAAGCTTTGAAAGTCCTTAAAAAACTTTTTTAACAGCTTTAACAGTTAGAAAGACATCCTTAATATCTATAGGAGTCATATTTGCTGTAGACAACTTGGATCTGTTTCTATGAGATTTACTGATTTGAGGTTTCACTGATATATTTGGAAGCTCTCACATATCAGCACACATAAACCATCAAACACATTTTACTGTACGCTGTCTTTCTCCAGCATGCAAACTGGGTTGAAGACACTTGATCTGGAAGGTCAGAGGTCAGGGTCAGGCTTTCGCACCAGGAGCATTGCGGACTCTCAGGAAGGTAGACGTCTGGCCTCGAAACATTCTGCCACTTTAGTTTATCAAAGTTTATCAGTGTGTTCAGTTCACACACTGGCACAAATAAGTTGCTCAACACTCAGAGACACTTTTAGGCTCTTAATGTGCATCTCAAGCCAAATTCCCTGTCGACACACAGAGTATTTCCACAGACTTCAAGTAACCAGGACAAGACAGAGCAGCCGATGGCTCAAGTGTCTATTAAAATGCATTTCATAAACCAAGCAGCCTACTTATATAAACATGAGCTTGTTGTGTTCCTTTCCCTGAAATCACAGAGTCTGCCATCTGTTTCCAGCATGTGCCGCTCACTCAGGGACTTTTTGGGCTACAGTCCATTTAGCCCTCACACTCTGTCCTCAGAAGCCACCTGTTCACCTGTTTATCCCACAAGGCTTTCGCGTTGCCTCATCTCGCAGTTTCTCAGATGTGTTTGCGCTCACCTCTCGTTAGTCTCCACGTCAAAGCAAAAGCGCTTGTCTATGGACTCTGTCTTCCGGCGGATGCAGGATTTCAGTGTCAGCTGCGTGGGGCCCTGTAGGGGAAGAGACAAAGTTGGAGAAGTGGTTTGTTTGTGTGACCAAGACGATGATGGAAGAAAAAGCAATTTGAGAAAATAAACAGGCCATAGATACTGTAGAAGTCAGAGTATTACAGGTGTTTGTCTTTGGCTACAAGTGGTTCAAATATAACACAGAAATGACTCATTTTACTTCCTCTTGTGATTCTTTTTTAGTTTATATTTCTCTTGTGAGATATATCATTAATTTTACTGAAACATAGAGACTATAAACATCTGTCATGGCTATTTGATATTGGAATGATGGCACACATGGACAAAGACAAGTTGCAGCCAGTTTGTGTGTTAAAGAGGCACTGAGTTAAGATTGATGTACATTTTTACACAGTGCTTCGACTCACTTATTAAATTCTGTGAAACTGAAACCACAATACAGTCAAATCACTATTTAGTGAAAAAAACCCCAACATAATTTCTGTTTTTTCACACAGACATTGCGATGCATTGCAGATGACTGCAACCTATCAATTTTTGCAGAATAACTGTGTAATAAAATGATCGTTGCGTTGTGAAACATATAAGGATTATATTGTACTGTGAGTCACTGTGATTCCTCATTGCTTATATTATATAATAATCTTCTTGTCAGTGAAGCACCTGTTTAGTTGTAGTCTTTTGTTCACAAGGCACCATGACCAGCAGCCTCCCCTCCTTATGATATTTGCAGTAATATTTGACCCATGACACGCCTAAAGCCCCTGTTGTGACACAAACAAACAAACAAAAAGGGCAGGATGTATTAGAAAACGATTCAAGCAAGAGCTTCAAACTTCTGTGTCAGTATTAAGCACACTTACATTTCTCCTGACAGTACAGATAACCTTCCATTGGCAGTGAACTGTGCATTTTATAGATCTGGGAGGGGTGTTTCATCCTTTTCATCAGCTCTTCCATCTCTTCACGCGTGCTCTCATAGTGGTTTCTCGTCTGCAGGCAAAAAGCAAGTAGCACTTTAGTATCTTATGGACATCAGACTACAGGCTTATAAATCCCACTAATGGCATCATTCATTTCTGGGAACATCACTTACATTTTGCAAGCTGAGCTGCAGCTCTTGCTTGTAAGGCATGAAATCCTGAGTCATCTCCACTGTCAAGTTATTAAGCGTTAAAATACTGTGAAGAAACGCCAGCACCTGTTCAACCAAAGCACGAATGACACACTTATGACTGCTCTCGACAAGAGCCACAACAAAGGGACAGCTGCCACACAGAGAACACGACTGACTGCTGAGATTTTCTCTTTGGTTTCTTATCAAGTTTTGTTTCTAAAGTTAACTTTATATTTCCTCCATTTAGTTTTCATGGCAGTAAAGAGGAAGAGTGGGAGACCACAGGCAGCACTTACAGGCTCCACCACATCAAACTTCTTCCTGTCCTGCACCTGATGGATCTGATACACATATTCCACCGACGATTCATAGAAGTTCACTCGCTCTTTGTCCAGGAGCTCATCAGCCTGTAGAACAAATTTAAAAAAAAAAGAATTTCAAACAGTGCTGCTCTCATTTGTACATTTCACTTCAGCAGTGATGAATCTCTCAACTTTACCTCTTGAAGCTGACTCTCTTTCTTCTTGGCAGAAAGATTCAGGTGTTTGTCCACCTGAGAGTAAAATTTTTCACTCTCTTTCTCAAACTTCTTTTTCTTTTCCTGCAGGGAAGATGTGATAATTATAAAAATGGAGGATTATGGTGTGATCAAATCAAGGAAGTGTTTATAACTGGCATAGCATGAGATGTGTCAAGTATCCTGTCTTCTGTTCAAAATCATTGGCAGGTTTTACAAACCAATGCCAGCAAATTTTTATTTTCTATATCAACATAATATCACTATTCGAGAACTTACAACACTTGATAATGTTGACTTATATTTATTTTTTAATACTTTTTATTACTTTTTTATTCTTTTTTTATTTTCAATAAGTATGAAAAAGATATGTATCTAGAGGGACATTTCACAGTTGAAATATACCCTTCAGAGCTGTCTGGTTTGCATATTAGAAAATAAAAAACATTGTTTCTACTTAACAAACTGTTGACTTTTCCCTGCTACAGTTTCTTATCTCTTATCAACCAACTTAAATCAACATATTTACTGATCTAGCTTAGTGATTTCCAGTTGAGCTAACTTCTATCGTTGCCAGAGGGTTTTTGTAAAAACCAAAGTGTGGCTCATAAAATAACTTTCTCACACTCTACAATAAAAACTGCAGTGTGTCTCATATAATAACTAACCCACACATGCGTTTGAATACATATGAATAGACTTAAGGAAGTACCTCATAACATCCTGTTTGGCCTGTGTAAAGTAGCTTAGGAAGCTGTAATATGTTGTATAAAATGTGACTGTTTACAGAAGTGAGCCACACTTAACTCTCAGAGCAGAAGAGTCAGTAACAACACTTACTTTTGTTACTCCTATTTGCTCCTTTCTGAACTTCTCCAGTGGTTTGATGAGAAGATCAGAGGCGTTCTGAACCTGATCGGGTAACACAAACACAAACATACACTGCATTACAATATGTAGAACACACTCTATTACATAATGTGGATAAACTGAGTTATCTGTGGGTCTCAAACATGTTGAAAAGATGTCTTGAGGGTGAGCATGAAGATGTATTTTTCATAACTACTCCAGAATTAAAATGAGCTCAATCAATCAGATGACCAAAACCTACAAAATGAGATCAGCACGTAGAAAATCTGGTCTAACAGGAACTTCTACTTCTAATGTAGTTTGATGCTGAAGTGTAAGGTGAGTGGATGCAGTATTGAAGATTAGACTGTGTAGAGTTTAGGCTTGGTAAAAGAGGGAAGATGGTATGAAAACAGCCTGAAAAACTATCACCACGTTGGCAAAGCAGAGCAAAAAATAAAAAAGGAACTGGGGAACAAAAAGAAGAAGTGAGAGCAAAGTAATTAACAGCATTCCTCTCAACAAGCATGCATGGGGCCACACATTTACACTGACAGTATGTAGGTGTAGGTATGTGCTTAGTCATAACATATTATTGCTAACACAGGCAAAAGAAATTTCTACAAGAGAAAACAAGTGTTAATTATGCATCAAAAAAAAACAAAAAGTTAGGTATTCGCATCATAATATGCAAAGTCTTTTCTTACAGATGATCTCCTCTTTATTGTGGTTTTAGTTATCTACAACTTGTAATAAGGGGTCAAATAGGATGCAAAGTCAACATGGAGGAAGTTGATAACCCACCAGCATCATCCTGTCGTGCTCTACTTCCTGCAGGAGCCCAGCAAACTCCTGGAATGACTGAGCTGGAAAGGAAAAGCATATGTGATAATGACCTAAATGAAGGCTTCACACATGCTCAGCTGTTTCACACAGGAAATGCAAATTGAAGGATTAAAAAAGAAACACAGAGCGCTTGCTTAACATATTTGTCATTAAGTTCTAAAGGCAGAAGGCTCTGTTTTTCCAAACCACTTTAATTCCTGCTTCCTCATATTTAAGTTCTGGGGAATCAGCAAGTGGCTGCAAAAGTGTTTTTTTTCCTACAGATTGCAGACAGGGGAAGTCCTTTTGTATGAGATTACTGTGGCATTAGTAAGCAGAAAACCTGCGGCAATAAAGCATGAAATGCTCTGAAAGTTCTCAATATGATTTTGCTAGTCAGTAAATACAAAGAGTGTGTTTAAAAGCATGCATTATCTTACCAATGTTAATCTCATCATCCGTCAGGGAGTCACCTATGACGTCAAACTGGAACATGCTCAGAGTCTGCGAAAACTTCTGTACTGCCAGAGAGTAGCCTATAAAAACACATTATAGTCTGTTTGAGACATCTGATCTGGGCTCCATCAGTTCAGATCACAATAACCTTTGTCTGCAATATGCAATTCCCAAATGCTCTTTACATTCTACCAAACTGTCATGAATTGAATCACCATGCAGTTCAGGATTATTGGAACTGTGCAGTTTTTCATTTTCTCTGGTAGGAAAGTCTAAAGTATGAGAGATATCCTTGGCAGGGTTCAGCAGCACAACAGCAGCCAGTTTGCGGTCTATGAAATGTCTCATCCCTGCTACAATATGTCTGGGTTTTACTAGCAAAACAAAACAGAGTCTGTCAGATCAATACTGGAAGGCACTCTGCCTGAGGAACTTACATAACAAGTATAATATCTTCAATCTATTCGCAAATCCATCTTCCTCTTTTGAACGGTTTCCCTTTTTTTTCCAAATTTCAAATGTTTTTTTTTAAAAAACTATTATTTCATTCTGAATTCTTGCTTTATTTTTCCTTCTTACAAAGGTGTTTATTTTCAGTGCTTAAAGAGAAATAAATTGGCTGTAAATGCGCAGTGAGTCCTGATCATTACAGCTTAGAGTGAAAACCTACTGAACATCTTTTGGTGCATTTATCCAGACACCCACCCTCATGACCACCGGCTATGATCTGAACTAAAAACACAGTGGGACCCTCACCATTCTGTAGCATTATAACAGCACCTACAATGACAGTTTTTGTTTTCCATGACAGAAGCTGGTAACTGATGATTTAGACAGCACCCCCCACCCCCACGTGTGCCACACTGACCCAAATATCCTCATCCCCTCCAAGCTCTCACTGGCTCTGCTCCATACTATCAGTGGGACTGGTCCCAACAGCAAAAAGAGATGACACATCACACAGAAGGGAGAGAAGGAAAAGCAACACATGCTTCTGAGTAAATCCTGCAGGGTGAGACAGCTGCTGTGCTGTTTGGAAACAGAGCTGGTCATCCTGCACATCTGCATCAGATCCATGGCTCTGATTTTCTCCCAGGGGAGCACTAGCACCTCCCCGGTTTGTGCCTCATCCAACCACCAGCATTGATCCTGCAGGCCCTTAAGGCCCCACTGATGCTGATCCCCTGCCAAGCCTCATCACTCACTACATTTATGGGCCTCGGCAATGTGCAAAATAACAGCAAGAGGTTTCAAAACAACAGGAATAAGACTCGAGCATGCGTAGCTTTACCTTTAATTGCAGCGATCACACTGTTGCCATCTTTTATCAACTCTTTGAGAAATTTGCTTGTCCTCTCCAGCTCCACTTCATAACACTTGAGAGTCTCTCGGAAGTCCGGACTGTCTAGATAGCAGTCGCTGAACTCCAGAGGAGGATGCCCCATCTTCTCAACGACAGGCTTTTAGACAACAGAAACACTGACTTTGTTTAAGTGAGCCACGCAGCCTACGCTCGACTAACGCACGCGACTCATATCTGCTCCGTGGAGGCGACTCCGCTTCATCTGACCAGAGGAGACGAAACCGTGGTGTCCGTGGGAGCCTGCGGCGGCCGCTCACCGTATCTGCGGCCCGGTGAACGAGGACGAGGTGCGCTTTTGTTTCGTTTCCCCTATGTCCTCGTCTGACGCGCTGGGAACTGAAATTCAATTGAATCCTGGTCCTCTTTGCTACTTTTTCCTTGTTGCAGTGTCGTGATTAGGAGAGCGGCTAGAATCCCTTTGAACGCGTCCCGCTCCGGAATATTTCACACCTTCACCAAACCTCCTTCTGTCCTTTAGCTCGATTTCAAAACAGCATCGAATGTGTAATGTCAACAACAGCAAATTAAACCTCTGAACACGCTTTAGTACAAGAATAGTTATTACGAAATAGATATCGAGCACATCCTTATGTTCCACTTCCTTACAAGGACCTCATAAGTGAGCTGAATGGGACGTGACCATCTGGCGTGGGACTCCCCCTTTCCACACCCAGGAGGATCTTAAAGGGGCTGCTGCACAGTTGGAGTAATTGTGTTGACGATGCTGCTTTCAAATACTGTCGGAAATTGGACTATTTAGTACACAAATGTCAAAACTGGGCCAAAACCAAACCGTTTCAACAACTGTAAAAGCAGAATATAAGAATAGTTACAACCCATGAATTATAGATTTTTTACAATATTACTTATGATGATTGATATTTATGTTAACATGTTTGTATAGATAAATGATACAGATAACCTACTTTTTACAAGTACAAAGGTGAATTCCTCAAATGACTAAATGACTGTAATCAACGTAATTTTTTTCCTGATCACTATCAAATACCCTTCAGAATAAAAGGGTGCTTATGTAACACCACAAAAAAACGAAACGAATAAAATATTACCTTGCTTTGTATTGCATTTATTATAGAGAAACAAAACACCTCAAACACGTTAGCAGGTAATTGACAGATGCAGCAAAGAGATAATTATTTGTACATGTTTTCTTCAAGTGCAGTTGTTTCCAACCTGTGAGTCCCAGCCCACACAAGTATGAGCCAGATAAATCTGAAGGGTCACAAAGGAGAAAATATAATTTCAGACCCTCTGGGACTCTTTATTTTTTTTCTTGGGATAGATCATTTTACTTCTAGGCTTGAATAAGTAATATACAGATAAATCAAAAAAGTACTTTTTGTTTTTGTTCACAACTAGACACATGCAAGCATTGGAGACTGGTTTCAAGAAGAGAATGCTTCGCTGTAAGGTAGCAGAAGTCTGACAGGCCAGGTGAAACTGGCCCAAAGGTTAGAGAAGTTTGCCTATCACCAGGATGCATTCAGGTGAGGTGTCATCGCTACAGCACCACAAATGATGTGCTCTCGAGCAACTGCTGCAGTGAACAATAGATCCATGTCTAGTTTTTATGGACAGTTTATTGCATGAACGTGGACTTCTCTGAAACTAT
Organism: Acanthurus lineatus; assembly: GCA_029814665.1. Classification (NCBI taxonomy): domain Eukaryota; kingdom Metazoa; phylum Chordata; class Actinopteri; order Acanthuriformes; family Acanthuridae; genus Acanthurus; species Acanthurus lineatus. The sequence goes on from JAPZDV010000006.1 coordinate 8,093,616, forward strand.
AAAACAAAGTTTCGGCCTGCTTATATTTTTATTTGTCTTAAAGAGGAGTACATGCAGCTTATTGTGTTAGAGGAAAAGGAGCTTAATTTTATAGAAACTCATGATACAGACACACCTGTATGCGCCTCTGAACATGTCATTAAATCTGTGTGATTATTACAGCGACAAATGACACACCCGCATGTAGCTAGGTGTGTTCCTGCAGTCGAGATTAAGCAGCTTTACAGACTAAGCTGACACAGACACTGTGGTGTTTCTTACACCACACAACCACAGACATCTTGTAATATATTTAAACTCACCAATGAAAAAATCCCACACTATCTTTACACATGTAAAGACATGTTTGTCTCCTATGTGTTTAGATGTTTCAATAAGAGAATATAGATTTGGATCACTGAATAAACTGCTCTTGTTTTCACTTTCATAGCACTGAGTTAAGTACAGAGCCTTTGCCTGACATTACCTCACCTTACATCTGAAACCCTACACTGGTATATTGCAGTAACTGTTAATGACCTCCAGATGTCATCCTTCAGACTTGAATGAAGCAAAAGATGTGTTCAGCCTGTTCACACACACAAACACATAAGTTTAAATGCTTTATTTGAATTTGTGAATATTTCCAAAGCTGCAAAATATCACTACATTGTTATCCAAGCTCATCTGTATTTGCACCACATACTGTGACTTGATCAGTGTCCTTACTTACAAAAACAAGAAATGTTAGAGATGTTACAGAACAGGATTGACTGATAATAAATATTCTAAGCATCTCATTTGAATGCTTGTACATATTTATATCTCTCAGTTACGCCTCTTTGACAGGCAGCTGTAACATTTAAACTTTGTATTTAATGAAATTTAAATTAAATATTTTAACGCACCAGTCATTTGTTTTGGTATTAAAACCTCAATGGGCCATGCACCGTTCATATGTGTGCAACCTATTGATTAAACTAGTTGTGGGGGGTTTGTCAGAAAATATTTATAAAGCCAGTGGTGGTCTCCAAGGAACCACAGAGCCAGATTACACCTCACATACATACACACATGCACACATGCACACACACTTGGGAGGGCTTATGTAAATGTCTCTACATTTTCTGGATAGATATCATGACCAAATTGTTCCTTGTGGAGATCTGCTTTTGGATTTAAACTGGTGATAAATGATAATAAAATATAAATTAAAAATATTACTGGTAACTTAGGACTACAAAGGTATAGGATTGTCCTCCAATACTCATGTTGAACACTGTGCTTAAAAAGTGGAAATTCATATTTGAGTCTCAAGCTTGTTTCCCCTTTGATAGCAGAAAAAATATTATTAAGATTGAAAAGTTAATATAAAATCAACTGTAATCTATCTAGATGTTCTGTATGCCTACACTGCTGTCACTATCCCTGTTTTAAGTTCTGTAAGTGTGTTTTCATGTCTCTGTTCAAAAGGGATTAAATAAAGCATAAATAACTAGATTTTAAAAGAAGAAAATTTACAAGACTTGTTTTGTGATTGATTTTGTTAGTGTCCAAGTATCAAACTGTGTGTAATAATAATTTCTCGTGGACAGAGATCCCAAAAGGTCACTTTGAGATTTTTTCACTGAATTTCTATTACACTCTTTGCATTATTTTGCATTACCCCCGATCCATCATCATAGGAAAAAAAGTAGCATCTGTATCTGCTTTTGTCAAGGGTTTAAAAGAAAGAACCCACTAACACAAGAAAAAACTAACAAAAAGCAAGCTGCTAACAAAACCAAAACCATGGGAGCAACAGCAGCCAAAAGAAATCCGTTTTTAATACAAAGACTAAAAATAAAACAACAAACCATAGAGCACAAAGTGAACAGGCAGGACAGAGAACAGAATACAGAACCAGGGAGCAAAATCAGGGCCAGGAAACAACAGCAGACACACTGACGGAGAGGAAGTGGGGAACACACAGACTTTATACACACTGGGAGTAATGAGACTCAGGTGGGGTAATCATCACAGGTGACACAGATCAGGGTGGGGCAGATTGTCAAAAGAGGGGGGAAACTTGACAGGGACAGAGGAAATGGCAGAGACAAGAAAAAGGTTAAACAAATAAAACAGGAAGTAACAAAACTTAAACTACAAATTCTGACAGTTTCTCTGTATCTGTGACTTTCTACAGGTGAAAATAAACATTGTGTAATTTTTAAAATTGCTTTTGTGACTTTGTGCAAACTCTTCTGTTGCTGTTCTGAGTTTATCCAGGAAAATTTATTCCCAAGTACCTGAACACCTCAGTTCTCAAACAGTAAGCTAAAAGGTTATTCGCTGTAAGGAACCAG
>JAPZDV010000006.1:8096039-8108511 GCA_029814665.1 Acanthurus lineatus
GTGTAATAATAATTTCTCGTGGACAGAGATCCCAAAAGGTCACTTTGAGATTTTTTCACTGAATTTCTATTACACCCTTTGCATTATTTTGCATTACCCCCGATCCATCATCATAGAAAAAAAGTAGAATCTGTATCTGCTTTTGTCAAGGGTTAAAAAGGAAGAAGCCACTAACACAAGAAATAACTAACAAAAAGCAAGCTTTATTAAAAAGCTGCTAACAAAACCAAAACCATGGGAGCAACAGCAGCCAAAAGAAATCTGTTTATTATTTTATTGTTGTTGTTTATTATTATTTTATTTATTATTTATACACACTGGGGGTAATGAGACACAGGTGGGGTAATCATCACAGGTTAAACAGATCAGGGTGGGGCGGGTTATCACAAGAGGAGGGAAGCTTGACAGGGAATAGCAGAGACAAGAAAAAGGTTTAAAAAAAATAAAACAGGAAGTAACAAAACTTAAACTACAAATCCTGACAGTTTCTCTGTATCTGTGACTTTCTACAGGTGAAAATAAATATTGTGTAATTTTTAAAATTGCTTTGGTGACTTTGTGCAAACTCTTCTGTTGCTGTTCTGAGTTTATCCAGGGAAAGTTATGCCCAAGTACCTGAACACCTCAGTTCTAAAACAGCAAGCTAAAAGGTTATTCACTGTAAGGAACCAGCGTTTGACCCTACAGAAATACTTCAGACTGTGAGTACAGGGTGAGCAGAGGGAATCAATGGTTAAACGTTAGGCGGGCAGCAAAAATGTGGATCTAAAGGCTGAGGAGAAAAACTACAAAAGATGGACTAGATGAGAGACTGATTATTTTGATAATTAACTTTTGTCCCCTTATCTTTAGATTTTATGGGTCATTCTTTGTGTTGGACCTTTAGGTTTTACTCCGTATTGCGTCAAAAACACCCTCCACTTCCTGTGCAGAACACAGCACAATAAGGATGAGAGGACAGACTGCTGTCCCCACTCAGATTCCTCAGCTGGGCAGAAATGAAAACGTTTGATCTGAATTCTGAAGCTGTTTGTTTGGCCTCTGTAAAAGGAGCCATTGTATGCAAACATTGCGCACAGAAGCATATGACCTGTCCAGTGCAGGGCAGTGGCTAGTGTGAGGGAAATCATTAGCAATGCAAAGTCATGGTGCTCTGATCCTCTTGTTCACAGTCACAGATTGAGGGGAAAAAAAAAATCTGCCAATGTCAACGTAAATGTTTTTGGATGTTCTTTGCTCCAAACTATAGCTGAAGGTAAGTCTGCCTCATTTTAACTCGATTATTATTAGACCATGTAGCTGAGAAAGGCAATGAGACAGTTTGTTCTCAGTTTGTTCTCAGTGTGTCCTGCTGGTTAAAAATGTTTTCATGGGGAGTTCACACTTCATTTTACTTAATAAACTGTTATATTTGATGATAAAACTGCAACATTCCGGAAAATATGTTTTTCTAAAAATTCATTCCATTAAATTGTTTTGGTGATAATCAAACAGAACAAAATTTATTTTCCAGTTAATCCTTTTAGACAACAGATCACAAGCTAAACTTTAAGTAGGCTGTTCATTTTCTCTGAATTATTATAAGTTCAGAAGCAGAGGATAACTCCTCTAATGCCCATTGAGACACATTTGAACCACCAAATTATTTTTCTGCCGAGAATTAGAGAGTATAACGTTGGGTGCAGATGCCCACTTTGCATGCTACACCATGGCGACTGGTGAAAGCATGTCACATGACGCATGGTGCCAGACTTCAGTGTTGCACTCTTAAGTGGCCTGCCAACTGCAGAGAGGGACAGAGAGGCATCCTTCTTCTCTGGATTCACATCCATGCCAAACCAGCGGGTCAACACTGTCCTCTACGCTGCCTCCTATGCCTCTTACACCTCCTGCTGAGCCGGGTAACAACTCTGATGTTTACACATGCTGAGGACGCAGGGCGACTAATAATGATTTGAAGAGAGAAGAGATAAAAGTTTTTGGATGCTTTTAAGAATTAAAATGAATTCTAAACTTTTAGAACCTTTGATTTCCTAATTTCATGGAAAGAAAAAGTTAAAAACCGGACTTGTACTTAGTCTAAACCTGGATTTGTGAGTTTGCTTTTGAAAATTTTATCATGTGTCTGGTTTCTTTTACAATGTTGGATTTCATTTTTTTTTTGGGAGACCCTGACCCTTCTGAAGATCCTAATAATGTCCTTGGGCATCCGATACTATTAATTATTATTTTAATTTTTTTATTTTATGACTTATCTGAGAGTTTTGGGGAATTTTTTTGGAATTTTTTTAACCATACAATAAAATACAGAAAATAATAAATGGCAAGACAAACTTGACGAGTCCACAGCGACATTTGCAAGTTTGATCAATAATCCAAAATACAAAAATGTTCAGTTCAGACACGTCAGTCAAAGAAAAGCAGAAATTTCACATGAGAGAAGCTTCAAGTAGAGAGAATATAATATTTTTGCATGAAATTTTTTTAGACCATTTAATCAATCATTGATAATTCTATTAACAAAATCATGGCTAATTCATTTTAATAAATCAACTTATTTCATATTATTTGTTAACTGTCTTTTGCTTCTCTTCTTTTTTTGTTTTTAACATGTTTTTAACATGCTTAAATTTAAAGTTTATGTTTGAGGCCAAAATTTTGTCCTGCAGTTATAAAGTAACAGTAAGACTACAAACTAACTTTATTTAAGGATCATCACAGCAACCGCCGAGATACCATCAGCACCAGTGTTATTTATGGAAGTTTTATTAGAAAATACCAAGTTAGTAATTCTTATTTTTAACAAGAATTTTTGAAGGTATCTGATTTATGAGGAGCTACATAGAGATTCTAGAGTTTGTCTTGTTTAAAGTGAAAATAGAAACAAACTATTATTTTCATTTGCCAGTGAGTGCACTCTTAGCCTCAATTTTTTTGGAAAGTTTTGCAAATACTAATTACTGCTGTAGAAAACTTTTGATAAGTATTTTCAAAGGGGATCTAAATTTAAATGCAGGAAAAGATGTATGAAAACTTGGTTGTTGATCCCAGTTGGTCGACTGCAAACAGCCACCAAATTTACAGGTTACAAAATTTTGTACAGGTATTTTTATGCACCAGTTAAACACCATAAAATGCCCTGAAAAAGGATTATAATTATTGTTGTAATGACCATGGTAGTTTTATTTATTTGGTGTGGTAACATTCTCCTGATCCTCTTTTTGGAATCAAGTGATCAAAAGCACTGGAGGGTTTCTACAAACCACTGCCAAAACAGACCTGGCTGTGTTTCTGAGACATGTCTGTTGGACTTGTAGGCTTTAAGACTCAATGATTATTCTCTGCCAGTGAAAAGACAGTCGGACAGAGCCGGATTTTCTAAAAGATTCACATTTGTGATGGGAATTGTCTCTTATAAATACAAGTAATTCTATAGTTCGAGGTTTAGTTTAAATTTTGCAATTTACATAAAGATGGACACAAAATGAGGAGAAACTGATTTGTGTTTTTTCTCCATCAGACCCGGAACCAAAGATGAACTGGGCATCATTTTATGCTGTCATCAGTGGTGTAAACAGACACTCCACAGGCATCGGCCGCATCTGGCTCTCTGTCCTGTTCATTTTCCGAATCCTGGTTCTGGTGGTTGCAGCAGAGAGCGTGTGGGGTGACGAGAAGTCCGGCTTCACCTGCAACACCCAGCAGCCCGGTTGCAACAGTGTGTGTTATGACCACTTCTTTCCCATCTCCCACATCCGTCTCTGGGCGCTCCAACTCATCCTGGTCTCCACTCCTGCCCTGCTGGTAGCCATGCATGTGGCCCACCGCCGCCATGTAGACAAGAGGCTTTACAAACTCTCAGGAAGGAGCAACCCCAAGGACCTGGAGCAGATAAAGACCCAGAAGATGAAAATCACAGGGGCTCTCTGGTGGACGTACGTCATCAGCCTGTTGTTCCGTATTGTCTTTGAGGTCACCTTTTTGTATTTGTTTTACATGATCTACCCTGGTTACAAGATGATCCGGCTAGTCAAGTGTGACTCGTACCCTTGTCCCAACACAGTGGACTGCTTCGTGTCGAGGCCCACGGAGAAGACTGTCTTCACTGTGTTCATGCTGGCTGTGTCAGGGGTTTGCATTCTGCTCAACATTGCAGAGGTGGTCTTCTTGGTGGGGAAGGCCTGCAGCAAGCATTTGCACAACGCTGGGGACTCGACCATGGGGGCCTGGATCCAACAAAAGCTCTGTTCATATTAACAAAACACAGATTTCAAACCTGCAAAAAGGGACATTTGGTTGACCTTTGATCCAGGTAACAGCCATTAATTTAACTTGTAAGGAAGGTGCACACAACATCCTGTACATCACAGTTTGACATAGTGATAATTTGTACAGAGTTTTTAATCTCAGTTTGATGTACTTGGTATCCAATTGTGGGAAAAAGTAACATTCAGAAATTGGGTTTCACACAAGCAGTGCAATATGTAAAGTGTCCTCACCAGACTATGGAGCAGCACTTTGGACTGACGTGATATAACTGCTTGATTCTGGGAATAATAAAGATCAACATACTAATATTTTATGTGGCAATATTCAAAATGAGTATATTTTGGCTTTTTCTTTCATTGATTTGTTTTAATTTGGATTTATTGTCTTGAATGCAAAATATTGAATCATGTTATTTAAAATCTTTATATTACATATAGAAAATGTGCCAAAAATACAATGTACCAACATTTTAGGCATTTTAAGCTATCATATTCTTAATTTACATTAAATATAATAACAGTTGTCAAGTTTTGACTAAGCCACCGTAATTTTTAATCAAATGAACTGGAAAATGTATGACTTTTTTCAAGTTTTTATTAATGAATTGCTACTACCAATCTAATGAAACATGTTGAAATCATAAATGTTAATGTTACAGTGTTTGTTTGATACAGACTTTTTATTTCAGTGGTTGAATAGTTTCTTCAGATATAAACAAAGCAAAATCACATAGGGAGAAAAAAAACTTGAATTGTAAAACCTGTTTTTCTCAAGTTTACCACTAACTGCTAAATATGTTATTTAAATCTATTTATTTTCAAGCTGGATGTTTATATATTCTCAGTACACAGCTAAATAAAATCAAGCAGAGTTTGTGTAATTGTGCTGTTTATTTTTGTTTTTCTCCAAATCCAAAATGTTATTTCAAAAGAAATAAATACACATGGATACTTTAATTGTCCAACATGACTTTAATGGGCATATGAAACATATGAACATATGAAATAAGTTGTGGTAAATTTTTTATTGGATTTCCTGAGTGAAAATAGTTCACGTATTAGCTTACAGAGCCCATCACAGAGAGCAGCAGGTCTTTGCCAGATAAAATGAAGCTGCAGTCACAGTGGTGTGTGAGATTTTCCTCAGCTGTCGGCAGAGTGAATGACAGGAAGACAACAAAAAAAACGTGACTGTAACTTTGTCACACGTTTAGTGGCTGTGTCACCATCTTTAGATGAGAGCTCCTTGGAGCCGTGATGCCACCTGTCAGGACCCATCTCAGTCTGATTAAGTTCTCCTTTTGAAGGCCACAGTGCAGAGTTTTGGGTTATCAATAGCCTCGCCATGTGAGGGGTCAGTACATGGGTGACAATGGTTGACCCCGTGGACAGCTGGACCTGCGATGACCAAGAAAGAGGGCACTTATCTTTTTATGGAACGCGTCAACGCACACCTTCTATAGAGTTTAGATGGACAAGAAGCTCATCGGCAGAACTGCACCCAAAACAAATTGCTCTAATCTGTTATTCCTGTCTGTGGTGACTGCATGTGAGCAAAGTTCATGTTATTTTTGGGGCATCTTGGGACTGCAAATATGTTTTGTTACAAACACTGGAAGAGTTTCTCTACAAAAGTTTATTAGAAGGACATTGTCCTCATTTTAAAGCAAACAAGAAGTTATTGGGCTGTTAGAAAAAGGCAGCTACAGCACTTCTTACCTTTTTCAATGAGCAGTATCTGTTAGGTTTGATCGTGGGCTTTAATGGCAAAAGTTGGTTATTCATCAGCTGCTACAATGTTGTGTAACACTTCATCTAGCATATAATTTAATGTTAAACTAAAAAGAGATGTAATAAAATAAAAAACACTAAATTCCATATAAAAGTCTAAATTTCAAAATAAAGTAAAACTTCTCTTTATGAACAATAGTTCCCTGTAGAGTGTTGTATAATGATTACATGTTTTCATTTCTTTTGTAACTGATGCAGTTAAGTGCGCAGCATTTTAATTGCAGAGTGTCCAATTTGATCACATTTATTATCATTTTAATATTGTAATCTACAACAATACTATGACAGTTTGAATAAGAGATAAGTTAACAGCAGTTTATATTTCTCAAAGGTTTAAGCAGAAAGTAGAAGGTGTAAATGATGCTTTTCCTAATTTTGAGTTGACACAAAGAATAAAAAACAGGATGAGATGCGTAAATGTCTATCTATAGGTATTAAATCAACATTTAAAGCTTGTTAGCTGCAAAACAAACTCTAACACTCACTGCAGCGCTGAGTGGCTGATGCTCCTCCACACAGTTAAGGGTCAGATCACCATCAGAGTGACAACAAAACCACTCCCTCTTACTTGAATTATATTTAGAGCTCACTGACATGGAGGACTGACCTGCATCCTTACTGGACTCCTGGGTTGTCACTCAGTCAAACAGACACACCCTTGAGTGACAAGTTTTTATACTTTTCTCCAAGTGGGAATGTTGTGATCTGTGCTCGCTCTGAAACCAGACAGAGATTAGGTTATGGTTTCTTGTTGAACGCTGGGCATTGATCAGGTCAGAGTGGGAGGGCAGCAGGCGGGATCAGGAAGCCTTCAGAGAAAACCATCTGAGAGAAGTTTATCTTGGCGCTGCAGTTTCCTCAGCACTTCAAGAGATTATGGGCTCTCTGTAAAGAGACTGAGCTACCAAGAGCCTCTGGAACCGCACTGCTGTGGGAGATGAACATAATCAGGTATGAATTTCCTAAGTATTTATAAATATTTTGAATGCAAAAATAAATATCATAAAAACAACAATCAGTTTGGACAGTAATTTGGTCCTCTGCAGTATTTTTATATTAGTGTAATATGGTATAAATTCATTAAAAAAAAAACAGGCTTGGTTTTTAATACACTGACATGTTATTAATTTGTGGAAACTGCTTACTAGATCCTTTAATTCCTTGCGAACAGTCTTTACTTACTTCAAACAGGTGCTCAGTTTCACAGTCTGTGTATACTCATCATGAGCCCCGTTTCTAAAGGACAAGTTCAACTATTTTTAAAGTCGATTTTTTGCTGTGTTGTAACCAATAGGTGCTGCAATCTGAACTAGAAACCTAAATCTGGAGTCGGGGAGCACTGTTGGCTACTGTGTCACAAGATCTATGTCGAGTCTCCCCAGCCTGCTCCAGGGCTTTCTCTCAGACACAGTGATCTGTGTCCTGGGCTTTTTATTTTCATAACACTGAATAAAACACTAACATTTGGAATACAGACACTTAATTCAATCAGTGTTTCCACTGATAAGTCTGCTGTCTGGGAGAGTCTAAGTCTGAGCTCCTCAGGGTAAATAGGTACCACAGAGACAAATCTTCAATAAAAGGCTGACTAATCTCAGTGGCACCTATTTATTTCATCCACACAAAAGTGCTTAAGTTTAGCACAAGTAACCCTTATTAGAGCCTGAACAGTAGCTTTTGAATATCATGAGTAAATTGAACAATGAGTAAACCGTTTTGATTTAATCTACTGCTTTGATAAAATTTGATTTTAATGTAAAACCACAGAGGGTCAGTGAAGTGTTTTGAAAGATGAATTAGATAAACACATTTAATGGTGTCATACAGGTATTGCGCATATACATATACAAGCATACACATTTATATAAATAAAAGATTCTGAATCTGATATCAAGTTTACGTTGCAACCTCCTGCTTCTGAATTTCTATGTTAAAGCTGCTTGAGTTAAATTTTGCCAAAGCAAAAAGCTAAAAGAAATATAGAAGTGCATTTAGCTGTTATTTGGCTCAGTATTTCCCTCTGCTGTTGGTGGAGAACAAAAACAGAGCTACAAGAAGAGTGAATATTCCCGGAAGAAACAAATATTGCCCACAATAGTATTGTCTTTGGCTCATTATGAATAAATAACTTTCCTTTTTGGAGATTTTTAGAGACCTGTTTCTACTAAAAGCTACTGAGGACAAATACGGACCAATAATTGAATCAGTCTAAGTTAATTATCCTGTCTAGTTTAAAATGAAGAAATTTTAGTCTGAGTTACCCACTTCTTTCAATTTTTATAAAAATGTTTACTTTTATTTACCCGTGTAGCTAAAATGCCTCTTTTTGAGCTGCAGCCTCTTGTCCTTCTAATCATGCATGTTTGGAATCATATTGTGAATAAATATATTGTGCCAAAAGTAAAAACTAAAAACCCGCCAATTTCTCTCTCCTGCTGCTTGGACCAACTGAACCCTCAAAAAAAATAAGCTTCTTTCCATCACAGAGAAATGTAACTCAGGGGCAGCGAATAGAAGCTGTAGAGACAACACTGAAATACTCTCAGTTTTGAGATGACATTGCAAACTGCTGTTAATTACCAAGTTTAGCAGATACAAACCAACATTAGCTTTATTTGCACAGTAAAATGTTAGAACATGGGCAAACAACAGAGGGCTTATAACCAAAAGTGTCACCAAATAATCTGTCCTTGCTCCTTCGGATTCTAAAGAAATCCCAACAACACAAGTAAAATGGTGCCTGATGAAGCTTGTGCACTTACACATTGCATTTTTCTCTTCTCCTCATAGGCGTCACTCCTGGTTTTGTGGGTAAAACTGAACTATATTCGTGAGCAAGAATGGGGGACTGGAACTCATTGGGGAAGCTGCTGGAGAGTGCCCAGGAACACTCCACCGTTGTGGGCAAAGTCTGGCTGACAGTGCTATTCATCTTTCGCATCCTGGTGCTGGGAGCTGCTGCTGAGAAGGTGTGGGGCGACGAGCAGTCCGGCTTCACGTGTGACACCAAGCAGCCTGGTTGTCAAAATGTCTGCTATGACAAGACCTTCCCGATTTCTCACATCCGCTTCTGGGTGATGCAGATCATCTTTGTATCCACGCCGACTCTCATTTATCTGGGTCACATCCTCCATCTGGTTCGCATGGAGGAAAAGGAGAATCAGAAAGAGAAGGACCTCGCCATTCAGATGGAAAAGCAGCAGCAGTTACTTGGCAACAAGCCCAAGAAGGCCCCAATTAAAGACAACCAAGGCCACGTGCGTTTGCAAGGCACACTGCTGCGCACCTACGTCTTCAACATTATTTTTAAGACCCTGTTTGAAGTGGCCTTCATTGTAGCTCAGTATTTCCTGTATGGTTTTGAGCTTAAGCCGATGTACACCTGCGACCGCTGGCCTTGTCCTAACGTGGTGAACTGCTACATCTCCAGACCCACGGAGAAGACCATCTTCATCCTCTTCATGCTGGCTGTGGCCTGCATCTCCCTGCTGCTCAACCTGGTGGAAATGTACCATCTAGGGTTCACAAAGTGCCACCAGGGCCTTCGCTACAGACGATCACAGGCTACCAGAGAGGCTCCCAAGGTCCTAACAGAGGGGGTCGTACCCTTTGTCCCGAGTTACAACTACTTTGGTGGTCATCCTGCGGTGCCAGAACCTTTTCCTACGGACTCAAAGTACAGCATGGCAGAGCCAAACTCTGCATACAGTCCCTACAACAGCAAAGTTGTTTACAAGCAGAACAGAGACAATTTGGCCGTAGAGAGAAAAGGAAAAGCAGAGGGAGATGAAGTGAAGGAAAGGAAAACCTCCACTCCTGCCTTTGAGGTACCCATTGAAAAACAGCGCCGAAACAGTCAGTCAAGCAAGCACAGCAACAACAAGAGCAGGCTGGATGACCTGAAGATCTAAGGATCTTCTTTGCTTCATAGCATGACTCAGGAACAACTTGCAGATGTATGTGGGGATATGGAAGACTGTTAGGGACAAAACTATTGTGAGAAAACAAAACAGATTACAGCTTTGCTCAGCTGGCAAGTCAAGATTTGGGAACAGGAACAGATTTGTAAAAGTAGGATAAATATTTAGTGAGAACTTTTTTCTCTGAACTCTTATGACTTTTTATTGTAGGAGGTCATTACATGGACATAAATGGCTCTTTGGAAATATTTTCTGACGAGTTAACCTGAGAGAAAAATTAGTGTAGCATTACTGAGAAAGAAGGGGTAAATATGGTGCCATTTGAATAAACTATGCAGTTCTCACCATGAAGTTGCCTCTGATGGATCAAACTTTGAAGATATTGGGCAAAGGCAGCTTCATTTCTTACTCAGTTCACAAATAAGTCTTAATTTCTCAGGTTGTACCAAATTTTTTTTTACTATGCTCATAGTTCTTTTTTACACTCAAAAAATATTCTACGTGTACAAGTCTGCTCCTAGATTTTCTGAAATTTTGAAAACATTGTTTTGCTCTCACTTTATAGTTTTAACTTTGATGAAATTTCATAATTGTATGTGATAAGGACACAGATAACCTGAGAACTATATTGTTTACAAGCATTTACTGAAAATTAAAAAGTAGAAAACTTTTGATAAAGAATAGAAAAAAATGAACATTTTACGGCTTAAATATTAAAAATATTTGGAAAATACCAACTTTTATCCACATGTGACTGTTTTGTTGTAAATTGGGGGAGGCACAATGCATTTCTTAACTCTGTGAGGACACAGCTAAAAAGTAAAAATGAATATTTAAGAGCTATCTATTACATTTCAAGATACTCTTCCATTGAACATTTGCTTTTATCAGTGTGATAAATACTTGTCTCTTGTGTGATTTTGAATTTGATTAAACTGATTTGCAGCAAAGGAGTGTTCTGTCAAAATTCATGTTTGAAGTCAGATAATAAATTTACTGTCATCATGAAGGGTCTAAAAATGATATTCGTCTTTCTCCTCAGCTTACATGCAGCATATTTTTCCAATTAATCCATGTTGCTAATAATGTAATGTATGTTACTAAAAACTGCAGCCATAGAAAGTTTAATTTATCCAGCAGCTCAGCAATTTTTTTTAACTTTTTCTTTATTGAAGTTCTGATAGTCGGTATCACAATTCAGTTCAGTACAAATACAGAACCACTTTTCTTCTTCCTTGTTAAGTTGAACATGTTTAATAACGGAACAAAGCGCAGTAGGGCACCCTATGAATGGACATAACATAAAAAATAAAAAGAATAAAGGAAAGACAAAGACAGAAATAGATCAAACCTAAGCAAGACAAAACATACATCACCAGGATGACATAATAGTATCCAGGTTGTTAATGTTTACTGTAGTAATTTCCATGTTGTTAACCAGGTAGAACAAAAGTCAGTCCACCTTAACATTGTCATGAAGGGTGTAAATCAGCTTTTCCAGGGGAAGTACTCTCAGTATTTCCTTATACCAATCATCCAGTGTCAGTGTGTCCTTAGAAATCCAAAAGTTGAGAATAGTCTTCCTAGCTATGTACAGGAGTATTCCAATCAGTTTAGCATCATGAGAGTTCCTTGTATTGACTGGTTTAGCTGCTAAAATATACTGCAGGGGTGACAGTTGCAAATGATATCCGATCAAGGCAACCACTTCTTCCTTAACTTCTGCCCAAAACTTTTTTATCTTTACACATTTCCAAAACATATGTACATACGTTCCGACTTCTGTATCACATTTATGGGAATTAGCAAAGCCCAGACCAAGCCTGCCCCCCAAGCCTGTATTTTCTATAATTGTTGCCCAGACATTTTCATCTATCTGACAATCTATATCATTCTGCAATTATTTACGGATATGGTCAGTAGAGCAGTTAGAGTTTAGGCCTTAAGTCTCATAAACGCAAGAGATGAATCTTTTCGGCATGGGCTGTCTGAGAATGCTCTCAAAAAAAGACTTGTTTTAGACCTGTATGTTTTTTGGTATATAATGTCTTATTTGAAGGTATCGATAAAACTGAGATTTATGTAAGGAATATTTATTTTGTAAGCCCTCAAATGACTCCATTGTTCCTCCTTCATAGAGTTTAACAAGCGGCTCCAGACCTCTCTCCTTCCTTAAACTCTGCATGACGAGGGAAAATCTGGATTCCTCCATATGGGGGCCAGGAGTGAAAAATGTTTTTTAAGTTTAAAACAAACCTTAATCTTATTCCATGTGTTCAATTTGTTCTGGACGATAAAGTTATTTTATACTTCCAGTTTTGCCTTCTTATAATTCACAAAAGGACAGTCTTTCAATGCCAGCAAGCCACAGTTTCTAGATTCTATATCAATCCATGTATTTGTCATGTCTGGCTTCACCCATTCATATACATATCTAAGTTGTGCTGCCCAGTGGTAAGACCGCATACTAGGGACTCCCAGTCCACCTTGTTC
>JAPZDV010000006.1:8108611-8120787 GCA_029814665.1 Acanthurus lineatus
ACTTCTCTGTAATTTACCTATTTTAATTCTAACCTTCTTACCTTGCCAGATGAATTGTGTAAAAATTTTATCTAAATCTGTAAAAAAAAAAACTGTTAGACATTGAATTTGGCAGCATCTGTAGAGGGTACAATAGTCTTGGTAATATGTTCATTTTGAGCACACTTATTCTGCCCAGCCACGATACAGGTAAGGTTCCCCATCTGTGCAAGTCATCTCTAATGCGCGTTACGATTGGCTTGAGGTTAAGTTTGACCAGTTTTTTCAGAGAGGGACTGACTCTTATTTCCAGGTATGTTATCTCCTTGGGTGACCACTTAAAGAGGAAGCCATTAGGTGAGGCGCAGCCAAGCACCAATAGGCATGGCCTCTGTCTTTAGTTAATTAACCTTAAAGCCTGATATATGTCCAAATTGTTGTAAACATTCAAGCAGACACGGTATGGTGGTATCTATGTCAACTAAGTATAACAGGACATTGTCCGCATACAAAGAAATTTTATGTACTGTGCCTTTAACATTGAAGCCTCTAATCATTGGAATAGATCTAATTAACTCTGCTAGAGGCTCAATGGCCAGTGCAAACAGGAGGGGCCTCAGTGGACACCCTTGACAGGTACCGCGCTCCAGTGCAAACGGCTCAGAGCTATAAGAGTTGGTTATCACTGACACTTTAGGGGAACAATACAACAGCTTCACCCAGTCAATAAATTCTGTACCTACATTAAATTTTACCATAGTGTAGAACAAACAGGGCCATTCGACTCTGTTGAATTCTTTTAATGAGTCCAAAGACACTACTAGGCCCTGTATATCATTATCACCGGCCAGCTGTATTATATTCAGAAGCCTTTGAGTAGCTCAGCAATTTTAACAGCTTCAGTTCCAAGCTTTGTTAGTAATCACGCAAACCTCCAATAAGATAACAGTGTTAATTCCAGTCTACAAAGAGTTTATATGTTGTTAAATAGATGTCATCAGATTGGTTTGCGCTGACACCTTATGATGTACATTTTAGGCAGATGTAGACTCAAACCACAGTTAACATTTACCTCAGAGTTTTATAACATCAGACATGAAAGTAATTACTAACTTATTAGTGACTTTGAGAGCAAACTGACAATGATTTTAGCTATTAACATTATAAGCTGGCAGAGGACTTATGTGCTTCACTGGGCTTAATCAAAAGTTTTTTTTAAGAAGTTCCACTTTAAATTCCACACAAAGTGCTAGCTACAGCTACTATTACTATGTGAATCGTACTCTAAATCAGAAACCAATAATAAAGGACTTTGATCAGAGCAATACATTTTGAACTGAAAATTTTATGACTAAATGTTCAGCAAAAGTTTCTCAAAGGTAGAGAAGACCAAATCTAGACTGTGATGGGCCTGGACCCTGTCCTGTGGAAATCAGCTGTTATGTCTATCATATTAGGGGGCCAGTCTACAGCAAGTATTGTAGTCAATGGATATTTTTTGATTTTTAGAGGCCTGTAAGGAAATAATAAACAGAATGGCACCATAATCAAAATCTAGTGATTTCGGATAATATGAAAGACCTTTTCATCTGATGCAAACTTTATGCTAAGTACTGTATGCTTCCTCTTTGATTATTTATGTAACGCTGTTGTGTTGTGATGTGTATGAACACTGCTATGATCCATCCAGTGTGTCAGTGCAACCCTGTTGTTTCTGCCTGGAGTTGCCATCTTTACCGCTTGGCTTCTAAAAGCTGCAGTAAACATGCCCAGACTGATGGCGTTGTAGATGGACCTATTTCCAAAACACATACCATCATACACTGCTGAGAGCTATGCATCGAAGACTTCTTCACAGCTGCTATAAATAGCTCTCATGCACACTTGGTGGATTATTGGGGATGAAATGGGGGGTAGAGGACCAAAAGTTTGTTCCTCTGCATCAGCAACAATAACAAATTTGTTGTCGACAGTTAAGTCTCAGTGAAGACAGAGAAGCTTAAAATCAAATCAGGAAGACAGTCTTTACACATTACAGCATGGCGACAACAGCACAGTTATGAACTGTTCTTTGCCCTGCAGCAGGATTACCAACAGCAAGAGCATTCATTTAGTCAGACACTGAAAACAAAAAACAAATAATGAGTGACAAAGTTTTTGTTCTCTGTGGTTTAACTTAATTTACTTCAAATTCTTTAATTTTACTTTTAACTCAGCAAAGAAAGTTGTGTTTTTTAAATTTGTTTTTGTTTGCAGGATTACATAAAACCAACAGGCTTAATCAATGATACTTCATGGATGGACATAGCATGGGCCAATGAAGAACCCCATAAAGTTTGGGGCAGGTTTAAATCACATTTAAAACACAAAAAACACAAATTACTTTTCACTTTTCTTAACATCTGAGACAGAGATAGGGCATCTGGTCTTGAAAGATTTAATACCATACATCCTAAAATCTAGGAGATGGTGATTAAGTTCAGTGGTGATAAAACAGAGACAAATGTAGATATATGATGACTCCATATCATAATCCACTTTTATGGTATTAGCAATGTACTGTAGGTGCCAGGGGTACACTTCATATTCAGGGTCACTTTCCAATTAGTCTGAAATATCGTTGAAGAGCGGACTATTGGCCTTGGCAGAGGTGTTTACTCTCTGAATGCGTATCTAATTTTATATTTTGAGAAGTCTGGCTGAGAAGTTTTAAATTTAGATGCTGAGCAGCAGCGTTCTGAAGTTATTTTTTACAAGGCTATCATATAGGGGTAACCAAGACCAGTCACATATATGATTTAAGATCAAACCTACATACAAAATAGCGGTGTTCATTTAGAGCAGTTTGACTGGGAAACACCTTAGGTTTCCTTTGGTTTTATAAAATGGGACAAGAATTTAACAACTTACAGAACAGCCTCATCACTCTCGACAGGACAAGGCTGAAAACAGAACAGGTGACAGGGGTTAAGGTTATGAACTCTGGGTTACAAAAAATATGCAACCAAATCTCTGAGCTGGAATAGTACGAGTGACACGCAGAGACTATCCGTCACCGAGTCACACTGCTGCCTGTAAATCAGACAGACAGAATGCATACAGGACAAGTTAACGAGAGGACGTTCACTGTTAATAATGATTTATTATGGGCTATATGTTTGGACCATGGTTTTGTCATTCCATAAAGAGGCTATTTTTGTTGTTGCCGTGTGGCCACTGAGTTGTAAGACTGTAAGTGTCCACCATAAGACCTATTTTTCAGGTCAAAATATGACCCAGTTATGGAAGAGAGTGACCTAGAGAAAAACAAGCAAGATTCATGCTTTTCTCTTTCTATTTTCCCAAAGACAATAAAACTTGGCTTCAAGTATATGGTAGCACTTAGTTTCCTTAGTCTTACTTTCTTTTCTCTACTGTGATGTATCAAAAATGATGTTTTGAAAACCATAATTCGTAAAAAAGAGATATTAAAACCAGGCAGTTTGGTTGTCCAGACATGACTATTATATTTATTAATCAATAAAATTTTGCATAACTCAAAAATAAGCTGTTCAGATCCGTACAGACAGATATAACCATGACTTAAAGCCGGGTTACCAAAGTAGGCAGGCTGTGACCGGCTGACAGGCGATGGGTCACATTTCAATTATGATAGTGTGGATGTCTAAGGAGCTTCAAGTGACACTCAAAATGACCCAAATCATTCATAGAATCATCACTCTTTATTGTGGTTCATCTGTGTAGATTTAAAACAAAGAAATTATAATCAAGCAGTTAAACAGAAATATCTATGTGCCACTTATCTTGCAAAACAAGCTTTAAATTAAAAGCTTAAGACTACAAAAGCTGCAGACTACAATTGCACATACAAGGACTTGGTTAACCATATACTAATGCCCAAGCATTATTTATACCTGCGTATACACTCTGATGCTTAATGGCAAAACTGACAGCATGCCAGAGAGATAAACGTTTCCAAACCTCTGATTGTCCCTCCTCTGTCCCTAAATAACCACTCATCTATTTCCCCACCATAAGGAAACCTGAAACTATTATGGGATAATAAAAAGATCATCTTAAGTGCCATTTCCACAGAACTGCCTGCAGAAAAAGAAATACCAATCATTTTAGATTTGATTTTTATTACCCACTATTCCATGTTTCCATCAAGATAACTGAATGAATTCTCAAGAGCAAACTTATTTTTTTAAATGAATTCTAATCTTGAAGATATTATCAAATGATTAGAAATAGACTAGGCATGCAATAAATAAAATGACATGAAATGAGGAAGAGTACAACCTGCTCTTTGAGAGTAGGTTGTAGTTTGTATTTCATAATTATTTGTTTAAGTGATTATTTCTTTCGGTGATGTTACAGATGCAGCATTAAACTGCTGAAACATACTGAAACAGTCAGAACATGGTGGGATGTCATCTGCTCTTCTGATCAAACTACAGTTTCATTATGGCGAGGTGTGGATTTATGGAATCACAACAAATCAATTGTAAATAGGGTGTACTTTTTTACATTGATCATGTAAACAGTAATAGATTTCTCTTTTCAGTTCTGATGAATAATAGACGTGTGCAAAATGCTTGTTTTCAATATGTATAACTCACTTCAATGATCTAAAATTACACAATAAAATACATTTCTATACATTTTAGACTGGTCCTCAAAGAAAGCAAGTACATAAGAAAATAACAGCAAAACACTGTGAGCAAATTGCAGTATGCTTTAAAAAAAAAAGATACAGAGAATTGCACTTGCGCTTAGAGAGCTCTTAAAACAAGCAGAAATAAAGCTCTATAGATTTGTAAGTTTGGCCCCTAAAGATGACAAGCTGCAGCAGAAGCAGTCATGACCTTTCGCAATTCAAAGCCTTTGAGGTCTGGTGGGGACACAGGCATATCTTCCACTGGTGAATATCAAACAACTGTGCAAAAGATTCACTGAGATCAAGGCAAAAACATAGAAAAGAAGCAAAGAGCGCCCACATAAAAAGTCAATTTTGGCTTTTTGTAGCAAGCAATAATAGTTGCAGTTCATTGAAGGCTAGCATGAAGTGGCAAATCCTGTAACTATGCTACACATGCTCTATATTGTATGTTACAGACATTTGTATGTATAATTCCATGATATATTTTAAATGTCCCAAGTCAAAAAAAATATCCCTTTCTCCCTTTTATTTTACACGAATTGCACCCTGAGATTTGATGAAACAAAATGTCCTTCAAAAGGTTTAAGTTTTGTCCACAACAGTTCACTTGATCATGTCTTATGTTAATAATCAGGCCTTATAATTACAATAATCCAATGCCTATTGAACTGACCTCTTTGTACACAATGGAGCACTTATACTGAAGCACAACATCCTACATATACAGTTAAGACGGACATAATAACACAGTACATCAACCAGCAGCACTGTGAGAGTCACACAGCACACATTTAGAAGCAGATGCGGGAGAATTTCCCTACAGCAGCACGGTGGAAATCAAACTGTTTTGCCTTTACAGACAACACTTGAAGTCATGCTATTATATTGTTACTGAGTGTGTTACTCAGAAAACAAGACACATGAGTATGCTATGGCAGCACAGCATCCTCTCTTGTATATTATTGCAAATGCAGAATATAATAACAGATTCTTCTATGCTTTTAATAATATCTGACATTGATATAATCTTTTAAAGGTCGAGTGAGCAGGATTTAAGGGTGCCAAATAAGGCCGAAATTAAATATAGTATTTATAAATATGCCTTCAATAGTGTATAATCATCTAAAAATAGGAATCACTGTGTTTTTATTACCTTTAATACAACATTTTATATCTATAGAGGGAAGTCCTCTTTCATGGAGTCTGCCATGTTGCACAGCCATGTTTCTACAGTAATCTAGAGGAGATAAATCAAACACTCTAGAGAGAGTCTTTTGAATTTTGCACAAGTTTCTAGTCATCCTTGAAAGGATAGGGTGAGCAGAGGGACATAAAGTCGGGTGCAACTTCACTGCAAGATGTTGTTTAATCCTACACACCAGACATTTAAATCAATATATGGCTTCTGGGCACAAAAGTACTGCTTGTACTTAGTCACTGTACTACTACTTACTTACTGCCTTTATCACTGAAAAGCTGGTGTTTCTCACATCTTTACAGAGTAATACTAATGTTGTCCAAGTATAGAGACACAACAGACACAGGACACGTCAGCATTTACACTTTGTTTCACTACAGCAGTGACTAATAATATATCAAGACATCCAACAGGAGAAATTACCTGTGGACTCTCGGTCACCTTGTCTAAGTCGTTTGTTATTGGAGTTGTACTTCAGCATGACATCAGAGATGGAGGAGTGGACAGTTCCAGGTGGCAGTATTTAATGTCCCTTATACACTGCAAAACTATACCGTATGCACTCTATGGCATACAGGGGAAAAATATTTTAAATTCTACTTAAGATCCAAAGGATCTGAAGCTACATGAGAGAATGAATTTCATCACTGATGGCTGAATATGCATAATGTGATTTAAGGAAGGACAGCTAACAGCATGTCTGCCATGAT
The DNA here is from genome assembly GCA_029814665.1 of Acanthurus lineatus. Lineage (NCBI taxonomy): Eukaryota > Metazoa > Chordata > Actinopteri > Acanthuriformes > Acanthuridae > Acanthurus > Acanthurus lineatus. The sequence continues at coordinate 8,115,162 of JAPZDV010000006.1, forward strand.
ATTTAACATGAAAATGCACTGAATCTGTTGGTCAGTGTTACAGCAGTGTTAACAGTGTCTTATAGATGTTGTGCCTTATTTGTTTCATCAGCCATCAATGTTGATCATCACCTGCCTGAACATCCAAGCCTTAGTCATACACTTGCACACAAATGTTGCACCACAGATTTTTAAATCTTTTGTCTCGTCCTCTTCAGCAGTATTCTTACTGTCTGCCTCACCAAAGCCCAAAGCCTGCTGCCCCATCAGGGAGAAGGGAGGAAATTCATGGTGACTTCTGGATTTCAGTCTGAAGCAAAGTATCAGTTCTTTCATGTATCCCTTCATTTATTTGCCCTCAGCCTGAGCTGGGCAACCTTGGCTTGTCCAAGTTTAGTATCAATATCAATAGGCCTTTCAAAAAAGCTGACTATGGCCGGCTCGTTGAGCAGAGAAGCTAGGAGCTGCTCGAATGAAAAGGACCACTCTATCTCTGAGGAGTCGGGCCCTGCATCCTGACTGCTGTTGGAGCAGGAGGTGTTGGGGCTTTCTGAGATAATAGAGGCCTCTTTGGTTGAAGACTCCCCCTCCTTCTCCTCCTCCACTGTGGAAGCAGCAGCAGCAGAAGTGCTGTCAGGCTTTGTGGACATGGGGGGGCTGCTTGGTTCCTGCAGCCTCCGTCCCACCTCCTCCATCCTCAGGAGAAGGCTGGTCACATGGGCCACAGCTCGGTACAGAGATTCCTCCTCTGGATCACCATGAAAAATGTTGTAAAGGGTCTTGGAGAACTGGATGAACTGAGTCTGAGACAGAAAAAAAATATGAATGAGCACATTAACTTCATCAGATAACATATAGATTAAAAATAGATTAAAAATGACAAACGGGTCCTTTTATTTGAAAAAATGTGATGCTGAATCTTTTTTTTTTTTTGCACTTGTGGAACAAAGTGGTCTATTTAGTCATAAAAACAGCATGGACTAAATCACCTGATTGATTCGGGGAAGGTCCTTGATGGTTTCCTCTTTCTTAAGTATTTCATTTTGCCATTGTGTCAGATAGGCCTGCAGGTCCACTTTTCCCCTTCCTTTTAATTTTACAAACAAACTCTCGATTATCAAACAAAACTAAAACATTTACAAGTTTTATTCATAACTGTAAAGTGTTTGTGACAAATGTGGCTGACACGCTACCTCTTTCAGGGCTTTTCCTTATCACACTGTCCTCAGGAATATCAAATGCTGAAATAATAAGAAATACCCAGCACATGAATGAAATGAACATTGGACAAAATCTCAAACACTTAAGAGAACAAGCAATGCACTGCAGGGTATCAGGCAAGACAAGACACATTTATGACAGAATTAAGGAGGATTGTGTAAAAGTGAAATATGAGCTTTAAAAGAGAAAGAAAGAAGAAGCTAACCAGTGAGTCGACTCAAGTGAGAAGAGTTTTCAGTCACTGGAACAAAGTGCTGGACTCTTTGTTCCTTTAAGTGCAAAGGACTACCTGTGAAAGCTAGAAGATACTGACTGTAAATGCACTGAGAGAAAAGATGAAGACAGAAAGCTGACAGAGGATCCACATCAGCAAGTCACACATATCTGTCCATAAATCCTGGTGTAATCCAATCCAACACTCCCTCAACAGTTTGTCATTGTGAAGCCTCAAAAGGGGTGTTTTTGTTGATAAATGTCAAGACACAACTCTAAGGTCAAGTTGAGCATTACGCTGTAGGGCTGCTTTCCATTTAATACTAACATGCAAGATTCCATCACCAAAACCAGTATCTGTAACTTGATGCCAGTAATGATGGATTGCTTTGTCTGAAACATTTTTTCTCATTTAATGCCACTGTGTGAGGGGAAGCATTCAATTGCATAAATGGTAGTGTATAAGCCTGCTTCATATTTAAATGATTTTCTAATAATCTCTTTTAATGAAGAGGGGTTATTGTTATGTTATTAAGTACAGTATTATTATATGTATAAAAAAAAACATCTATATGGCTAAAATATATTCAGCTTTTGCTTGTGAGAAGAAATTAAGTATTATTAGTAAAATTAAATACTCTTTTTCCAGTAAAACATTTTCTGCCTGCATCATTTTTATTTGAAAATGTGCTATTCTTCTACATGTATGTTCCAACCCCCACAAATGACAGTGTGTGTTTGTGTGTGTGCATGCATGCGTGTAGGTTTGAACCGCTAGACTTAACAATTACCCTCAAAAGCAAACAGTGCTGTTTTATTTGCCCGAGCAGTAGAGCCTCAGGATTATTGAGGCTTTCTTTGCAATGAAATTTACCGACTTTTTTCTTGATATTTAGGATCCAAACGAAGTGGACTTCAAAACACAGGGATCAACTTTCCGCAGTTTTAAAATTCAGACTAACATCTGCAGAGAATATTATTTAAATCTAACATTAACATAACATTTCACACTCGGCAACGCAGAAAACTGCAACCCTTAGGGGAGATGTAGTTATAAATTTAAGGTACAGTGGCGAGACACAACCATTCAAGACAGAGATGACGTCACTTTGTAGCCCCTCTTCTCTAATTGAAGCTGATAAGAGAATTCAGCTGCCGCACTCCATTTAGACTGAAAAACCTCGAGACTCTCCGCTCAAAATAGCACATGATTTCATTTCCTTCATCAGTTGAGTGCTTGGCCCAGTTCCAGTGTCAGACTTTGATGTGAGCTCAAGTCCATGACAGCTCAGGACTGTCCCACAGTGAAACCTGCAAGGGACTGATGTCTTGGCGGTTTATTTTTTTTAGCCCTTTCCTTTCTGCACACTCTCTGTATTTATCAACAACTCTGGAAAATCTGCTTGAGGGAAAACAACTACAACACATAGTGCTGTGATGTGAAAAACAGTGACAATGGAATATAACATTACAAACAGGTCAGAGAGTGGGAGGGGGTTTGCATGATGTCATTTCTGTCTTCAGAGGGTGTATGCATTTTCTATTTGTCATTGTGCCTCTAATTTGTTGTGACAGCACCACTGTATGGCTTTCCTGTAGATGCGTACGCGTCTGTTTGGGATTTTATTTTGACCTTTTGGAAAAACATCAGAGATAAGTCACTGCTCTGTGGCAACAGGGCGGGACCTGTCCTTGGTGCTGAAGCAACATACACTCTGTGACACACAAAACAAGCTCTGCTGCCTGATGTTCACTGGCCTGACACATCACAAAACATGATTCAGTACTCTAGTCCTGCTAAGCTGTCAGTTGTAATTTGAGAAATTCTTTCTCATCAAAGACCCTCTTCACAGAGAGAAACTAGCCGTCTGCAAAATGCCCCTGCAGCTCCCCGCGGCCGTCGCCCATCGTTTCCATGGCAAAGTTCTTTTACCCAACATGGACTATTCTTACCCTTGCCTTCAAGCACACACATCATGCAGACAAGACCCGCACATTCAAGGACAGTTTCTTCCCCGGGGCAATATGCTCAGTCTACAAACGTTGAGTTATGGACTAGATCATTGAAATGACAACTCACATTTTTATCCGGTCTCTTATCTAGTCGAGTCTATCTGATCTTTTGTATTACTTTAGGCTTTTTCTGTATGTCTGTATTTTCTGTGTTATTGCTGGTATGTGAAAGGATAAGATTGAATTCAGAGGTTGTTCAGAATTCAGCATGAAAAATATCTGCATTCCTTTAAAGTTGGTCTAGCAGCAGCAGAGTAAATGATCACAGAAAAGCAAGAAAAACAGCTTAGAGGTTGAAGATGAAGATACAATAATACAGGTCTATTTTGTATAAAAACAAACAAAAAAAACAAACAGGCTAATGTGACTCAGACTTCACAGAAGGATTAGAGTTTATAGTTGTCTTTTGTTAATCTTCAAACTTAGATTTGCTGCTGTTAGTTTTATCACTTGTTCATCACTCACCTGGTGGCAGGTGCAGCTTGAAGAGGAATTTCAGCTTATTTGTAAAAGATCCACTGTACAAAGTATCTGCAGGAGGAGCATTTTAAAATAATTACAGTGAGGACACTGATATTAACAGCTGCATTAATGGAGAGTGGGGAGTGAGTAAACTAACCGAGGGCAAAGCAGAACTCTTTAAAGTTGACAAGGCCGTCCTGGTTCTCGTCTATCAGGCGAAAAATCCAGAGAGAGAGGGTGCTTTTGGTGGTGCAGAAAGCCCAGGGCTCCAGCAAGGAGAAGAGCACACTAAACTGCTGGAAACCCAACTGGTACTGCTCCAAATAGGCCAGACTTGGGTCATGATGGAGCAGAGCGGGACTCTTCATTGTCCAGTAGCAGCAGAGGAAATGCTGCCTCTGAAAAGAGAAAACACAGAAAAACACAACACAAAAAAATGTGTCTATTTCTTTTTTTTGACAGTTGACATTTGTTATGACGATGCTGATGATACTGTATCATGTCTTTGACTCACTTTGAATAAGTTATAGAGTTCATCAAGCTGTGAGGCACTAAATCGGACTTCTTGGGACACCACACGAATCTGGAATTACATTTTAAATTTATCCTTAATATCACCATAACAATTCAGTTTCACTGATTATTGTAAACTCAGTGGCTACTTACAACATTTTGTTTGGTTGTATCTTCCAGCGTCTGAATGACATACAGCTTGTTTCTTTTCCGGGAACTCTCAACTTCCTCTGAACGTATATTTCCATATTTCTGAAAAAAAATCCCAGTTAGTAAAGGCAGCCACAACACTAATGTCCCTAAATAAAACTGACGTGAAAAATGTCTTGTTTTACCTCGTAAGCCTCTCGGATCAGTTCGCTGATATCCACATTGAAGCGGGATGCTTTATCATTATTGCCCACTGGAGCTTGCTGCACTGTTGGAGGCAGCGGACTGTCTTTGTTTGTCACACTGTCAAAAAACCTAAAATAACACAATTAGAACAAAAAAATTCTATTATAGTGTTTACAATCAAACAGCCGTGATATGTTTGTATGTATACAGACTTGTTGAGGATGGTGACAGCCTCTGCATCATCATGACAACTGATCAAAGCCTCCATGTTGTAGTCCAGCACTGCTAGACCGAGCTGCAGGATGGCTTTTATACCATCGTAGAAAAAACAGTCCACCACGTTCACAGCGCTCTCTATGGGTAGGACACTGATGAAGAGAGTGAGGAACCATGACAAGGACACGGATGAGAAGAAACTCAGGTCTGTCATGTGTTCCACCAACTGGGGGAGGTGTTCTCGAATCAGATCTTCGAACACTGCCTGGTCGACCAAAGCGCCTGATTAAAAAAATAAATTAATTAAAAAACAAACAAAAAGATGGGTAATATTTCAGAGTGTGACCAAGTTCCCGAAATCATTCAAATTTGATGTCCAAAAAAGTGTGAGGACGCCATACTTTGCCTCCCCGCTCACCAATTATTCGGCGATTGAAATAATCCGGCAACATCCTCTCACAGACGGCCACTAAGAGCCAGAAGGCCTCCTCTTCTTTGGCGTAGAGCAGAAGAACTGAGGTGAGAATGTTCATGGCCTGAACAGAACAAGAGGAAACTCTTTTAAAAAACAGACTACTTTAGAGCCAATTTAAACATATGTACACTCGTGGACAAAATTGTTGGTACCCTTCCGTTAAAGAAAGAAAAACCCACAATGGTCACTGAAATAACT
>JAPZDV010000006.1:8120887-8180495 GCA_029814665.1 Acanthurus lineatus
TGCTGTCAGAAACACATGCATGACTTCAAGCACTTCAAGTGTTGTGTCTTTTGTTCTCCTGCAGGCTTGTTTTCCAAACCACTCCTGTGTACCCTGTGCAGATAAGATCCAGGAGCACGCTGGTGAGGCACTCCACTTCGTGGGAGGAATCGGACTTTTTTTCAGCTTCACTGAGGTGAACTACACCCACAACACTGCTTGTGATTGTTATTATTAGCAATAACAGTACTAACACTAATAGTATTTGTATAAGTAATGTAACAATAATAGTGAGTACTATTGTAATAAAAATAGAAATGGGAGTTGTAAAAGTGGTAGCAGTCAGTGGTGAAGTAGCACAGACTCTACTAGGTCAGAGCCATGTAATACTGAGCTTTAATGCAAGCTGCACTGACAGAGCTGTGCACTGGTGCCCACAGGCTCCACATTTAAAATAGAGAATGCCTGTGCGCACATTTATTTTTGTACTTAAGATAAAAAGCTTTTTTTTTCTTATCATAACAGGATAATTTATTTCATTATCCTAAGAAAACAATTGGTTATTTTTCAGAGATAACTAGATAATTTACGAGAGAAAGCAACTTTCCTAAAGGGGACTGGACTTATTAGGAGTGGTCCATGACATAAACACACTCCTTTGAGGGGTGGTTTTGATAATTTTGCAGCAGACACAAACCTTTAATGAAACTTTGCTATATATTTTAAGAACTTTTTTCACAGTAATTTGATATCAGGGTATTTTTGTTTTGACTTACTGTTAAATAAAGTAGAAAATAGATATACCTTCGTATACCTGCAGAACCAAAACAAAAAAATAAAACTAGCCGATATACTTAAAACAATTAAAACTAAGCTTTAAGTCAAATATAAAATGAAAACAACTGACAATTCAAAACTAATATAAGTGTTCATCAACAAATTCCATAAAAAGGTCTAAGCCAACAATATTTTGTCTTTATGTATTTTCTGACTTTCTTAACCTGTCACTGATTCCTACAGAAGAGGTCAATCTTTGAAAAAAAACCCAAAAAATCAAAAATTTCTTTTTTTAAAAAAAGAAGGGCAAAGTAATTTGCTAAAGGAACTGGGTGTTATCATAGAATAGTGCTATTCTTATTCATGAGCACACAGATAAGCATGTGGTATTGTTATATGTACCTGACTGTTATGTGTCCTTGTGTCAGATTCTGGGAGTGTGGCTCACATATCGCTATAGGAACCAGAAAGACCCTCGAGCAAACCCTAGTGCTTTTCTGTGAGACATCACCAGTTTCAGCCCTCTCAACACAACAACCTCTAAGAACCTTCTATGGACTTTAACTTTAAATGCAAGACTGACCTGTGTGTTTCCTACTGATTACTGCAGCATTGCTGTTATAATGTGGTGTGTTTGGTGGAATGAGGTGTGTTTTTTAAAACACATTGCTGTGTGTGACAGTAAAAGTGTTTGAAACTTAACATATACAATTAGCACAGTGAGCACTTGTTGGTGTAAAAAGAAGGCATATTGTGTACAGTGGTCTGCTGTATATTCCAAAAGTATTTATGCAGACTGCCTGATGTTGATCCTGTTTTACAGTTAGTTTTTATTTTTCCTTGTTTTGCAATCAGTCCCCCCCAACACAATAATACCAGCCACAATTCTGCAAAGTGATTATAAAATATTGTTACATTATTTTGACCCCGATAATAAAGTGTAAATATTATGTGAGGGAGTAACTTGGGAGTGTTTAAGCCTATGTTAGAATCTGTGTGTGTGTGTGTGTGTGTGTGCGTGTGTGTGGTGTGTGTGTGTGTGCGCGTGTGCGCGTGTGTGTGTGCATGTGTGCGTATGAGTGCGTGTGCGTGTACATGTGAGTGTGTGTGTGTGCGTGTGTATGTGTGTGTGCATATCTGGTCTTCAAATTTGTCTCACTCCTGGCTGTACACTGTGTTTTTGGCCTTTTGCATGACTCTTCTGCTAATATAAGCTATATAAAAGAACTACAGTGATGATTCTGTAAACCACTAGTCCGAGCCTTTGTACTCTGAACCACAATAAACAATAACTGAAAGAATTAAATTAGTTTTTCCAAATTGTCTTTATTATCCCTAAAATCATGCATTTTTTTAAGAGATGAGATTACAAATTCAGACTTGAAGGTTATTGTAAAGCAATAAAACAATGGTTGATCATCATGTGACAAAGTCTTCTCCAGACTGTATGTTTCAGCTCCTTCCACAAATGTTGAATAGGATTTAGATCAGGGCTCTAAGAAGGCCACTTCAGAATAGTCCAATGTTTTGTTCTTAGCCATTCTTGGGTGTTTTTAGCTGTGTGTTTTGGGTCATTATCCTGTTGGAGGAACCATGACCTGCAACTGAGACCAAGCTTTCTGACACTGGGCAGCACAGTTTGCTCCAGAATGCCTTGATAGTCTTGAGATTTCATTGTACCCTGCACAGATTCAATACAGATTCAATACAGCCGGATGCAGCAAAGCAGCCCCAGAACATAACTGAGCCTCCTCCATGTTTCACAGTGGGTACAGTGTTCTTTTCTTTGTATGCTTAATTTTTGAGTCTGTGAACATAGAGCTGATGTGACTTGCTAAAAAGCTCCAGTTTTGTCTCATCTGTCCAAAGGACATTCTCCCAGAAGCTTTGTGGCTTGTCAATATGCATTTTGGCAAATTCCAGTCTCGCTTTTTTATGATTTGCTTTCAACAGTGGTGTCCTCCTCGGTCTTCTTCCATTAAGTCCACTTTGACTCAAACAGCGACGGATGGTGCGATCTGATACTGATGTACCTTGACCTTGTAGTTCACCTCTAATCTCTTTGGAAGTTGTTCTGGGCTCTTTGGTTACCATTCGTATTATCCGTCTCTTCAATTTGTCGTCAATTTTCCTCTTGCGGCCACGTCCAGGGAGGTTGGCTACAGTCCCGTGGACCTTAAACTTCTGAATAATATGTGCAACTGTAGTCACAGGAACATCAAGCTGCTTGGAGATGGTCTTATAGCCTTTGCCTTTAACATGCTTGTCTATAATTTTCTTTCTTATCTCCTGAGACAACTCTCTCCTTAGCTTTCTGTGGTCCATGTTCAGTGTGGTACACACCAAGATACCAAACAGCACAGTGACTACTTTTCACCCTTTAAACAGGCAGACTGACTGATTACAAGCTTGAAGACACCTGTGATGCTAATTACAGGACACACCCTAGTTTAACTTGTCCCTATGGTCAAATCATTTTCAATCTTTTCTAGGGGTACCATCATTTTTGTCCAGGCCAGTTTCATTATTTTGTTTTTTAAAATGATTCTGTTGAACCACAATTCAAAAGCGATGTCTGATTTTCATTAGTTAATTTTCAGTAAATTTTTATTTATTATTACTTTTGCCAGTTTCAAGTTATTTCAGTGACCATTGTGGGTTTTTCTTTCTTTAACGGAAGGGTACCAACAATTTTGTCCATGAGTGTATATGTGTGTGTGTGTGTGTGTGGTAATAATGTGCGTTTTCCAGAGAATTGGTGCCTTTTTCAAAATTTTTTAAATCGTTTCAGATCACAAGCAGCTAGGGTCGCAGTGATAAACCAGGTAAGGAGAGCTTGGTTTAAATCAGTCATGGTTAAAAATTTGTGTCTATGCCTGTACAATAATTTAACACAATAATTTCACACAAGGGCTGAACATAAAATCAGCATGAACATGTTCGATCATGACAGCAAACTGGCTGAACATTTCTGGAGAACTACGTGTTGTTTGCCTGTTTTTCACATCCATTGGATCTTTTTTGTGATAATATACTTTAGGGTTCATGCAGTAATTATAATAACAGTTTCTGCATTGGGGCTGATGCCTTTAAGAGTGTTTTTATCACAAGCAATCAGGGTTTTTCTGCCACTTAAACATAACTGTAAGGAAATCAAAGTACCTGGCAGTAGCCAATTTTAGGGTTCCTGTATGCATAGGCAGTAAGGACTCTGCGCAGAGCTGAGATCCCTGTGTCACTCTGAAAAGCAGGGTGCTCGGGCAGAGAGCGGTGCAAGTCTCGCTCAATCTCATCTGTAGCCAGGGTGCTCGTGCCCAGAGACTGTTCGACCAGCTCGGTGTAATAGCCAGGGTGAGTGGCCATGTCGTTCACGGCTCCTACACAAGCAGAACCACAGTACAAAAGCAGATCAGATCCCACACCAACCATGGTTTATATAATTATCTATGTTAAGCACTTAGGCACTTGAGTGTTAACATTTTCAAGCACACAAGGCCTCCTCAACAGATCAGTGACACTGCAGATCACTTACTGTATATACCACAACAAGTCTAATGTTGGCCGCAAAATACCTGAAAACAGCATCCACAGTTCTCCTCTCAAAGCCTCAGGAACACCACGAACAATCAGGTCTCGTGTCTTCCTGGTGAAGAACATACTTGTCCCACGTCCATATTCAGAGAAATGGATGTTCCACGACTGCTCCTTCATCTTTTCTTTAAGCTGTCAAACACACAAATAGCACACACAATAGCTATTGTACTTGCCACGCGATGCTGTCAAAAGTGGTTGTAAACAGATACATTTTTATCTAAGTCAACCCTTGAATTGATTAGACACCCACATGCACACCCCCATCCTTCAGTTTTTCTGACATCAAGAAAATCAAGTCAGAGTTTCTGAGCGAATGCGGTGGTTTTCCACAGAATACTAGAGAGAACAAAAAGTAGGTTTCATGTTAACCAAACTCTGATATTTACCATTTTGGGGTCAAGGTTTTCGACATCCTGGGGGTGGAAAACAGTCATGAGTGCCTCCGTGCTCACAGCCTTGCTGCTGTCTTTCTGTCCCACCATCAGCGTGACGTCCTCTGGGTTGTCCTCAAAGTGGTTGATGAGTGACTGACACTCGCCTCGTATGGCCTTAGTGATAACCATGAAAGATTTTTCACTGTCAAATAACGCTGAAAACTGTAGAATAAACATCAAACTGCGAGTAAGGAGTGCAACGGCACAAATAAAGCAAACATGTTACCTCTGCTGAAGCAGAGTGTTGGGGGCTGGCACTAATCCCACACCTGCTTCTAATTGAGCTGGCAAGCCGCTGATAGTCCCGCACCTCAGAGAAACGCAGGGCCCTCTTGCCACGCACATACACTGTTATAGCCCTGCTGCTCGAGTCTGGTTTTTCAACATTAACAACCTGAAAGGAAGTTGACAGACCAGACAGTCACTTTTGATGCTGCTATGCAGTAGAATGAAGGGTGCTCTAAGAGACATTGGCAGTGTTTTTATCAATCAAGTAATGCTGCCTTCATTTCACTCTACCTCTCGCATTGGAATGATGATATGGCATTGGCTTCCATCTTGGCTGGCAAAACACAGGTAGTTCTCTGACAGGCAGATCTTGCCGAGCGTGTTGAAATGGCTAAAGGGCACCCACAGGAAGCTTTCATGCACCTCTAACAGATTTTCCTCTTTTGGAAGCCTGAAAAATGTGCGGAACTGCTCACTCTTTGCATGAGCTTCTAGGCCTCTGCAGGGAGAGAAAACAGAAATCATGTATAAAAACTCATATGCACACCAGACACACAAAAACCTCTTTTTTGTTCTGTTGAATGTCACCTTCTATTTCATGCTGTAGGCACTGGAATATTAGAGTGCTTAGGTTGCTTTAAATCATTACAAATATAAATATGGATGTCAGTTTAGTATACTATATATTATAGCAAGGGGAGATAGATTACAGTATTTTCCTCAAAATCAGTTTCTACATTTGAAAATCACAAGAAGACTTCAAGGCACTCTCTTTAAAATGTTAAATGACTTTATTGTCATGGCATGGTCATGTTAGACCTTAAAAACACACTCTGACACGTTCTGGCATCAAGCCTTCATCATGTCTAACATAACCATACCATGACAATAAAAGCATTTTAACACTTTTAAGAGAGTGCATTGAAGTCTTCTTGTGATTTTCAAGTCTCAGTTTGTCCCTATCTAAAGACCACCTCAAACAGTCCAGGAAGTGATTCTTCTTTTGCATCTTTTTGAATTTTGACTTTCTACATTGTTGAGTTATTATAACCTTATATTAGAGCACTTAGGATTTAAATTTCTTAATTACAAAGCATGATTCTAGCAGGTCGGCCTTGAATCAAAAGCTGGTATATGTCATCAAAATGGTCCAGGTAAGCATCTACTGTTAGTTGGTGTTACAATACCAGGTAGTGACATTGTCACGTTTGACTGCTCTGCCACTGTAGAACAAACACAAATGCTATATGACTGCAGTCAGACTTTGTGTTTGCTTTGTGTTCCTCAAGCTGGCAGCCAGCCCTAACAGGATCATGTACAGCTGTAAAGCGTAGCAGACAGACCGTACCTCTTAGTAATTTGCAGAGGGTCAGAGAGGGCTGGCTCTCTCTGGAAGGCCTCTTTATCAAAGAGGCGTTTAATGGAGTAATCAGCGAGCTGTTCCATTATTACAAATGTTTCGTTGAGGTGCAGCAGCATGGAGAAGTAGTGATCCTCCCTATGAGCCAAGACATGGATGCTCTCGGTCAGTATGACGTTTGAGGTTTTCTCAAGCCTCCAGATCTCATCCCAGGAGATGACCAGTTTCACTGCAAGACAAGAACCACGAATGAATGAGTAAACAGATTTTATTATGTATTTTTGCATTAGTTTTGTCCAACAAAGTTTTATTTCTCATTAACTAAAAAAAAAATAAATGCACTACAGTGATAACATCCATAGTGCCATTATAAAGAATTTTTGATACCAAAAGATTTGAATAGCCACAGCCTCATTTTGAAAATTCTTTAAAAGTCAATCAATATTATGTAAATTAGCATTACTCATTATCCACACTGCTTCCCAGCTCTGCCTCTGCTATGCAGTCCTCTACAATACAATGACTTTTTAACAGTAATGGAAGCTGTCATTAACGTAATCTATTTTTCAATGCAATAATGTTCAAAGAATGTTCCTTTCAAGCCATAAAAAGTGCACTGCAGTGGCTGTAAGGAGCTGCCTCAGTCTTTGTTACCACCAATCAATATTATCAGGACGAATGGCACAGAAATGGCTTACCCTCAGATCCCAGCAGGTATGAATAGAAGCAGAGGAAGTTTGTGCTGAGGTAGAGCCAGCCCTGGCAGGGCACTTTGCCTTTCCAGTAGCTGCATGAGTAATATGTGACCAGCTTCTCATCTGGTGGCAGTTCAAACCACTTCTCAAACCTCAAAAGTGCTTCTCGGAACTTCTCAGGATCCTCCTCCAGCACCAGGGATGTCTTCCCTTCCTCAGCAATAAGACCCTAAAACACGAAACATTAATGGTCACTGCAGACTGAGGGTGATAACAGAACATGCATCATGGTCCTTAAATCTGCTTGAATTCACCTTTTTACATGGACAATGAAAAAAAACTAGCATGTACAATCTAATGGGTGTTGCTCTAAGTGAAGAGCCCACACGTACTTATTTGCTAAGTGGCCATAAAAACAACTAAATAAGCAGGTTTAAGTGGAGTCAGAGAAAGTTTTCCAAGAATTAAGAGGCTATTATAACAAGTAACATTTTATAGTTTCACAATTACAGCCATGCTGAGAGATCTGTATTAAAAAAAAAAAAAGAAAAAAAGATTGTCACAAGTTCTTACTCTAATCTTGCCCTGTACAAAGCTGGTGATGTCTTCACTGGAGTCAAACACAGAGAGTGTCCTCATAATGTTCTGCTGCAGCCAATCCCAGTGCTGAACAATCTCCTCTTTGGTGACACCTGCCCAACATCAAGCAAGGAAACAAATTACCAAAATTTATGACGAATATCATTTTTGTGAGGTTTTTTTTCCCCAGACAATGTTCTTTTGACTATAAAAATCTTATCACTTTAACTGGAATTTGAAAACGTTGGCTTTATTGTGGTTATAACTAAATTTTGCTTCTAAAGTAGACTTTTTATGCAAAATCTTCTGCCTGACAATGTGACAGCACTATTGAAATGTTTGCTGGAATTAGATGAAAAAATACAGTGACATACCACATGCTATTGACCAATACACTTGTGAGTCTGGTGTGTGGTGCAGAATGCGGTAGGGAGCAACTTTTGATGTGGAGTCCAGCACAGTATCCAGAGTTCCTACAAGGAGGCCTGTAACATACAGTACATTGATATTTATAACTGTTAAAAATGACCCTTCAGCCATGTGACTCCTTTGAAAATCTTAGAGATAAAGATCAGATTTATGTACTATGTACAGAGAAATAAACAACCTTTCTTTAAAGGACTAGTCTTTACACTTATTTTGCCGATTTATTTATAAACCACCAGCTGACAGCGTCAGGAATTATTTATAATTTAAGCTTATTCAGCTATTATCTAGTGTTAGTCTGCACATTAAAATTCCATTCCATTTATCTTTTGCTTATACTTGAATCACCACCTGTACCTTTACTTATACTCCTCCTGACAGTGAAGAAATGAAAGATCCCTTAAGGTCCATGTCATGTCTACACAACTAAAATTAGCAAAATCTGTTACTTTACTACTTCTCTTTGACATGCCCTCCATGAATAATTAACAAGGTCGCAGTGAAACCACACTCATGCACTGCATGAGCATTACACCAGCCTTCCCTCTGAACGTGGATCAGCTCACCACATGTTCTACTAGTGGGGCTACAAATGAGGTTTTGCATAATTTCTGTTCCCATTAGTGTGAAAAAAAAATCACATATGTATGGATACACTTAAATGCATAAAAGACACTAGACACAAAAGGCTCTTGTGCTCAAGAGGCCTTCAAGAGCAGCATGCTATGTACAAGCAGGTAGCAGTTAACCTCCACTGTCATTAATCCGATAAAGGACATTGGTCCTTTGGTCTTCAGCCACGATATCCTTCATTATAATTAAGTATCTGTTAATTAGCTTACAGCTGTCACACTGTGGTGTCTCACTAGAAACTGCAGGCTACAACCATTGGTGGTCTTACAAGCACTTCTTCTAAACTGTCTGATGACAATGATTTTAGAAATTTGAGACAGCAAAAAAGATCATACAGTTAGATTTAGATACAATCTGTTGTGTCTAAATCACAAAGTCAATAATAGTCTAAATGTTCACGCATTATTGCTTTTTGAGAAAGGAAAAAAACCTGATCAGTAGTATATATGTTTATATGTATGGTACAGTATATACAATGTGGATATACTTGTACTCCTACTAGACTCCTACTAAGAAGTTATTTAACAAGACCAAACACTGAATTTTTTCGGATTCTCAAATGTGAGAACTTGCTGCCCTTTTCAGTCACATGTCACTGCAAAATCAATATCCTCAAAGTTTTGAGCTGTTTGTAATAATTGACAGATTGTTCAATAATGAAAAGGAAGTTAGTTGCAACCATAGTCTGTAAAAGCAAATGTCAGTGTTTTCTCTCCATGCTAAAAATACTACATCTCAATTTAGCAAAGCCTGATGTACCCTAAAGTGTGACAACTCAACTAAGCATCAGTGTCACCATAGTTGCTGACCCATTTATTGTCCAGGGAGAAGCACTAAATGACATTGCAGTGACATTACAAATTCAAGGGTTTTTTGTTATATTACCGGCCTCTGGGAAGAAATTGTGCAAATATCCAAAAACTGACTGAACTGTCCTGGGGCAAGACCACCATGATTTTGAGTCATATTTTGTCAGCTGCGAACATAACTTGAGTCTGGATCTGACACAACAGTGGCTCAAAGTTTTAAGGCCCTCTGTACATCCTGTAACATAACCACAGGCACAGGATAGTGAAATCAGCAGGAAATGAAATAAACTGTGGAGTGGACACACACACTTTCCCCTTTGTAACCTCTTTGTCGCCTCTGTGCTGTAACAAACCAAATAAACCAGTGCACTGACACGTACTACACTCTAAAAGACCTTCACTTTGCAGACTTTGTAAAACGGGAAACTAGCAGTTCAATAAGTAATCTGACTCATGTATTTTTGTTGACACTTAGCTTATACCTGTTGCTACGAGGGGATTTCACTGTAGACTAGTAGGATATAATGAAGCACCCGCCCTATATATGGCAGATAGCACGTCGACTACGCAAACGTATGGTGAATTAACTCGTTAAAAACTTGTTAATTTGAATGTGGTTTGGCGAGGACGCAGCAGCTGTTCTGCACGCGCAAGGGGGTGACAACAAAACCGTTAACGTTACCTGTCAAGCCGCCTCCACCTTCTCCGTACCCTCGTCTCCTTTGCAGAACGAAATACTCGTTATCCTCCTCGGTGACCCATAATTTGAACGCGTTTTTCAGCAGAATCTCTTCAGGTTTGAGCCACATCTTTCATATGTCATGAAGGTCTCTATCAAACGCACATGACATGTCACGGTTAGCTGTAAAGTAGTCCGACATCAAACCCGTGGACATTTGTTTGTGTCCGAATCCCTCCCTTCCCACGTCGACAAGAAATGCTGCCAAATTTGCAAGGCATTCTGGGATTGTAGTTTCTGACGTGAAGGGCGGTCCTAAGAGAGTCATTCTCCCAGAGTCGCTATTTTCATGAATGAAAGGGAAAAAATAAATTAAAAAATAACTGGTTAATTGGTATATTTCCCATATTTATTCGTTATCAATATTTTTCTTTTTTTATTGGGCCACAATATTTTTAAATATTTTGACAAACATCTTTACAGGAGATTACAGAGATAGGTAAAAATAGCACAGTATAAACAAACAATCAAAAAAGATAAAACACGTGAAGAAAACATACAAAGAAAGTTAATTTTCAATACTTTTGGAATAAGTTTTTTGAATATGTATTTGCATGTCTTTTAAAATTAATAATCACTTTTTTTGGGTAAAATTACTTTGAAAGCATGATTTCAATGAACTTGAAACAATTTTAACTTTTAGCATTTATCTGGTTTACATATGGTCTTTCGTTCTTGGTTATATATATCTTACAGTCTCTACCCTCTGCTTTCTTTTGGCTGCAACAGTTTCAGTTTTCGAATTTCTAAACTCACACATATTACCTAAATGGTGTATTTTTGTTAATGTCGAAATGAAAGATTTATATTTGGTACCTTAAAGACCAAATATTTTTATAATCAAAATCACAAGAACTAACAAGGCATGTAGTACTGTAGTGAAAGACAGAGCAGAGAAATCCCTTTTCAGCAGAGTCTCCTATGGCACCACTTTGTCTTCTTTTTGACAGTGTCCAAGATTGCTCTTCTTTGTAATCTGGAGTCATCCTTTAAAAACACATAGAAACCTCTCTCCTCTATTGTAGAAGACTCCATAGCAGAGGCAGAGCTGGGAAGCAGTGTGGATAATGAGTAATGCTAATTTACATAACATTGATTGACATTTAAATAATTTTCAAAATGAGGCTGTGGCTTTTCAAATCTTTTGGTATCAAAAATTCTGTATAATGCCACTATGGATGTTATCACTGCAGTGCATTTAATTTGTTTTAGTTAATGAGAAATAAAACTTTGTTGGACAAAACTAATGCAAAAATACATAATAAAATCTGTTTACTCATTCATTCGTGGTTCTTGTCTTGCAGTGAAACTGGTCAGCCTTCATCTAAATGACTGTGATTACTACTTGTGACTGTCTAATATTGTAAAACACCCAATGGGTCAAGAAATACAATATAAACTAACAGTATACCCATAAACACCATTGGGTCTTGATGACATACTCCTAAAATAAATTTCTACTCACATATATTACACTTTCATTGGTACAATTGAGGAATACTTACAAAAAGAGAAACTTTCTAGAGATGCTACCTAACTTACATTTGCAAACTGTAACTCTGCACAAGAGGATATATACAGTTCCTATGACATTATTGTGATACCTCTCCTGGTGGCATTAGAGCATTTTAATAAATGTAAAAACAAAATGTGCAAACCTAAACATGACTGAATTTAACATGATACATGATTAAACTCCATGCAGTCTGTAAAATGTAACACTGTCGAAGTAAAACTGATGATTGTCTCTTCACTAAAGAAAAGATGACTGATTCACTTGCAGGAAGTTGTCACAGGAAGTTGGGCAAACATTTTTTAGAGAGGTCAGCATTATGGATAACTGTAAATCTCCAACACCAAAATGTGTTGATTGAGTGGCACTGATTAATATGAGCCTCTGGCAGAAGATATATGACTTGGAGAAATTGTCCAAATAAGTCAAAATAGGACTTCTGAATATCTTACTTCAAAACATTCGACATTAACAGTCTCCATTTTTCTGGGAAATCAATATTTTAGAACCAGATAATATTTTGTCCAGCCAAAAGATTACCAATAAGGTCCACGACTAATGCTGAGTGTGATAAAGCCCAATAAAGGTTGAGGTCACAGCTCCACAGAAAACTGAGAAACCCCTTTCTTTAAGGACCTGATGAGAAGGGAAAGCTTCTGTAAGCTGCTGCCTCAGAATTGAAATTACAATGGTAAACTGCATGTTAAAATAAATGGGCAATAACTGTGTACTGAAGCATTAACCTGACCCTTGACAAACGTGGACTGGCAATATGTGTGTGGCAGCTTAGGGACTCCACTTAAATTAAGAGGCTGGTTTGCAGTTACTTTATTTGAACACCAGGGGTCCTGCTTGCTCAGAGACAGAGAGAGCTGGAGGAAATGCAACAAATACTGCATCTTTCTGTATGTGGTTTGTGTTGTCTGCATTTGCAGCATGTTTGTGTTTTCCAAATGTTATACATGTTCTGGTAAATTGATGAACATGTTTTTTTATTAATGTTTTGATAGTGTTTTGTTTATTTGCATTTGTTTTTTTTTTTTTGTTTCTTGCTTCAAGTTTATGCACTCAACTCTCCCATATGTTCAAGTCTATGAAGCCCTCCTACATTATCTTAATCCACTCATCGCCCCCTGCTGGCCCCACTGGTACCTGCTAATTTAAAACAGTTTATAAATGCCACATCATTTGTCAGGTCATACTAGCTAAATTATCATCATGATCATTCAAAAATCTAGTAAACTTTATATTGGACCTGTTCAAGGAAAAACGTAATTATTTATGTAATTATTCCGTGTTCAATACAAAGACAAGATAGAGATTTACTTTGCTCTTAATTTTCATCTTGTGTTTACTCTATTTCTAATATCGCTCTCTTTTTTCTATCAAATCAAATAAGCTCAGACACATTTTTTTTTACAAAAGGCTATATGATCTAAATCACACCAGCTAATAGTATTCATCATTCAACTAAACTGAGACTGGATACTAAGAAGTAGCCTATACAGTTATGGAAAACTGATATCCATCAGCAAAAAAACTATTTTAATTAAATTTTAGAAACAGAAAAAAATGTTGTTTCATTCGAGACAAACACATTCTTTCTCTTTTTGCCCTTATTGCTCTTATAACTCCTAATAAATATCAATAGTATATTAACGTTATGTAACTGTTTAAGTAATATTACATCCAAAAGGTACCTATGATTTAAGGGACCAAGTTCATTTTCTATGAGCCATCACGTTCATTTTTAGCACATTAATTTTCGTTTCCTGCACCGATCGGAAACCAGGAGTACAGCGTACAACTTTCACATCAGCCTTTTTTTCAACAAACTTTTTTTTAAACAAGCTACTTTGACAACAGCCCATTTGAGCGCCTTACCCTGGGTGTGACGTCAGAGGGCATGGCCGCTGTGTAACTGCTGTTGTCGCGTTGATGACGTAAGGTGAGTTCAAGTGTCTGCTCAGCGCGGAATTTAAAAATAGGAATTTTATTCAAACACCAGCCGTCTACCATTAATGTTAGACTCAGCATTAAGTATCATTTGGCATGATAACGTTAGCCATACCACGTAGACTTCAGGCAACCTCTTCTCTTTTTCTGCACTTCTTGACGATTTTGGCAGATAGTGACGCAATCAGACAGCACCCGCGTTGTTTTTAACGTTAGCCCAACTTAGCTAACTAGCTTAACTTTGTTTCCAAAGTATTATTCTCTCAAAATATCAAGAAATATCAGGTCGTGTTTAATAGCTAGCTACAATAACATGATTCTACATCAACAACTTTAAATGTGTATGCGATAACAATATTGTGATAAATGTTGACAAGAAGAAGTTAGCTAGTAAACCGTCAAGCTAACATGAGAGTTCGCATACAGTGTCACACACTGGCCTTCAAGCTGTAATCAGTTAAATTAAGAGTGTGCAATGGAGGATTGCTCGTCTTTTTCTTCGACGGGGACCAGCCTCTCTCCAGCGTCTTTCCTACAGAGGATGCTGGAGCGGTTATCCTCTACACAGTGTCTGAAACTACAAACTGAGGAGGCGGTGCCCGTAACTGTCATTGCTCTACAAAGGTACCTATCAGAGCAAACTGAGGGGCAGCAGACCGACAGCTACAGTTACGATGTGACGGTCACTGATGGAGTCTGGCGAGCCAAGTGCTTTGTTCACCCCAGTTTAAATCATCTGGTGCACACAAACATCCTGAGGACTGGGACTGACATCAGCATCACGCAGTGCTCCTTTGTTTACAATGAGAGGAGACTTGGACACGGTTACATTTGCATTGAACAACTCAGATGTGGTGCAGAGAGGTCTGCTATCCTGAGCCGTGTAAAGGATGTCAGTTCACTGCCTATGCTGGTCAAGCATGGCATGGAGGGGAGTGTGATATTGCAAAGTGATGTTCCCCTTCATGTTAGCAGCAAACATTACCTGTCCCTGTGGAACAATGACGACCCAGAGGGAGATATCTGGGTCTCAGGGTCCTCCTCATCTGACACAGTGCTGGATGGTAAGATACTAGGTTTATCCTTCTGTTATTCAGTGATCTATTTGATCTGTTGGCTGGACACAGTCCAGTCCAGCTAATGCCTCTCTCTTCAGGATTTGCTCTATATTTATTCTGTGTAACCTATAGCTATGCTGTGTTGTCCACTTTGTCTTCTTTTTGACAGTGTCCAAGATTTCTCTTCTTTGTAGTCTGGAGTCATCCTTTAAAAACACATGGAAACCTCTCCCTCTCCTAGTGAAGATAATACACAAATCCAGATTACGGTATTATGGAAAGTTTGGCCTCAAGATTGATTACCCCTACCAGGTACATACGTTCTTTCTAGAAATTTGTAGTATCATCAACAAGATAAAAACAACACCTCACGTTCATAATTCTTAGAACATAAGTACTAAGTATTATTTACTTTTTTTCACCTCTTGCTTTGTAATATTTCAGGCGTACTTTGAAGTTGCTGACCAGAGTGGGACAATGTCCCTTGTGCTTTGGAACGAACTTTGTCCAGAGTTTTACCAGAGACTAAATGTGGGCACAGTGTTGTACATCCAGAACTACACCTTGAAGCAGAGTTATTCGAACCGGTCACACCCACAAATGGACCATCACAGAATGAAGACCTTTAACTCTGTAGGTATGTACTGCTGACCACAGTCTTGCATTTTGAGGTTTAGTTACGGGAGTTGTGTGTGAATAGTATTTAGACTTCTTGCTTGAAAAAGTTACACAAACGCAATGATATGCGACTTAACACTGGCATTGTCTTATAGTAAGAAACATGTCTGTTCTGCTCTTTCACAACTGAATAATAAGTAAAAAAAAAAAGAAAAAAAGAACTGATCCTAGTTCCAATGCTCCAAGTTGTAGCATTCTCAAGTAGGTACATGCAGTTAAACCTAATTCTTATGGAGGTCACTCTTAAGAATATCTATTTCTATCCTTTGAGCATTTCACCTATTCTGGCATCAATCATTTTCCTTTCATTTAACATGAATAGTTTTTCTATAATAACTCAAAGTTTCAGTTTTGAAAATCAGCATGTTTTGAAAGATCTAAAAAGTTTTTTTTTGGTCTTGATTTATTTTTAGGTTGTTTGAAAGTACTGGTGAACCACATCATAAATTTAGCTTAAGCTCTCTGTAACTTAATACCTT
Organism: Acanthurus lineatus; assembly: GCA_029814665.1. NCBI lineage: Eukaryota > Metazoa > Chordata > Actinopteri > Acanthuriformes > Acanthuridae > Acanthurus > Acanthurus lineatus. The sequence goes on from JAPZDV010000006.1 coordinate 8,136,825, forward strand.
CTATGCCTTCTTATTTGTTTCTCTAAGAAATTTGCCTGAACCCTCGCAACCCCACATCAGTCATCACTGTGGTCTCACAAAAGAGTGTCCAGCCTCAGTGGGGATTGCCTGAGGTTTCCTACCACTTTATCACCAGGTAATGAAATAACATTATTCAGTCAATTTAACGTTTGTCTGACTTTATCCAGTACTTGATTCTATTTATTTTTATCATATTTTTGAGCATTTTCTTGCTGAGCCAAGTATTGTAATTGTTTCATTTTGTGTTATTTTAGTTGTTTTATATGACTTAAATCTATGATGATGTGGTTTGCAGCACAAACAGAACATACATCAATGTTGCTTCGACCACAGAAGGACATTTTAAACAAAGGCTCCTAGTTTGCAATTAAAAAACTCATTTAAAGACGGATTTTAAGACTGTCATAAGGATTGCCATTGAAATTCTTCTGGTTTCTGTCCAGCTCTTTATATTCTCCAGTGACCATAGAAATTCTGGTGTTGTTCACTCTGAAATCACAAAAAGCCTGCCTCTACTTTTGGCTATCAGATAACTGATACTTCTTCAGCTTAAGCTCTTGTTTAAATTCTATGAAACTTTCACATGATGTCAGCTTTCTGTTTGAGCCCATTTTGCCACATATGAGTGAGCTGATCTCTCAGCCTCCATTCAACAGTCAGTTTTAACCATTTGATGTTGTTACAATTTTGTGAGTCCACCAAAACCACAGTCATCCAGTGTCTGCTAACCTACAAGACCCACGGCAACACACATACGGCCTTGTTATACAGGCTGAGCAAAAAGCTGCGCTTTAATGGATTGAGTTCAGTTTCCTTACCCTCTGATAGTTTTGTTCAAAAACTGCTTAATGTTGTGGATGTATTTTACAGGTCAGAGTTGGAAAACTTATCCAACAATTATGCATGTGATATCATTGGTTTGGTCACTTTTGTTGGCCGTGTTGAAAGAGTCAAGAGTAAAGGGAACAAGGGTAAGAAATGTTTATTTTTATCTACAAACTGAAAACTGTTATTTTTTAAGCTTAAATACAGCTTATAAATTTCCTTTTTAATTTTAATTCACTTTTGGTGTTTTATCTTACTCACCTTTAAGGTCCAGAAAAATACTGGACGTATCGTTGGATCCATGCTGTAGACGGCACATCTGGCCACCCTTTTATCCTGGAGGTCTTTTCCTCCTCTCAGCCAGAAATCTTCCGACGTATATGCCCAAGTAAGTCAGCTGTATCAGCTCCTGTCTGACACACTTGTAAGCATTTTGCCCCAGTTTGTTGTCTGCATCATCATCTCTTCCACAGTGACCTACCTGGTGTGCACTCAGATGAGAGTTTGTCATGTGGAAGGCTCGTTGCCCTACCTTACAAGCAGCTTCGAGACAGAGACGTTCATCACAGGTTCGCCCAGCTCGAACAATAAGTCGCTGATAGTCTACATATGTGTGTTGACCGTGTTTGTCACTGCAGTTGAAACTGAGATGTGTATAATTTGTGTCAACAACAGGCTACCACAAAGGCCAGCCATATGTGAGTGACCCCAAAGTGAAGAGCTTCATCCAGTGGACCAAAACTCTGAAGGACAATGTCGTCCTCCAGAAGACTGCTGTTGGTGGTCATTACTGCTACCCACGTCCCCCACAGAAATATACCCAGTCAATGGCCGACACCTCGGGTTAGGGGGAAAAACACACACACACACACACAGAATGATTCATCTTAATATTTTCTAGTTTTTAAATCATATTCACATGCTTTAGAATTTATTTTGGCCCCCTCAGATAAAAAAATTCAGCATACATTATTTATCATTTCATGGCATGAAATGATGAACTCTGCTTCAGTACTGAACCAAAATGAAATTCACTCAACGCTCTTGTGGGTGGCAGGAATCCAAACGAATCTGGGTCAACATTCTCCCGCAGTTCTACAACAAGATACAGTGTAGTGTACAGTCTGGATAAATCACTTGTATTGCAAACCCGCTCTGTCTGTATCTCGACGCATACTTGCAGGGAATTCATCCTCATACTAGCATTCTATATTTTTTCTATGGTTGTTCTTTGAAGCCTCTCATAAGAAGACAATTTACATTTTTACTGTAGACTACAGTAAAAATCTGCATCCCACCACAAATTGTTTAATTGGACATGCAGACTTTATTTTAAAGCCTTTGTGCTCCATCCTCAGCTCAAGCCCCTCTGGTTGCTGTCGCCGACTTGAAGAAGGAGTTAGAGACATTGCAGTATAGGGAACATAAAAAACTTGCCATTCAAGGAAAGATCACAGCAGTGCGCTACATGAAAAGCCCAAAGCCCACAGGGTCTCAAGTAGAAGACGAGACAGAGGTAAGAGACATTATTTCAAAGCCTCTTTTTTAAGAACTCTGACCATCAAAACTGTAAAATAACTCAACTGGTTTTCTGCAGGCAGTAGATGTTTCTACTGATGTGTGTGAACAAGCTGAACCAGACACAAACAATGATCCCTCAACAGCTGAGCAGTCCTTGGAAACCAGGTTAACATCTCCCTCAGCAAATAGAAGGAAAAGGAGAATTGAAAAGAGGTATGATTTGACTTTCAGGGTTTTGGGCTTGATTTTGTACCTGTTATTTGTACCTGTCATTTAGCAGAATTTTACATTTAGTTAATTAAAAGCAACATATCAGCATGTTTTCCAGAGAAGCTACGAAGTCCTCCTTGAATCCTGATAGAGTGCCATCAAAAAGGTACAGTAGGCTTAGCAGGTTGTGTTCATCAATAACCCACCTGATCCTCTCTGAGCCCATCTGTCTCTGCTCTGCTGCAGGAGAGCTGGAAGCAAAACTACAGAAGAAGAACGAGAGCGGGAGGAAGAAGAGAGTGACTCTCAATCTGAGGATGTGGAATCTCACTTACAACCTCAGAATAAAAATCAAGGTACATTGGTGGAGCTTCAGCTTTAATGCATGGTGCCCTGTGTGGTCTGATACTCTGTCACACTGATGTGTTCTTTCCAGCAGAGTCTGAGGGGTTATCATGGGAAAGCAGCAGCTGGCTGAAGCAACAACAAGAAGTGTCTGAACGTTTGTGTCAGGGTGGTTTGTACCAGGACAGCGTGACTCGAAGGTTCACCTTTGATGAAAAGGACGTCCTCCTGCAGTGGAGTAACCTTCAGCGGACACGATGGGCACCAGAGCAAACTGTCGATACCCTCCCACCCGCGGTTAGTCAAGGATACTACCAAGTGACAATATTAGGTAAAGTTTCCTAGTAAGAATTACTCTGATCTGTTCCAGCATTGTAGCCTGTGTTGTGGGTTTAGGCTTTAGTGGCCCTGTTTGCCAATCTTCTTTTTTTTAACAGGTATAAACAAGCAGATAGCTGTCGATGCTGCATACTTTCCTATTGTGAGCTCAGATGAGCCCAGAGCCATAGGTCTTCCTCAGGATCCCCACGGCAACACGATGCTATCCTGCCTTTCATCAGGCTTTCTCTGTCCTCTGAGCGACCCCGACAACCACAGTGAAGTGATGTTTCCTCAGCCAGGTAGCCACTTATCAGGAAACAGTTTATCATTAAATACATAGCAGAATGGGATCAGTGTGATGCCATGATGTGTAATTGTTTTTTCTTTCAGAGGAGGTCTTAATGACTGCCAGTGAGCTCGAGGACATGCATGTTGTGTGCATCTTGGACCTTTGTCATTTGGGTGGAGATAAGGTGGAGGTCCTGATCAGCAAGGTGTACAGAGTGACAGAGGTTTCCCTTGACTAGAAGGCATAAAAGAGAAAGTGTTCAGTTCTGTAAAATATCTGTATATATTGTCAGTAGACATCAATCATGTAATTAGACAGTTATTTAGGTTTGGAAAGGAAACTAAGTCCGCTTGCTTTGGACAAAATCTCAATTTGATACTTGTAAATTTTCTAAATGCCTTTTTCACCTGTACAGTAAATGTCACAATATACTTAAAGATGACTCAGTGGTGCTTTAATGTTTCATGAAGAGGAAAATGTTTTATGATTGATTAAAACATTAGAGTGCATTAAATTTCATATTTTATTACCAGCAGAAGTTGTCCGTGTATTTTCTATGACTGACAGATGTTGCTTTGCCAACAAATAAGGTTTGTTTAACAACACAATCCAAGTTTTTTCTCTGTTAAGCAAGAAATTGTCACTGTAGACTAATAATGTTGAGAAACAGATGGTGTTATATACCATAGATACCATAGATACCATCCAATGAATCGCAGTGAAAATCAAAATTTTAAGGTGTTGCAGTGACTCATCTAGACTTCCTTCCTCCACGTATTTTAATGTTATTATTATTCCGATCATCAACACAGTGTCAACAAGCATGGATAAAAGTCAGCTGTTTAGCATCATGTGACAGGTGACTTTTTTTTTCAAAGAAGGATATAAAACTTTTAGCGTAATATTTTATTCAAAGTCAAACTTTTTTTTCCTTCATGTCCAGGTGCCTGCTAAGTCTTTTTCTCCTGGTAGTCTGGCTTTCTGATGTGAAAATACAGCTTTTTCATGAAGAACACACAGTTGAGAAACAATCTTTTACATAAATAGTTTTCTGTGTAAACAGTTTGCTCAGAATAACAATGCATATGTTTAAAAATATTTATTTTCATATATTTCACAATATCCAGGTTGATTTATAAATAATTCAATATAACATAATTAATATCAAGATATTTTAGAATGTAAACTTAATTTGTTAATTTCTTTTAAAACAATGTTAACGATATTTTTAAAGCTTATTTTGATGGTAAATACAGAAAGAAAACAAGCCATACAAGTGACTGTGCAACACCAAGTTGAACACAAAAACAGCCTCACCTCCTCTAATAAGACACTTCATTATCTGTTACAAAATTACTTTAATTTTAAAATCATGTAACATACATATGTAATCTATTAGACATATAAAATAAACAACTATATAGTCTAAACTTTTTTTTTACATTCTATCATACAATATATTCAATATTTGTTTCTGCACTGAAACTGCAGAAATGGCTGTGAACCAGGTTTGTTTTGTTCACATCCTGGCAAATCTTACACAGAAAGCATTGATCTGACTGCCAACTCACACAGTTAAGGTGTCAGTCATTTTTTTACAAATCAGAAAAGTACAAGTAAAATGTGATTCAAATCACATGCCTTCAGAGACAGTCAACAAAAAACCCCATGAAGAAGAAATGCATTGTGAGAGATAAGAAAGAAAGGTGTGGCAACTACCGTGGGTGAACAGACAGCAACTATGAAGAAAGACAGTACCACCTGAGCAGATGGATTATTTACAATGACATCTGTGAAGCGACACACACCTTAAAAAAAAAAAAAAACCCTCAAAACTCCTAAAATCATCTCACATCCGAACATCTGGCGCATGATGAGGTGATCTGTCCACAGCAAAATAATTTAGGGCTTATCCCACATCTGGAACACAATGCATGAACTATTACAACATGATTAACTCATAGTTGAGTTTAATGAGAAGAATTCCCTCCACCACACTCACAAGGCAATTAACAGTGTGATAACAGTTGTTAAGTGGACCAATATGGACTGAAATATTTTATGGATGATGTGTTTACATGGAAAACACCCGCAAGGGGAAGTTTCATTGCGACTGACTGAGAGGTTGATATTCTGCATAATTATAAATTTTCCAAAAATGGCTTTAGATTTCTCTCAGTAGTTGAAGTAAAACTGAATAACAAAGGAAAGTAAAAATATAGTTATCTATGGCACCTCTGAGTTGCTGGCTGAGCTGAACTTACATGTGCTGTAACAGTAAAGTTACCGTTACATTCCAAATATGGACGTTTAGAAATACATAAAGGGTGGCTAAGACTTCCTTCAGCCATCTAAAAATATATATTTTAATGATGATGTACAATTGCACTTTTCTTAAAAACTAAAAAATGAAACCTGTTTAAAAAAAAAAAAAAAAGGAAAATCACTTTTTGAAGGTTTCTCAGTTTTGGCTGAATTACCGTTTAAAGACGCTGCCTTTGTTATCACTGGCAGCAACCAAACAGCCGGACAGTTGTTTGTGCAACCTGATGTTAACCTTCAAAATGTCTGAAATTTTATGTGAAGAGGACATGAGATTTTCGATTCTTCATTTAATCTCTTTACATGATCAGGATGAACATATGACCCTTAACCCAAAAGTTATCATGTTTTGTTATCATGGGTAGAGAAAAACCAACACACTCTTCTTCTCATTCCCATGCAGACAGTCCTGTGTTAATCATTATAATCATATTCTCTATTCTGGACACATCTTGTACCTTTTTTAAAAAAAGGTACTGCTGATATTATCGGCTGAAGGAATGTTAGGACATTTTCATTAAAAAAATACTTCCATATAATTTACATGGTACAATGGCTTAATATACACCTCTATATACATTGTACATCTGTCCGGACACATTTAAAACAGTATAAATTAACATTCTTCTTTTTAAATCGACATTGCACATAGGAAAGTGTAAAACAGCACTAAACTTACATGTTGAAGGAGCTCTGACAGTTGAGTCTCGTTGTCTACTATGAACAGCACCAGGGACTGTGACATAGCTAACGTGAATGTGCAGCTCAACTGTCATACTGAGCATGAAGGGCTGCTTTTTATGAAGTGTAGCTCAAGTTCCACAGTGAAAATTTCAGATTTTTGCCTGCTGAGCTGTCTGGAACCGACAATGTAACTCAGTGACAAAGATTTTTAAAGTCAGACTCTGGCACAGTAGAATCTGTACAGTATCCTGTTACAATGATCTCTGAATATCATTTAAAAAAAAAAAAAAATCGACATTTTGGTTCTTTACTTTGTTTTTTTCCTGAATATAGTGTGACTGCAAATTCAGCCTCAACAACACACTCCTCGTTTCTGTAACAACAGTCTTCTTCTCACCATTGTCAGTGCTGCAATCATCCCATCTTTACAGAAAAGACAATACAGCTTTACAGCATGAGCCTATAAAGATGATAACTTCCTCTTACCATTATATTAAAGTATTGTTTGAGAGAGGAGTGCAGTTACAAGAGCTGATTAGCAGCTAGAATAAAACTGTCCCTCAAAAAACATGATGGACTCAGATTATTGTTAGAGTTACAGTATGAGAAGAACAAAATTGTAACACCTTGAAGTACTGAAAAGACTGACTGCAAAGAAGTTAAGGAACTGACAGATTAAAGAGAAATCAATTTTTGATACCTTAAATTATGTCAAATACAGCATCTTTGTTATCACTGCTGCTGTATATGGAGGCCCTAAAAATGCAAGTGTAAAAAAACAAATCTGATGAGCCATTTTCTCAGTCTGATATAAATTGTTTTCTCCTCCTGTGTTTATGATTAAAGAACAAATTAAAGAGAAAAGTTTTGCCAAAACAATGAAGCCCCCTTCTCCCTTCCAAAAAAATTGGCTAGTTGGAAAAAACTTTTTTCTAAACTTCTTGCAGATCAGACTTCAAAAATGGATAACCAATTTTTTTTTTTCACTTGCCTTCAAGGGTCTCCTTGGCAGTTCGTTTGCACAATAGTGCATTTGAGATTAATGTGTTTTCTGGAAAAGTGAAAGTTAACAAAATGCAAGTTTGATTTTATCAGTAGGGAGTGATGAATTTATGTAAATATTTTTAAACAAGACCACTTGATTGTGATGAGAGTGTACATTTTGTGACTTCTCAGATGGTCAAATAAAGAAGAAAATGGACAATCAGGGTAGAAAAAACAGAGTAATAATATCCACTGATATCCTGGTCGTAGGCAGGATCTCTCCCAACTCATTTCTCAATGTTTCCAAAATATTCAAATACTCGAGCTTACACCTCTGCAGCAGTTTGTTGTTTTGTGGTACGAAAAACTACTGTGAACCATTAACCCCAACAGGGCGAGACATTAGGACCAGTGTTGACCTTTCAATGTCCAAATGAGAACATAAAATCAATTCAAACTTTTGAGTATAAAACTAGTTTCTTAATTCCATGCCTTTTTGTTTTTTTTTTTAAATTTATATGCAATAAATAAAGATGAAATGATTTGTTAGGGTTTCAGTAAGTATTTAAATGAACCTTAGGTACTATCATTACAGAAAGTGTTTAAAAGGAGTTTGGACTCACTGATGTAAAGGTTGCAAAAAGCATCCAATATACATTTGTAATACATCCATTACAAATCTAGATGTCTTTTTTATACATTTGATGCGAAAAATAATAAATTATGACCTATGAAAATATAACTTTGTATTCCAAATGGACCTGAGCTGGATTTTTAAAGCCGTAATCAGACAAAACCATCAAACCACACCATGGATGTACCATGGTTAAAGGCACAAGTTTTTCCCCTCTGCTAGCTTGTTTATCACCTATGGACTCATGCTGCAGAGCTCACAAGAAGCCCTTAAAATCAGGACTTCAGAGCTTTTTTTGTCAGTCAATGAGAAGTGGTGGGATAGTCGAAGCACCCCTTCTTCAGTCCTAGATTGAGGCTTTAAAAATCTAGATAGACCTTCCTAATCATTAGAGAATATACCCCTCCAGCTTGCCAGTGTAGCATGTTACATAGAAATTCATATCAACCCTGAATTTTAGATATGATGGTCATCTCACCACTGCATGTTTCACAATAAAGCCCCTCTATTGTGACTTGCCAGGAAAATACCTGCAAGTGAATCATTTTTTTTGGAAACAAAATGGGAGCGACATCTGATTGAAAACACACTTGTAAGGGAAGTTCCAATGTACACAAATCCCTTTTAACAGATGAAGCATTTTCAGCTGGGGATGATCTGTTGTCACTGGGCAGGGGTGTCAAAGTGTTGGTTTGTGAAATAACCTCACTATTAAGCAATTATTAGTGAGGAAAATAGAATACATATTCATGGGCAAAAATAAATATTCCACTTTTAGCTAGGGGGTGGTACCAAAGTGCAACACTAAGTGGGAAACTCTCTTCGTTAGATTAAAAACATCCTTATTTAAAGAAGTGTTTTCCTCTTGAGAACTTTGATTATCCACTTGTTCTGGCAGTTTCACTGATTGACGACTGAGTGTGACGTGGGTCAGTGATGGAGGTCCAGCACCTCAGACTGTCCTCAGTTCCCCACAGGTGACGTCAGGCCAGCGCGGTCTCTGCTTGTGGATCCAGTGCCGTACACACTGGCTTCCTCTGAATGAGCAGCTTCACAGCAAAATAAGGTCACAAGAAGCAACTTTCCATTCTCAAGCATCCCACTGCAGAACTCGACGTCAAGTTCGACTTCCAAATGCCACAACGTACTGCCACCGTCGTGGCGGCAGCACGGAGGGAGATCTCAGCGCTCTAACATGGTTCACAGCGCTACCGAGTCAGCATATTTCGGAAGTCTGAAACACTGCCAGTCTGGTTTTGGGAATGTTGGTATTGCCTCTGTTGCTGCTGCGCCTGTTGCTGCTGTGCTTGCGGCACTTGTTGTGTTTGCGGCTGCTGGATGTATCCCACAGTGCTTTGCTGCGGGACATTAGCTGTGTGTAAGAATGTTGGAGTAGATCCACCGTGTACGAGTCCTTGAGTCATCTGAGGACACAAAAAAGAATATGAATGTACCTCTGCCTCACTTGGTTTACATCTGTGAAACCTTGACCCCAGTCTATAACAAACACAGTTTATACAGAAGTGCTACCTCTGAGTATTAACATTACAAGAAGGATGTAAACATCTGTCTGGCCTAATTTAAACATATACATCATTCTCTTATTACTTTCAATGCAGATGGGAGCCATCAATTCCTGGTGAGAGATGGTGAAAATCACCATGAGTAATACTTAAAACTAGTGCACAAGTCACGTCAGAGTTTTTGGGTTGTATAAGGACATGTGAGGGTAATTATCTTAAGGACTGGAGGGGGCTGAACCTGAACCAATGATTGACTTTTCATAAAACAAGACCCTCCCCAGAGTTATTGATAATTGTTTTAACCCTCCCCTTCACTTAGAAAAACCATATCAAATGATGTGTCCTGTTCACCAAGCAGTTTAGTTGCTCTCAAAGAGCCACTAAATATTTTATTAAATCTGTCACAAAATAAGTGAAATGGCTGCAGGCAGCTGAAGTAGTCAGCATCATAATATTATTGTTTCATCCTTTAGAATAACAGGTGGGGTTGTGTTAAAGATGCATTATAGCTTAACTCTACATGTATAAGGCTTTTGACCTTGTTGCAGATATGATGCGGATTAAAGTAAAAGGGACCGAATACACATCTGCTGTTTCTCATAAGGTGATAAACTGGTCCTACAAACAACTAGAAAATAAAGCCTCAATACAGATCATAACCATGTGGCCAAATCACTTTCATGATCCATGGTGTCACACAAAAGGAATGTTTTTGATTTACAGTAAATCTTGCAAGAAAATGTTAAGATACACACTTGGATATGGAAATATGGAAATATGGAAAAACTAAATACTCTAGGCCACTTTCCCATCATCAAAAAAGAAAACCCACACAACCAGTCCACACCCAGTAACGTCCATATAGTCCCTTACTCCTGTATGACTTACATAATATTTTACAAAGCTAAAAGGGATTACTTCAGAGACTAAATCCTCTGTGATATCAGGAGTGACTTCACCGTGTGACTCACTACACAAACTGATGCAATAGTGTCTTTGGCGTGTCAAGGGATTTTAGAAAGTTACTCATGAACTGTGTTTTTCCACCAAACTCTTTTTTCAAACACTTTTTAATCAATGATAAGTTGGACAAAGATGATAAACAAATCTGAAATAACACAGTTTAATATCTGACCTAATGAGTTTTAGATAACATCACAGCTTTGTTACAAAGCTGGATAAAATAACAGAGCTCACTTGATTAAAACCTGAGGGAACTGCACAGTAACTTGTTGCTGTGGTAACTAGGGATTCAGAAGCAGTGTAATGCCTAAAATGATCATAAATCAATAAATTTGAAGCCTTGGGTAACTACACTGGGCAGCATTAAGCAACAATTTATCACAAATTACCTGAAATTAAAGTAAAAAACAGGCTTTTAGAAACCTACAGCCATAATATTCCTGCATCAATACAATCACAGCAGAGAGGCGTAGTACCTGAAAGAACTGCTGGGGCTGCTGTAGCTGCACGGAGTGCTGTGAAGCCTGTGGCTGAGTGTGGTAGGCTGACTGGGACTGGTTTGTGATAAAACTGTTGTGTGGGATCATTATTGGTGACGTGAAGACTGGGGAGGGCACGATGACGGCGTTACAGTTGACCTGTTGCATGGAGAACGGAGGGGTGATGATCTGCTGCTCCAACGTGTATCTGCGAGGAAGGCACAAGACAAATTCAGGGAGAATGTACAACCTCATAAACAGATGTGTGTGTGTGCGAGCATGTGTGTACAGGAGAAGTCCAATTACACAGTACTCACAGGGTTTGGGGGATGCCCATGTTGCACTGGGAAGGCTGCGTGGTGACACTGCTAGTGGGAACCAGCGTCTGCATTGGCTGGTTGAGGAGCATGCTGCAGGAAATTAAATCTGTTACTGGTGGAACTCAATTTTAAAGCGAAAAGAACCAACAACTTTAAAGTATAATGTCAGAGAGGCTCTCTCTTTTTCAGGGGTCTCACCGTAGCTGTCCGTCTTGGCTAAACTCGCTGCCTGTGTGTCTTTGGTTTACTTCCTGCAGAGACCTTGTGTTGGTCTGGGAGAACATCATAGGGTTACTGTAGAAGGGCATCGTCAGGCTCGTGTTCGTCTGTGCCGGCATACTCACTGCTGACTGCGCCTGACCACTCCGCGCAATCCTCTGCTGGACCTACAATGAAAAGACGGAAATACACACAGTTAATATAAACATGTAATAAACCAATGCTTCTCCCTGCAAAACAAATGCAGAGTGAGGGTCCTGTTTATAAAAATAAGAGTGTGATAATCAGCCAATTTCTTTGATATATTTACTAAAAGACCTGTACAGAGACATTAAATTTAATGTTTTAACTAACTGACTCCTTGGATTTTTGTAAAACATGCTTATTATGAGTTTAATGTAAGCACAATGTTTCAAACAAGTTGAGACAGGGGCAACAAAAGACTGGAAAAGTTCTGAGATGTTTGAAAAATACCTGTTTGGATCATTTCATAGGTAAACAGGTTCACTGGTAACAGGTAATTGTACCATGATTGGGTATGAAAGGGCATCCTTAAAAGGCTCAATCATTCACAAGCAAGGATAGAAAGAGGATCACTACTTTGTCAAACACACTACTGTATAAAGGACATTACTTTATGGGCTCAGGGACACTTTACAAAACTGTTTTAGGTAAACAGTTTTTTTGCAAATAACTGTTTTTTTGGCATGCTCATGAAAATATAATATAATGAGGTCTTTTTGCTACAGTATTTAAACCACAAACTGTTCCTGTGTTCTATCTTTTAATGATTAACTGCTATAAACTGCTCAAGCCATAGCCTGCTTTCTGTTGTGCTGTTAGAACTCAAGTAAGCTTTGAGTTATAACTTACTAATGACTGAGTGTAATTAGATTTACAATTAACCTCCAAACATTACTGGCAAGCTCTCCAAAAAGATGTTTCCTACACTTTGGTTGGGTGTCAGGTTTGGATTTTGCACTTCTTGCAGCCCCATACCTGTGATGATGAGGGTGAGCCACTATCTCTCAAGAGTGAGTGAGGGGATGAACTGTGGGCCCGGCAGGACGGTGGTTTGGGGTGGCCTGAGAGCTGCCTGATCACCCCTGACTGGCTCTGCTGGGTCGACCTGCCTGAACCCTGCTGCTGCTGCTGCTGCTGCTGCGGCTGTTGCTGCGGTTGCTGCTGCGGCTGGGCCTGGCCAAAGTCATTGTGGATGGGCTGCTGTAACAACATCTATACACACAGAAATAGAAAATATTAATTTATCTTTTAATAAATACAAAAAAAAGTAATGTAGGTCATGCAGTGGTTTGATTAGTTGTGGTTGAACTGGTGAGTGCTGGCCACTTGGTGGGGCCATTCCACCATCACTGAGGGGTTGGGCAGCACAAGCTTACAATATGTTGTTGATGTCTTAGTTGATTCACGGTATATATGCCAAATAATTTATTATGTTTAGACTTAAGTTCCTGGCAACATTTTTTAAGATCAAATACAGCGTTTTCTTAACACAAAAACCAACATGTCCTGCCTTTTGTTTTCAAGTGGTGGAAAATAATTCACAGCACTGATGAATTTCGTGTTTACTTTAGTGTAGTTTGTTTTTCTTTTGTCTCGATGGGAGTGTTACCTGGAGATTAGCAAGGTGGAGCTTCTCCTTAATGTCGTGCAGCTCCTGCTGCTGCGTCTTAATGTCAGCCTGTAGAATTCTCGTCCTCTCCTCCAGCTGTTCCTTCAGCTGGTTCATTACACAGAGCTGAGGCTGCTGCAGCTGATACATGGACTGCTGCTGCTGCTGCTGCTGCTGCTGCTGCTGTGTTTGCTGTTGCTGGAAAGACATGATTCAAAAAGTTATCATGTTTTTTCTGTAGAAGTAACTGTAAATGTGGCAGATGTGAAGATAAGCAGCTGAGTCATGTAATGGCTTATTCTTGAGACGGTGCGAGCACATCAAGCTTCCTATTTTTATAAAAAAAATAGGTCAATACATAGCAAGGATGAATGATTTCTTCCTGAGAAAAAGAAAACATACAGGCAATATGTGGAAATTAAATCACATAAAATCCTGATATTTCTTTTGTTTTTTAAAGTGTCTGTCTCACTTGGTTTTGTAACTCTATCTTATAACTAGGTCTGGAGGCACTGTAGGCACAAGCAACAGATGATATAAACACATCCAAAAGCAACAGTCATAGTAATAAAATATTGTACACAAACAGACAAGAGGAAGGCAGCAGGCAGGAGAAGAAGTCTAAACACTAACCATTACGGAGTGCTTGCTGCAGGTAGGAGAAAGGGGGAGGCTCAATTGGGGAACGAGGTCAAAGGAATTTTGTCTTTGTGCCAAATTCTACAGAGGAAAAATGACAAAGTTTTACAGTTTAGCACAATCTGCGATATTGCATCAACTTTGTGCAGTTGTTTCCCATTGACCGCTTTATCTCCAGAGACAGGCAGACATGTAAACATTGTATAAACTGACCTTTGAACTACTAGGTTGGAGTCTGGCAGATGTCTTCTCTGTCCCAATTGAAGCAGACTGCCATGATGGTGTGCAGGCCTCTGGGTAGGAGTTAGCTGCTGTAGAAGATACAACAGGTCACCTCTAAACACACTTTGGTCATGTTACACTGAGTATATGTTTAGTTGGATTATAATCACTGCTTTTCTTTGCCAAATGACAGCTGATTACTACAACAACTGTAAGATAGATTCAAAGCCATGACGCTTGACTCATTTCATGAGTGGGATACAGATTCTTATTCATCCTTTAATCTGTCAGTCATCAGTGGTTGGTGCAAAATAAAGACTTCAGAGTATTTCTGTCTTAGAGATCTTTTTGGCTGCAAAAAAAAAATACAAAACCCTCCCACTGTGGATCTTTTCATAACACTGTTACAAAGGCATTACATGCCCTGCTGCCTGAGAGGAGGACTGCAGGCAAGACTCTGAGCTGGAAAAAAAAATACTCAAACTCCTCTACAAGACTTTTTTAAGACAAAAAAAATTAAATTTATGTTTTTGTTTACTGTCAATATTCTCCCTCACTAAAAGTAAAGCCAGTATGAATAGAAACATTAAAACAGCAAAACCAGAGATACTGACTTTTTTTAACACAATGTTCTTCATTGTCAAAAACCTACATGACCCACAATGCAATCTATGAACCAAGGCAGTCCTGTCTGAAACAGTGCTATGCTCATAGTGAGTGGAGCTTCCTTGTCTGAGAAGTCAGGCCAGTGCAAAAAAGTGCATTTAACCTGCAATCCTTATTGAGAAAATGTCTCCTCTTATATATTACCTCTGTAAGTGTTTTTCTAATGAGTTTATTATCTCAATTTCTGATGTCAGGTCTTTAAAATGCAATGTGATGTTTATTTTGTAAATAAAGGTCCAATTTAGGGTAACATAGACAATAAAGCAAAATATAACTCAAGACCCTTGTCCACACTAAACCTAAATCAAGTAACTAGCACCAACAACGGCTGACTGCTGTGTCGCATCATGTGCTTTTGTCTTGTCAGTAAAGTTGAAGTTGAACACACTGCAAAGACAACGGCCAATGGCTAACTAGCTAGTATGTTCTGCAACTGCCCAAGTGGCAGTACCTGTGTTTATTATTTATAAAGGGGAACCAGCAGACCCAGGACTGTGGATATGAAAACAGTTGTAATGATTAAGCAAGGTTTCACTACGATTTTTACACAGAGCAGACCTGTCCTGAATCATGCTAATCAGTTGGCCTTCAGTTTTTTCCAGAATGCCACGCTGTTGATCAGGATAGCGGCACAGCATCAGCATCCCCTGCTCCCTCTCTCATCAGATATAGTGTTGGCCATAATGCCAAACATTGAGGCTTCAGAATGATAGCCCACAAATATGTGACAAGATGTTAGGTTTACACTTGGTTATGCTAGAACTGGTAATAGTGATGAGGATTTCACTTCATTTTTCAAACTTGTGTTTTTACCTCTAACCAACAGTGACACATGATAAGTGAAATCACATGAGGATATTCATCAGATTTCACACCGCTCTCTCTGGATCCACAAAGGGCTTCTGTACAACTTTTTTTCACGTACGCAGTAGTACTCCCAGTAGACAGTAAATGGACTCTGATGTGTAAATTTGTTAAGTTCCTCTGAAAATTTCCCTAACTTGACCAAACATAAAACCATATGTTAATGTACACAGTTCTTTACAAAGGGGTCTGTCAATGCTTATGTTTCCTCCTAATCATAGGAGGAACTGAAGCCTTTCTGAGGCAGAACAACTTATGAAACCCTTTGCTTCTGTGGTTGTATAACAACACTGCTGATTCATGAGCCCTCGTTCGTCAACTCATTCTGCCTCTGACTTAAACCCACAAACTGTGATGCATTCAGTGGATTTTTTTTTATTTTTGTTGTGTCCAATACAAGTTGAAGAGACAAAAAAAACTGATGGTTGCAGTTTTAGAATATGTCTTTGGATAATATGGCTGCAGATGTATGTGTGTGGGTTATGGGAAGGCGGCAGCTATGTTTATGAACAGCAGTTTTAATGAATCTTCCACTGTATTGTTCCTAAAAAGATTCAGGTGGAACTTAAGTGTTTTAGTACAATGGCTTGTGGGTGGGAGAGCAGCTGAAGTCACAGAGAGTTGAGACTCAGACAAAGAGGGCAGGCTAAAATAAGCCTCGGAAAGATTTCATCATAAATGCATCATCATTTACATCTATTTATTTTCTGTAATCTTTGCTCTGTTGTCTGTCTGAGATTTTACCTCTTATCACAAAGCCTACTCAGATTGGCCATCTATTAATATGACCCAGTGAAAGCCTGAGCACTGTGGCTGTAGAAAACAACAGCACGAGTCACATTATTTGCTGCTCTGGAAAGAGTCACCATCCATAATTCAGCAACAGAGAAAATTCAGTTTTTTCCTGCTGAATCTAAATAGCAACAGCTCTTGCGGTCATACAGGTGCAGGATTTCTGTACAAGTTGACCTGCTGATGAGTGAGTTAGCACTTTTGGGAGCAGAGGATGACTCACATGCAGAGTCTGACAGCGCTGTGTGGGAGGACTTCCGCGAGCTGTGGGAGGACACCGAACGTGCACCGCTGTTTCTGTCCCGTGGAGGGTCCAGTGTGGAGCAGATGTCCAAGTACAGCTCCTGAGCCTGGAACAAAAAGTAATGTTCAACACCGAGGGTCAGATTTGAAGCTGAGATAAAGACTGACCTTGTAAAAGTCACATGCTGCAAGTAGAAGGGTACCCAACTCTTACCTTTACTGAAGACGGCGCTATCTCTGGCGGAGACAGCTCCTCAAAGCCAAACGCTCTCCTCCTTTCTGCTCGCACTTCAGCATAACTGAAAGAAAGAACTTGTTTTACCTTCAAGTGTTATTTTTGCAAGGAAAACCTGTGCCTAACACCTCCCAGGACACTGACTGTGTTCTCATTCCTCTCTTTGCAGTTCCAACATTCAACATACAACATTCAGGCTTACCTGACAACAGTGTGAGTGCAGACAATGAACTCAGGTTTGGAGTTCCATTGATGGTAGGTGATGTAGTAGTGAGTCTGCAACCAGATCCACTGCTGACCTTTGGTCAGGAAGCGATAGTAGCAGGATTTACCCTTTCCAAACTGCATTACTGAGGAGAGGAGAAGGAATATCAGGGGTATGTTCAGGTGTCAAAGGTCAAGACTTTTCTGTGTATTGTTGCAGTGGAAGAGAGTGTGACCTATTTACAGACAAGAACTTAGAAGCAACAGACAACTTACACTGCTTATGACACTGAGCTATTAGCTCTAGGTCATCCACATGATAGTAATCATAGCCAGAAGTTCCAAGAACCTCAAAGGGCAAGTAGCCGATGATTGGCGAAGCTCTGAAATGAAGAGGCAGATGATAAACATCTTGAGAAAGACAAATTCTATGCTGCTGACAGACAGCTAGGAGAATTTTAAAAATCTTTACCTGTGATCTAAAAACAGGAACTTCCATTCAAGGCTGTGTCTGGATGTGAATTCATCACAAGGATCTTCCACATTGCACAAATCCTACACAACAATAAAGTCACACAGTGAGAAAGACTTGTATTAAAAGTGTTAACACTACACTGCTTTAGCATCAACCATTTAGCAGTAGTGCCTGACAATTTTGCTCATATGACATCACTTTGAACCACAGCAGGTTTTTCATGTTCTGATTATTACCTAAGAGCTGTAACCTTTAACAATCAAGTATATTATGAAGAGAGGCCTATGAAGACTACAGTTATTCTGTTGAATTGTAAAATATAGTGCCATAAAAAAGGCAGATTAAAACTAATATTTGCACTAGATTTGCGATTAGTGTCTGAGTATCAAAAAAAAAATATTCCATGCCATATGGTCCAGACTTTACTGTAACAGTCATTCCATCTGGCAAATCAGTGCAATCAGTGACTCTTAAATTTTGGAGAAAGTAGAGAGGGAATGCTGAAGCTTGTCCAATGGATCTGAATCTTCTGCCACATTTGCTCTCTGAGCAACACAGCTAAAGGCAAAAAAGGGAATGGAAAAAATCATAATAAAACCTCTCACTTTGCTTTTGAAAAGAGAAGAAATATAAACACTTCATTCTTTGGACTTCCCTTAGCTTCTTTGCAGAAGGTTAAACCTTTTTCTGCAAAAAAAAAAAAATCACATCTAAAATCACATCCTGGTTTGATTTAATTTACTGAACAAGTGTTCAGATTTTAACTAATAGAGCCTCTGTGGGGTCAGAGGTATCATGATGATGTAATCATCTGAAAGGTACATGGTGTGCCACATCTCCATCCTGCTTGGCACGATGTGTGAACTCTCAGACAAAATCCCCCTCATGCCATGGTTTAGTCCTTTCAATGGCATGACGCCACACACACGCAACACAAACTGACAGGCAAAGGCGCAAGTTTTATGATCTTACCTTAAGAAACTGTGGAGTGACTAATCGTACAGTAGCAATGAGGCAGACCTGCTCCTCCAGCGATGACTGTAGGCTTCTTGGTAACGTCAGCTCAAGCCCGTTACAAGAAGATGTAGGCACTGTGTGACAAGCATGCATTTGGTTTTGCTATTCCATCTTAATTTACATCCATGAAAAATAACTACTTTTTTTGCATCTTTTCTTCCATTCAATTAGTTAAACTAACACTAAACTAGGAGGATTAACTAATCTAACAATGATTTTTACTAATTGCAGAAAAGTTCCACATTTGACTGAATTTTAATTCTTTTAAACAAGGAGCACACAAAAGTCCTTACCATTGTTATGAAACTTGAAATCTCCAACAAACTTGACGTACTCATATACAGGTGGCTCCTTTGGATCAATGTTACCTCTGGCTAAATGACAGCAAAATTCAATATGTGCCTCATCTGAAAAACAGCAGATATTCGTGTCAATGCTAACAGACCTTACATGACACTCTAGAGGTGCATATGTACATCAAATTTTCTCGATTCTTAATAAGTTGGTTCTCCATCAGTGTTTTATGATGGTGGCAACACAGAAATTTAGAGAGGTCAAAACTGGAACCGTTTTGGGCTGGATGGGCAAAGGTCTGGGCACCTACTCATGATGCCTTTTATGTGAATCAAGCTCATGGCTAAAAGCAGGCTTGCAAGGGCAGAATTGGGCTCCTTTTGAAGAGTTGCCCCAGGTTGAATTTTCTGTTTGTGGGTTAAGTAGACCCATTTTGCTTGTAAATTATGTGGATAATATAAATAAATAAATAAAAATCCACTGGTGAAATAATGTATTTTTAACAAAATCCTACCTATCTGATTCCAAAAGAACACACATGGACAAGTCACTTCACACACCAACACACGCACACAGATGCATGGCATGCTCTGCCCTCTCAGCTCAATTCTGCCACAACTCGTTAACTAGCAACCCAGCAGGAAATATGAGGTCCTTAAGTAGGTTAATATGTTAAAAAATTTACAAAAGAATGGAAAAGCAAAGAAAGAATTGAAGGAGGGATTGGACTTGTAGCTGGTGATCATTCTAAAGCTTTTTGTCAGGGCTGTAAATGTGAGATTGTGGCCTACCACAGTGATCTCCAAACCACAGCACAACGCAGAAATAAATCCACAACAGTACATTCATGTTATTTACTCAAGGAGAATGCAGAGGACAGAAAGAGTAAAAGGAGAAGATAAAGCAACAGGTCATTTTGTGCCTCAGTGAATTGGTCTTCACATTCACAGAGAGATATTTTTATATATAATAATATACTGTTTCAAATTATACAAGGCCACTGGAGAACGTAGTGAAGGAGCTGTTTTAGCAAAACTTCATGCTTAATGCTAACTAACTTAACATTCATGGCAAAGTTTTCCAGACTTGGGTTCAGGTCCCAAAATGGATCACAGACCCATCTTAACTGGGTCATCAAAAGGCAGAATTTAATGCATGCCAGTGCTGATTTGTGAATTTATTTTAAAGATCAAAATACAAGAAGAGTGTTATTTTTTGCTACATTGGTTTGTTCAGATCATAAAACATACATACAAAATTACATGGACATGTTTAATTAGACGGTGAGAAACTTAACATTGCACTCAGCAAATCCAATTAACACTGTGATGCACTAATAACTTTTAAATGTTGAATTTTAACAGTTTAAATTTATTGTTTGATATGTTTTACATCAGCAGTTTACAAATTTAGATGTTATGGAAATTCCTTGTTTGGGTCTTGGGGGGGGGACACCAAATTCCTCTTTTGGGTCAAGAGCTGAAAAAGTCTGGGAACCCATGATTTATATTGATATTTTGGAGATATTACAGTACATTTGGCAATGATAGAAATGTAAGACTTTAAAACCAATGAATTTGGCTTGGCAGGGGCAGATTTTTTGTTCTGTTATTGCAATGGTTTTGGCCTGGTTTTGACTGGCCATGGGGCTGATTCTGTCATACTGGCTTGGCAACCCTGGCTAAAATAATCTGGTGATTTTGAAATCCATGTGTTGTGTAACATGATTCGGCATAATTTGCACAGTGAGGCAGTTACTTTGCCCAAAAGCCAGTCACTCCTTTTTACATAATGAAGACAAAAGATGGTTGTGTCTTTTGAAATTGGCCCAAGCCATGAAGATAACTCCAGACACAACTCTGTGACAGTTTGCTATTTAGGCTAAGGACAAACCAAGACATTAGCAACTACCTATCTCTCTTCTTCAGAAAAGCCCAATCACAACACAGGATTAAGGTCAGTGTCTTGAGCCCCAGATACTACATTGCTTTGGATTACTGTGCTAACAGAACAGTGATTTAAAGTCCTAACTATGATACTAAGCTAGTTGCTATTATTAGCTAAAAAGGCTAATCATAGATACACACTAATCAGCAATCCAATAAACCCTAGATCCCAAATCAGGAACCTGCTCTAAATATAAAGAGTTTCAAGTGACGTGTCAGTGTCAGACCAATCTCTGGGGACGTTCTGTAACACAAACATGCTTAGAAAAAAGTTCACAAGACGGCTGTCAAGAGTCAAGGGATGTTTTTGTATTTCAAAGATCTTATTACACAGAATTCTGAGCATTACAACACTGACTTATATGTATACCGTATTTCTCCCACATATTGAACTTTTCACCTCTTGATATATGAGACGGAAACAGACAGGGGCCAGACGTGCTGAGAGGGCGCCCAGTAGGATACTCACTGTCAAGGAAGTCAGCAGCAATGGGGTCAGTCATTAGCATGTGGGATGATAGCAGCTTATACACCTCTCCGTGTTCCCGCTCCGGGAGGAAATTCAAGATATTTTGGTCCACCATATCTGACTGGTGCAAAAGGATAGACGTACTAAGGTCAGTCTTTTGGAGAGTGTAACAGAATTACAGGAGCCATAATCACTACACATTGGGGGATATCTTGTCTTCTGAACTTTGAGCGGTCTAAAGTACTTTTAAATGCACTCAGAACTTAGTTTAGGCTGGAGCATACAGTAATTAATGCATTTTTTTTTTTGTTTTCATTCATCACTATGAAAGAATAGGTGCTGTTTACTGAAATCTCTAATTGATGCACAATATATCCCTTATAAATGGGCATTGGGGAAAAAATGGAATAAACATCCAGTGTATGAAAAAAATCCAATATGTCCTGAATCAAAGCAGGTGAACTACAAATATCTGTTACATTATCAGTGCAAGTCAGGTTTATGAATATCTGTTTAAATGAAACTGGTCTGTTTCTTATCAAGCAGCATTTAGTATCAAGTGGCAGGTGCTGTGGGTAGATAAATGTGTTTGGATGTTTGGGTGAGAATTAGCCTGAAGCTAAAAGTAAATGCAAAGGACAACAACAAAACAATACAGTGTTAGCAGGAGAATTAAAGTAACTCTCAAAAGCTTTCTCACTTACCGGTAAATGGCCAATAAGTGAAGACACACTGTCAGATACATATATGATGTTTCCATCTGTAGTTAACGCTACCAGGAAACCATCTAGGGCCTGTAAGAAGAGTAAGAAAGTGGGCACTTAGACAAATTGGTTATGAGGAGTTACACTGTGTTAAACAGCACTCTTACATTTTAAGATATCCTCATCATCTCGGTAGTTAATGCACTACAAAATTATATTGATATTTCATGTTGATGTGATGTTTTTTTGTGCACTATTTGCCTCAAAGGGCCTCCCCTACCTCCCCCCATTGAGGAGTTTTTACTTTTCTAATTATGCATTTTGATGATCAACTGGAAATGGTGCGATCTTTAACACTGTGAATTTAATTCAGCTGAAAATTGAATTCTCATTATGTCTTCTTGCCCAGCTCTCCATGGGCATTTAGGGAAGAATGTTTCCTTAGCTAAATTGATCTCTTCTGTCCTATAAAGACATCCATCTAAGCTTTACCTCCAGCATTAGCTGAGTGAATTCCTCATTACTGAGGAACGATGGCTTCCAGTCCTGTCTCACATCACAAGTTTCATTCTGTGCAGTGATGTCTGAAAGAGACAGAGATGAGGATTAAGTCTGTCACACAACATAGACTAAAAATCCTGCCTGAGAAGAAGCAAATTGGTTCATAACCTTTTCTGACTATGAATACAGGGGTTACATTTTCTTACCTTTCTGTTTCTGCAGGAAGTCAATTGTTCTCTGCAATATGGTGGACTTGTCCATCTTCCGCGGATGGCCTTGACCCTGCAGCATTGTGCATAGCTCCTTGATGAGCACATTAAATTGGTCTCTTCTTTTCTTTTCTGATTTGTTACGAGACGCCCTTCAGCAGCCAACACATGAGAACAATTATAGATCAGTGGAATTACAGGTGGATGCTGAGCCAATCAACATTCATTGAGCCTGCACAGACTGAGTATTCCTTTTCAAAACAAAGCTAGACTAGACTGCGAGGACACACTTAGTTGCAAATAGATGGTAGAATGAAGACATTTCTCAACTGATGGTTGAAGACAGGAAGAGATAAACAGGAAGAGACAGAGAAATTAGTGGCAGTTAACAGTAACACAGTCCTGAAAATTGCAGAGCCTGAGTTTGTTCTTGTCTGTAGGTAAAATAACATTTGCTAAGACTGAGTTTAAAAAAAAAAATAACATTAGAAAAATAACCAAATACGCAACTCCAAATGATTGCTGTTGCTTTATTTCTGTGTAGGTAAATAGCTCTTTTCTATAGCTACATCGTGCTGTTTGTCTGTCAGCTTGTTTCAGATCCCCTCTTTCCCGTGTTCAAGAGTAATAATGTAACTTTGACAAGAGAATAACTGATTAATAATTATAGAGACATTCAAGAACAGTTCCATCTACTATCTTTGTAGATTCAAGGTCTGTGTTACTAGAAACTTATTTAACAAATTACACATTTCATCAAAGGGGTCAAAGAAGGAATTTCAAACCAACTGTGATGCATTTAGTTTGCAGGGATTAGACATAGCTTCCCCAGCATTAAGGCCAGAAATCATAAAAATGCTCTTAATAAAAGTATAAAGAACTATGATTATAAATCAAAGTGGCATTATTTTAGACAGCCAAGAGGAAGCAGGAGCGAGAGGTTACAAAAAGTAATCAGTACCTTTGGACGCATTTTTGCCTGAGTTATGTGTTTTTTCAGTCTAAAATTAAGCTTAGATGGCCTTTAATTTCCACAGACATCATTAATAACCATAATGTGACATTATAGCTTCAGGTGTCTTTTCAAATCTTTAACTACCAAAGATTTTCCATTCTAATTACTAAAACAGCAGGAAGACACAAATACATTTAGAAATGTTGTGGCTAAATAAGTTATGTTTTCATGTTCTAGTCAAAACAGCACAATTACATATTATGCACCATGAAAACAGAACAGTCGCACACAAGTCCAAACCAACAGACATGCAAATATACACACATGCACGAGACTCAGTACCTTTTTGCCCTGTCTTTTTCATCCTCATCCATTAAATCTTCCACGCAGCTGTTGGTGCTGGGTAACACACAGGAAAAAAGGTAAATGTAGTTTAACAAAGACAAACTGAATTCCCACTGCTTACAAACATATGGACTTTTCACTTCTAATACCATAATTCCATTCAAATAACCAAGTAACCCAGTTGTGCTCATGTGCCTTGTTTTCTCCCATATTTATCTTTCTATATATCTGGTCACTGTGACATTTAAATGACCTACTGCATACATGTATTCTGTGTTTATGCTGCACATTCAGGCTCACAAAGTTTGATGATAACAAGAAATACAGCAGCAAGATGAACACAGAATCACATTTTATGTCACTTGTTTTATAGGGCATAAAGAGCAGAGGGCGGGCTTTACCAGAAGCCAGTGTTATCCTCTATACCCATTATTGCGAGTGGATCTTTGCTATCTGAAGCCTGAACAATGTGTGTGGACTTTTATATGCTATAACAGTTTCATTTATGGTTATAAAGATAAGTAGTCATTCTGTTTACAGTGGCCAACCTGGCATTATTGCTGTGTTTAATATTGTAAGATATGAAGCCTACACACAGTATTGTTTAACATCATGGTTCTGTTAAATGAAGCCCAGCTGAACAGAGGAGGATATTTCTTTTGAAAACAGAGAAGTTAGAGTGTGTACTCTGTCCTGTTTACCTGATCTATTAAGAGCTTATTTTCAACCCGTTAAAAAACCAAGTCGAATACACACATATACACACATGCACACAATCCATATCCTTCTCATATTTACTGTCTCACAAACATAAACATGTTCATTCACAGTGTTTTTATTTGGATATTACTTTCTGTCGAATCAAGTTTTTCTGATAAACAAGAATAATATGAACATGTCCTGTCCCTTTGTTTGTTCTTCCTGCTTGTCAGGTTTTACAGTTACAGGTTCCTACATATTGTCCTAAATTAGTACACTCGTGAAACTGCTGCTGATGAAATACCAAAAAGTTTTTAATATTACAGCAAATAAATGTACATTTTGATTATAACAAGTTACTGTATTTCTTTGATTTAGTAGAGATTTATATAGAGAGGTAAACTGACAATTGAAGACTGAAGATTTTTTTTTAAAAACGCTATATATTTAGAAATCTCCTTTGTCTGTGTTTTGTCACCTATTATCATATTTCTGAATCAATCAACCCACATTCTCAAACATTTCCAACAGTAACTTTCCCAGAAAAGTTTGACCAAAAACATCTTTTCAGACTTTCTGATGAGTAGCTCAGCTCCCCTTTTATCACCAACTTTTATTTCAGAGAAATAATGATAATAATAATAATAATAATAATAGATCTGTGTAACAGATTGAACTATTGTTCAGCAGCCATGAAAAGATTTTTTTATAGAGCTCTGATAATGCTCAACTCATGAATAAAACAAATGCCAATCATTCAAATATTAAGTAGCGGTAAAGGAAGAGAGAAAAGGATACCTGAGGCCTTCTTAGGAGAAAATGACAAAAGCTACATTTACATTTACATTATTATTTAGCCATTAGCACAAGCCTGTGGTACTATTCAGGTTTGGATCAGATTGAATTAATTAAAAAAATGTATTTATCAGATGAAACATTTGTCTTCTTTTTAAAACTTAAGCTTAAAAATTGCCCCACTTTAAATGTTTAAATGAAACTATGACCAATAATTAACCATCTTCCCACAGTGCTCACAATCTTAAAAGATACTGAATATAAGATGTATCCAAAAGCCAAATTGTTTGATGCTGAATACTTTGCTACCTATACCATGTCATATCTGGACATATCCAGGATATGAGATGGCTGTTTAAGAAGAGTAAAGGGAGTTTCATTGCATGCTTGACTTCATCTACAGGCAGACAAAATATTCAAGCTCAGGTTTCTTTCATCCTTTCATGCAACATCTTTACTAGAAAAGATCATAGAGTATACTTAAATTGCTTTGATACTTACTCCCATTCCCTGCGGGTGGATGGACAGGGGCCACCGAAGTCAGAAAGATTGTCCATACTCACTCCCTTTCCCAACCAGGCCCTTTCTGAAGTCTTATAAGTCCCATCAGCGCTGACCTTGTCGGAACACTCTTTTGGAAATGTCTACCGTGGACCTGCAGCCCGCCACCTCCTGACGTCCACCAAAGAAACACCAAATCCTGTGAAAAAAACACAAGAAATTGATTACAAAATCCTGAAAATGGGTATTGTGTTGGAGATGATCTTCCAGTCCAGCACTAAGGAAAAAAAGGAATTTATATTTAAAAAATGTTTGCCCTATCTGATGTGTTTTGCTGGAAAACCATTAATAATAAAGCGCAATAACAGTCTTCAGTTATTACCTGGCTACAGTATTTCTTTACTAAAGCTGTGTTTTTGCACAGGAGGAGCTCCCCTGACCTAGAAAAATGCCTGAAGCAGAAAAGTCTTTTGATAACCCAGCATAAAAAAGAGAGTGTAGAACAGCCACCTCCTTCACATCCTCGGTGAAGGGAAGCTTAAACAACATGAAGCAGACACCTCTATTGTAAATCAAACAGAGAAATCACGGCATGGAGCCTTGAGCAGGTGCAATGACACAACATACAGATGTATTTAACAACAGATATTAATCAATGTATGCATTTACTAAACACTTAAGAGAGTGTTTTTTTTCTTAACGTTGTTCACAGAACGAACATTACCTCAGTCTGAAAGTGATTATCATCCAGTAGGCAAAGTATTTTTTTTTTATTTTTATCTTAGCTATTTGCACAGTAGAAAAAAAGAGCCACAAAACACAACAAGAGAAAGAATCAGATAAAACAAAAATTCCACCTCAGCACACATCACAAACAATGACTGTAGATATAATCAAATACAAAAGTCATGTAATCACAAAATTAAGCACACAAGTAACCATACAGCAAGCACTAGGTAGGATTTAGGAAATGTTAAAAACAATAAAAAACATAAAATTAATTCAAATAGTTTAATAAGGTTGTATGTAATAAAGATGTGTGCATATAAGTGTGTGTTCATATGTTGTCAACTCATTAGGAATGAGAGAGAAAGGTTAGTTATAGTCTCGGTGGCCAGTTTGGATCATCAGACAGGTCTGAAGCCTGCATTTAAAATCTTTAAAAGAAAACTGAGATGCAATTTGGATATAACTCTTCCCTGGCTGAGATTCCTTAATTCATAAAGAGAACTGACAGACGCCTGTATGGAACATTGGATGGTGCAACCGTTTGGTATATCTTACATTACAGTTGTGTTTATCACTGTTAACCTGGAAAAAAGCTTTCCAAGGCAAGCAAAGCAGGCTGATGCAAAGTTTTAACTATACACACTATTTTCCTTTCACCTTAATTAACTTAGTTTGTGGTTTTGTGGTTTGGTAATATTTTTCATTATATATCAATTACATATCCCAGCTATTACTGCAATTTGTGGATAATGTGTATTTAGGCAGTCATCAGTGTGTTTGTTATTGTGGGCTTGTTTTTATTCCACATGTACACTACGTAATATGCCTAAAAGGCCACAGGGTAAATGAACAATTATTGTATTTTCCATTATTCTCAATTAAGATGAGACTCACTGTCAATAGGGGCAAATTTTTGTGGAAATTCATGAGTGGTGTGGTGCAGCACTGAATAATTAAGTACTCATAACAAAACAAAAAAATAAATGCTAACAGAGTTTTATGCCCTTTTGTGGTGGAAAAGGTATGAATTCTGATGCTGAAATGGAGATATTATATTATATGAATATATATATTCTCAGGTTTATATATTCTCAATCAACTCTACATTTATTTTATTTTATTTTGATAGCAAGATAATACAATTGCATGTATCCTACCAAATGTCAGTTAGGACTGGCTCCCAGCCCCACAGGCATGTATCGAGGATAAGCAGGTGTAGATGATGGATGTGTGGATGGATGGATCACTTAACAACCATTTCCTATTTAGAAGGTTATATTTCACCTATAGAACTGCTGATTTTATCTAAGCATCTCAGTCAATCAGTCAATTACTTAATTTGACAGTAAATCAGGGCACATTTTCTTGTCACTAGGCTGTCTTTGTGGTGAAAACAGATATTCAATATCATACTTTAGCTAGTCTCAGTAAATATTTGCCTCATTAGTGAAATGAATGCTCTAACATGAGGTAATAAAAACTGAAAAAAATTTTTTAAATGTATGAGGAAATCCCCTTACAGAATAAACAATCTACATCAGTTGATATGCTTACTACTGGCTCAGCAGATAGTAGGACCATTTTGGTAGCTCAATGATTACTGTGCATTTGATTCCAGCAGGGGACCTTTGTCACATGTCATTCCCCACTTCCCTCTCTCCTTTCATTTCCTATCTGCCTCTGCCTGTCACTACTTAATAAGGGCCCCAAAAATAAATAAATAAATATATAAAATCTAATCTTGATTTACCAGATAGTGGCATCACAGTTTTTCACTTGTTCCCCTTTTCTGTGATTATCAGAATAATCTGTGATTGTACTCTCCACACCTGTTGATTCTGCTTCACAGAGAAATACCTCCAGAATCAAAAAATCTTGTTCAGTCGACGTATTTAATTATTTAGCCACAACATCCTTTGGTTGCTTTACACTTCTGTAACCCTAGCTCAATATATTGATTGACATTTTCTGTTATACACCAAAATCAAATGGAACACACCTGAAAAGACTTTTCCCTTGAAGCAGAAAGTATTTCTTTTTGCTAAAGACATTAACCACAATGGGATAACATGTTGCTCAACCATGTTCTAACTTCTCTATGTTCATATACATCTTGCAACAACATAGATGGATATTTTTTTACTTCCTACTTAAGCTCAAGTCAGCAATTTTGAACCATGAAAACATCTTTGCCACATGTTAAGTGTTTGAACAGGAGCCAGCTGTTCTGTAGCTGCCATGTCCCAAAGCTAGTTCAAAGAAGCCAGGACAAATAACAGGCCCACAAAATCAAAAATACTGATGATCTTTAAATTCAAACCAACAAAAAGAAACCCTTCAATGAGAGTCTTAATTAATGTAAACAAACCAACGTCTACTCCTATCCTCCCTCATCCACCAAGCGCAAACACATTTGAATAGAATGTAGAAAAACGCAGCAGGGAAAAACACTGCAATTAGAGCACAGGGGAGGATGAAATATTGATGACTTCTAATTCTGTTACAGAAAATTCAGGCTTTTATTTTATTCGGCCATTACAATTTCAGCATTTCCCAAATTGATCATGACATACTTTTCATGGTTAGCAAGAAAAACATTTGCCACTGCTGCGGGAAACACTAATGCTTTATCAGAAACATAACTTCTGCATTTACTGCAGTGCTGTCCATTTTTACTGCCAAACTACTATTTGGACAGATGACAATGTTACAGCGTGAGAGAGAAACCTCATAGCTCCAAAAAGAGACAAGCATCATAAATAGAAATAATCAATACTGACAATTTAATTTAAGCTAATACAAAAAGTGTATTTGGTAAGTTAACTAAACAATAAGTAATTTTAGGTGCATCAATAATTGCTGTATGCAGCTTTAACTTATATTTCTCCCCTTTGCAGAGCTGTGTAAAATGACACCTCACATATCAGCCTGCATTCTTTCAATGTATTGAGGTTAAACCACACCTTGCAAGGTTAACAGCTAAAAAACAACAGCGTCTAGTTGTACTTGTGCCCTCGGGTATTTAAAGCCTTTGACTAGCAACTTGAACTCATGACAGTGGAGTCAGTACACAGTACAAGTTCAAATTCATGACCAAAGTGTACATAAACAGGCTGTAAAAGGAATGAAGACTTTTACCCTTTGTGATTGCAGCAGAAAATCCAAAGCGAGAATAACAGTTTTCCTTTTTTTTTCTTTTGAAAGAGTGTAGGTTTCATTTTAAAGTTTAATGGCGGAAAAACACCTGTTACCGCACCTGAACCTCACACCTCACCCTATAGCTTGCTATAGGATATGATACTATGCAACTGTATATTTAATTTAACTGTACTTACTGTGTTTATTGATGCCAGCAGCATCGGTGTATTATTGGTTTGCATCTAATGTAACATTTCCTACCATCCTGTAGTTTTAAAAAAATAGTTTTTTTAAATAACACATTTTAAGACGATAGATTGCTTTGATGAAAATTAATTACAGTGAAGACACCTTTGTTCTCTACAAACAAACTAGTGCTTGTCTTTGGATATAGTAGCTGTTTGTCATATGTGACTACAAATTAAAAGTATCTGAGTTAATACGACATCACTCATCGTGTTATCCAACAGAACCTCATTTGCGGATTATCAACGCCTGTGTGTAGCTCTCAGTTAATGATGGATTATACGTAGCTTTTCAACAAACAGGTTTTATTTGACACCATCAGTAAGTTACACGATAATAACTTACGATGATAATGGCCTGTAAATTGCCCAAGCAAAAATGATAGATGTTGACAGCAGAGATTTCCCTGTTTCTGTCGAAGACAAAATACCTGTTTGACATCAGTGATAAAGGAGTGGTCGACAAACCTTCCAGCTTTAGAATGTGAGGATTGCCACCGCAATGGTTTTATGACACATGTGATTTACTTTCCCACATTGATGGCATGCACATACTGTAAATGTGCATTTCATTTGATGTCTGTGCAAACCTTTATTAAAATTGGACACAGTATTATCAAATGGACATCTAAAAACACAGATTTTTACCTTTTGATCTTAAGTCATTCAAAAGAATGGAGTAGATAAGCCTGGACCTTAAAAATACTTAAAAATATTTTAGCACAGATAGTGGTCATGCGGTGCACTTTATCTTCAACCCATTGAGAGCTCAAATACCAAAGAAAACCTGCTTTGTTGATCTGTATCTTACAGGACAGAAACTGTGATTTTATAATGCCTGTAATTTACTCTACAGCTCACAAGCTGAAGTTATGACTTGCACAATTACCCTGCATCTATGAAGGCCCGGTTTATAAATAATTCAACTGGAGATTTTTTATTAGCACAAGACTGAATAAATTTGTCAGCCGTCAGAGAATTTGGCTATCCTTGCAATATCTCTGGGCATATTAGGCCGTTGAGGGAAATGTTGCAAATCAAGAAGCAGGACAGCTTTATGGCAATAATGGATTTAGTCCATCAATGTGATGAACCAACTTCATTTGTCTGGTGTTTTAATCTGCTGGATCAGCCAAAAAAACCAGCTTGTCCAGAAACAGTTTCTCAGTTGACTTTCCGGCTCTTTATCACAATGGATATCAATATAAAATCCATATTGATCACACCCACTTTAAGATACTAATCATCAGCATAGGTGACCCAAACCACTGATATGCTACTAACAAAAAGATGATAAAGAAACAATATTACCAGCTCAGCCTGACATTTACCCATACAAACTTCAAATGGAAGCTACAGGCATCTCTTCTAGTACAAATAAACCTGTAACAAAAACATAAATGAGCCGTTGAACCAAACATGAAAAAAGATCTAATGATACAGTTCCAAGACTTAAAGCTCCATATGGAATAAATCCTAATCATTACTGTAATACTTTACTGTTGTTGACTGCTAATGAAGACCACTGAACGGCACAATAATTCCACCAATTAGTGCTGCCAATCATTATCAAGAGGGCAACTTTTCACAGGGTCTCTCTTCCTCCAGCATATGTCTTGCCTAAAAAATACCTTGGTATTCAAGCCAGAAAGCTCACAGTGTCTTTATTTGCTCCTGTGATGATAGATGGATTTAGGATATATGCTAATTCAGACACTGAGTCTGGGGTAGTGACTGCTACTGTGTGCTTGTGTAAAAGTTTACATTGCCTGACCATCTAAACCTGCATCTGGTTTTGAGCCGACAGCTCAAGCTGTCAGGTAAACATTAACTGGGCCTGGACAAGCTTAGTTTCAGTCAATCTGGAAAGGTTTGTTTTGACATGCATCTAGGACTGGTTTCTTTTAGCTCTGACTGTAATCCAAAATAAATTTTTTTGCAGAACTATCCTTAACTTGTATGCTCAAATTCTCTTTAAAATACTCATTATAAGGAAATGTTATTTTATAAAACTGTTAACCTAATAGTAATACAACATATCAAAAATGTATCTACTTTGGTTCTACCAATGTCTAGGTCTGGGTTTTCTGTTGTGATTTCTGCTGTGTGAAGAGCTCCCACTTTAGTGAAAAGGAAACAAGAAGCACCTACTGATGAAAAACAGTGGGAAGTTCAATGAGTGCACTCAATGACCCTTTAACTTCCTAGTATGTACATTGTAAATAAGTAATTCTACCACTCTTCATTCCTGACTTGAACAGAGGAAATATCTCCCTCTCCATAAGTAAACCATGTCAGCTGCAAATGAGAAGCGCAAAATGCCTTGAGAACACGAAAACAATGGGTTAGTCAGAGAAATGTGAACTCCAGGAGACTTAAAGCTGCCAGGTTGGGTAATATCAGCTTGACCTAAGCCCCCCGAGAAATTATTTAATGATTTCTTTTTTTAGTGACATTTAACATTTTGCCATCTGACGTCTTGAAGGAGACAATGACGAAAATCCTCTGAGTGTTTCGCAATGAATGTCATCAGCAGCGGTACGAAGGGAAAAAAATAGGTTATTTCAACCTTGTAACCAGGGCACTTGATGACTGTGAGCTGAAAACATGTAAGCAGCATTCAAGAGCGCTGAGTATATGTAACGCTGCTCAGACCCCAGTATCCTTCAGCCTACACAGTCTGGCTCTTTGAGAAAATGATGAACTTGGTCTTGAAAAGGGGCTTATCATGCGGTCGACGACCTCCACCGACGTTTAGAAAGACGCCTGCCATGAACTTTGATGTTATAAACAGTGTAAACGGGTGGCAGCGATACGGCAGCATTTTGCGCTCTTCTGTCAAGAGTGACGCAAAACTGAGAGCTTAAATTAAATCTCACGTACCTTGACAACGGGTCTCCAGCAGAAACGAAGATCCACGCTTTACTTTAATCACTCTTGTCATTTTTTGTTAAGAAAAAAACAAACAAACAAACTACAGCATAGCAGCTGAGCGCAACTACCTGCGTCTGACTGACCAGGCGAGAGCGTTGAAAGCGTTAAATTGCATAACAACGCCTAAGTTAATAACGTGCTGTTATTAATCGCCGGTCAGCCGTCTGTGGCAGTGGCAGACCTAAATTATCAAAAGCACACGAGCAGTTTCTTTTCTCATTTGAGTTGTTTGCTAGTCGCCGGCTGTGTCGGTCTATTTTCCAGGCACCGTACTCCACATCCTCCGCTGGCAGTGGCTTGTAAACAGGACCGAGTGGCTGAGAGCAGGGAAAGTAGGTCAGCTGGTAGCTCAATACTCGGCTAACGACGGCAGCAGCATAAGCACACAACCGAAAGAAACCTGTAGTGACCGGGAGGAGGAGGCAGATTGTAATCTTTAACACGTGCTTAATGCATAATAGCACGGCACTAAACGCCAATTTTGGTCCTACAAAGGGAGAATGATCTATATGTGCAATACGTGTTTCTGACACAGTCTCCTAAGGGTGTGAAATTGTGAATGGCACGGTTAAAAGTGTAGCCCAATACTGCTTGGCCGCGGAGGCATGACAAGATGTCTTTGATTATATTTATTCAAAAAAGAAAAGAATTGATGTATATTAATATACCACTGGGTACTGCCAGTCAATAGTGTAAAGGCAATTCACATGAAGGGGAGGTGAGGGTGAAAGGTGTCTCCTCCCTACCAGCAAGCCAGAGCAGATTAGCCTGTCTGACCCTGTTTGTAAGTTTATAAAATAATTTGTTTAAGTCTGGAAAAAAAAATAGAAACAACCTAGACCATACAAGAAGATGACACTCCAACCATAAGCAAAACAAGAAGCTGAAGGCTTTTGTTTTTCCCCTCAAGTACTTCCTCACTTCCTATGTTTTTCTTTTTCTTTTTTTTTTTTACAACTTCCTGGTTGCCTTTTCCCTCTGCTGAAGTCCCAAATGTGGGTCAGCAGTCTGCATGACTAATTTGAAGGGCTCATAATGGACCAGCTCCAAAGGTTTTGCCTCTGTCAAATATTCACGCAAATGGACACATATGCTGATGTATATTTAGGAGTTGAGAACTTTATTATTGATGTTAAAGCAACTGAATAGTGAGCATTTAAGACAATCTTTTCACTTAAGACACTATCTAAAGATAATAATGAGGTGAAACTTTAGACTCTAACACAAACCTGTCAGTTTGTGATTGTCATTTTTATCAGGAGCCTATGTTAGGCACCCCAGAGTTAATCTAATTTTGCAGTCTCCACTGAGTCTACAGCGTCAACAATTGTAATAGCCTAGACCTGAATTTGATTTTGTTTTAAGTGACAACAGCCAGGAACTCACTACTTACCCTTCCCTCAAACTCCACATCAATCAAATCAATGTAACTGCCTCTTTTCACTAAAAAACAAAGCTTATCTCCATTTATCACTCTCCTGCTATGCTGCCGAAACTTTGATCCATGCCTTCATCTAATGCCAGAATTTACTGCTGCAGAAGCATTCTTTTATAGCACACCATCCAAAGTCCGAAATAAATTCCAGCACATCCACAAATCTGCTGCCTGACTGCTCACCTACTCCCGCTCCCGTGACCACATCACCCTTGTCCTCCAGGACCTCCACTGTCTCCCTGTACCACAGTAGATCCAGTTCAAAGTCCTTCTTCTCGCTTAAAGCCCTTCATCACCAGGCGCCCTCCTACCTCACCAGCCTGCTCCAACATCACACTCCTTCCCACGGCATACGCTCCTCTAACCTCCTGTCTCCACTACTCAGAACCAAGCACCTGACCTGGAGTGACACAGCTTCATTGCTGCCCCCTCCCTCTGGAGCTTTCACCAGATAGATGGTTTTAAATGTTTTTATCTCAATGAAAAACCGAAATGTGAGTCTATGTTTTTGCTGATTGAAAAAAAGTTTCTGAAAAGAGGCGATTTTAACCATGCAAGTAAGCTGTGAAATATGTGACCTGTGTGATTCTTGGTAAAACAGACAGGCACTTAAATAGTGGTAAGCCATTTTAAAGCGGTAATGTCTGTTCATAAACAACTAAACAATGCATATTTTAAAATTAAATTCAAACTCTGATATTTTTTTATAATTTGTGCAATTTTCTATTTGTGTCAGCCAGCAATGTCAATTGTCTTCATTTTTGACTGTTTTTATCATTTTTCTTTTATTCATTAAATAGTTTACAGTAGAACCATTCTGTGAGCCTTAAGCCAGACCCCACTAAATGCCATCACCAGCACTGGCAACATGCACATAACAACAATGTTAACTTAGTGATGTTTTGTTATGTTTACCATGCTTACTGTCATAGTCAGGCGTGTAAGCATGCTAACATTTGCAAATCAGAAATAAACACACTGCATCAGAAGCCATAGCAGAGGCTGATGAAATGTTAATTAATTATGGAGACATTTTTTCATAAACAACAAATTAAATTTTCACCTGATGGTGCTGTTAGGTGAAAAAAGTTAAGGAATTACCAAAATGACTGATTTATTGTGACGGGAAAAGAGTGCATGTTCCAAACTTCATCACAATTATTTGACAAGTTGTGTAAACATTTCACTTAAAACCACAAACCGTACTCTGAGAGCCAAGAATGACAAATGAATAAAAAAAACAAGCAAGTTGCTCAGATACTTAGGTCTTTACCAAGGAGGTGAGAGGCCCAGCAGACCCTTATGGCCATCCATACAGCCATACACATGTCTATAAAGCACTCAACATAGAGGTTGATCTGCAACAATAGTTGTGATTCTTATTTAAAGCAAAAATATCACTGTTGCTGTCCATATCATTACTCTTGTGACATTGATCCACCAGGACACAAACTACTAGGTTGTTTAGGCCATAATAATCACATTAAAGGATTTTTTCCCCCTTGCTCTTGTATTGATTTAGTGATTTCTGACAGACTTCTGATAAGAAATATGTACATCTGTCGAGTTCTTTGACATTTATAAAAAGCCTTAGTGCTGTGTGTCACAGTGCACTTTTGTAGCTCCTAACTTGACAATGCCATGTCTTGTACTACAATCTCACATTGTTCTTTTTACTTAAAAATACTGGATGTTCAGGTTGTACAGTTAAGTTTCTCTTTTGATGGATGGTCTTGTGATAAAGGCCATTTGTCATGTGAGTGCAGAGCACAGACAGTAGAGCACATGAGAATCAACTGCTCTGACAAGTCAGTCTATGACACTAGAAAATTTTAAAGAATCCTTCCTAGCCACACAAATAAAGCTTCTCACAAAGGAAAGGGAAAACATGTGAGTGCAAACTGACTCTCTGAAGTTTTTCAGAACACATACAGTAAATGACGATCAACACAAACTGTAAACTGTAATATAACAAATCATATATTTTGTGTACAGTTCAACATGAGACGCAAAAGGGACTTAAATTACGTATCTTGCCTTTTGAATGTTTGGGGTCCTGTGGATGTGTTCAATAGCTTTATCAAACATAACTTTTAAAAGAGAAACTAGTCTTTGGTACTTAACCTCAAAGTTAAAACAAACCGAAGGGCTGCCTCTGTGTCTCCCAGCCCCCCATATTTGACATTTTATAATTAGAATTTCCCTCAAGACGTCCATGAGCCTGAGAAAGAGTTGTAGCAATACTACATTTGGAGACCAGTTGTCTCAATGGCCATCTTCATGTAATGAGTCACACTTTCTTAAAGCTAATTCAAAGTGCAGCTGTTGTGGTAGTCCAAATTTCAATGACTCCTCCAGCTTATGATGTGGTACCAGTATGATGCCATTCTAACCAGCTTAGAGACATGGAGCCAAAGTGGCCCAGCCAGTCTCTTTAGTCCTCCAGTGACTTATACCTCTTTCATCCACTGAATGACCACATGTTTATGCTTATTTGAACCTTAAATCTATGGCATGGCGCTGTTTGTGTTCCCACTGTCACACCACTCATCAGTGAGGCTGCTCCACAACAGGTAAGTTTTAGGCATCTCTTCCAAATGCTTTATGACCCCCAGCTTTAAAAGTGCACCTAGTGAACTCAGTATACATGAAAGTGACTGCTTATCAAGTCAGGTATCTACTGGACATGGCAAAATATGCTTCTTTTACGGAAGCAAAAACAAAATAGTAAACCACATATGGTAGAAAATCACTGCTTTACCTTGTGTATTGGCTGAAACATTCAAGTATGTTACAGCTAAGCGACAATGAACACAACAGAAACCACCCGGCACTACTGAGTTCCCCAACTCCATGGGTCAAATTCAATTTCCAGTGTTGGCGCTTTTTGTGTGGAACTCCCACTGAGTGATTACATTGCTGTTTGAGTTTCTCTCTAGCACAAAAAACCTGAAAGTTAGGTGGATGGCAGAAAATAAGTAAGTAGGTAGACATGGGCAAAGCCTATGCATTGCAATCAATCACCAGTGACATCAAATGACCACCAACTGGTAAGAAAAACAGTGAGTAGCACACAACAAAACAAGAAGGGGTAACTCAACCAAAAAATAGATACAATGCTGTCAGCAAGCATAAACTAAGATCGGAAATGAAAACACTTCATTCAGTCACCTGCAATTGTGTTGCCGCCCTTGTGAATGCACAATCAGTTTGAAATTATTGCCCAAGCATGTGTCAATAAGCCTAAAATTACTGTCAAATGTGTTGCTATTAACACTTTTTCCAGTGTCAGCAGGAACCCTTGGGCTCAGCCCAGGCAACAATCAGTTGTGACCTTGTTTTGGCCTCATATGCAAGCCATGTTTGCAGTGTTATTTTTCACCCATAAGTAAGTAACAGGCATCATTTATATTTATTTTATGTGCTATTACCTAGTAGGGTTTTGTGCAGATGCCTCAGTTTTTCTAGGTATTCTGTTCCTCTCTAATATATTTTGTTTTTGTGTAAATTCAGATATCTGTAATGTAAACCCAGTGTGTGCATAGATAACTTTTTTTGGACATTGTTCTCTTACATTTACATTACAAATATGTTTGGATTATATAAGACAGGACATAAGGACAGCACAGTATAAGAACTCATCCTTATACTGGTCTCCTTGACTCCATTCTGAACCAAAAAGCACAGTGTGTTCAATTTACTCAACTAAATAAAAAGACAAGCATTAAGACTGAAATATTCTGAAACTATAGAAGCAAGCAAACTTTTGTGCAAATTGCACCTTCATTTGTACACAACTCAAAAATTTGATCATCAAATCTATGGATGCATGAAGGAAGACATAAGAAAGCCTGATCTGACTTAGTTTGTATCGCTGTCAAATAATAAAAAACAAAAGTCCACATGAAAGTTCTCAAGTTTCAACAGCTAAAAATGTAACACAAAGACTTAAAAAAGATTTTTTAAAACAGATTGTAGACAGTATTTACTAACCTCTCTAGTCTTCGACTGCTTTACACCAAAAGATACTAAAAGTACAAGAAAGGCAAAAGATCTAAGATGTTTTTGTACTTGTTTTTTCCTGAACAGAGTACTATCTTTTAAGCCTCCTTACCTATAGTTCTTGAAAAAAATTTTTTAACACATTTCCATTGACTCTTAATATTTTTAATGTTCCCTCTCAATTCTTTTTGCTGCACACTCCAACAATGCACACAAGGCACTTTGCTTGCCACAGATGAAAACAATATCCCTCAGTGGCCTGAGGATTCTTTGAGCTCTTGTGAATATTTTACACTACAATCTTCCTACCTACCAAAGAAGTGTCTATGTCTAACAAATAACTTCCTTTGAGCCAGTAGAGCAAATCTACAACTAGTTATTTCACAAGGATGGAACACTTTGCTATATTGCAGCCACATTTTGTGGTTTAAAATGAATAGACTAATGTATTTTAGCTACAATAGGGCAATAGCAGAAAGTCTGCAGCTTTTTTCCTTTTGGTCAGTCGGCTACTCAACCACTTTGGCTGAGGCTTCGTCAAGGCTCCCAGACGATGTATTTTGATGACTTTATGTATCCAATTAACTCCTTCTATTGTGTCTTCAAGCACAACCACAAGGTTCAGATTTGTGGCTTTAACTGAAATGACACAACACCAAACTGGATCGATGAAATTAAGCCATGAAATTAAGTGCAGACATTGCTGTCTCCATTAGCATAAGCTTCACTGCCCTTGTTATTAATTCACAGTGAAATGTGCAAAAGTTTTTTTCCCCTGCACATCATTAGGTCAAAGTTTTCATAATCATGACATTTCTATCAGCCTTAACTGTACTTAGTGTTTTGTGTTATAACAACAAATGTTGGCATGCGAACATGTTAAACTAAGATAGCAATCACAGTTAACCTCAGCATGTTAGCATTACATTAGTGAGGATGTTAGCATGCTGACATTAGTATTTAACACTGCCAAGGTTCAGCCTCATGCATGTGTGTGTTTGTGTGTGTAGACAGACACGCACACACACACACACACACACACACACACACATATATTTAGTCTAAGGCTAATCTCTATATTCTATACTTCAAAAGATCAAGAAATGTAGGGACATTTTCTTATAAGTTATGAAAAATAACAAAATGATTAATGTCAAAATAAGTCAACTAATGAAAGACTTCTTTCATTTGCTGTCCTTTAGGGGTCACCACAGCTGATCATCTATTTCCATTTCCCTGGCAAGCCAGGCTCCACTCATCCTGGCATGGAAATCGAATTTTATCATCAGCATATTTGATTTGGCATGGACTTTTAATGTTGAATGGTCTTTCCCATACAACTCTCCCCAGTTATCCCAGTTTGGAAGCGACATTTAGGAATTCACTGGCTCGTGCGTTAAATGATGTTCACAAAATATCTAAAAACCTGTGTCATGTACTCTTGTCATCTTGTCACATGGATGCTTATACAATATGACACCAAAACAATGATTAGCAAGTGATTATATAGAATTATTCTGAAATAAATTGTTGCTATGCCAGCGACCAACAAGTGTGAGGCATCTAAGATTCATAAAGATCTCCCACATTTTATTGCATTATTCACCATCCGCCTACATAGAGATTAGTTCCGCTCTTTTATGTAGGTCATGCTATTGGATGATGAGATGACATTTACTGCTCATAAACAGGTCTTACTACATAATAAATGCTCAGTGTTGGGTGCTTTACATTCTGTACCTTTGCCCAGACTGCTTGCCTTTATATCAGTTAAAAACTGGATTATTTTCATAATCACCCAGACGTTATGCCATATTCCCTGTAGCTGTATCTGTGATACTGGTATTGATGATGTCATCGTGGCCCTCTGCTGAAGCACTGCCTGTCATTAATTAGACTGTGGCACTGCTGTTCGCTCTGTGTTCCCATGGTAACAATGTGTGGTGTCTACTTTTCCCCAACCAAGGCAGCTATGTCCATAAAGCCACTGGTTTCCATCTTATTCAGGTCTAGAAGATTTTTCATAAGCATATACTGCAGAAACCCATTTGTTAGACTGATGAATATTAATAAAGTGGCAGGAAACCTTTCTCTCTGTGGTTTGATTCCTTGTTATAACAACTAAAAGCTTCTCAACACACTGCACACAGCAGTGATACATGATTCATAACTGAACTAAAAGACTGTCTGAAAAGGTTATTTACTGTTAAAGCTTGGGAAAAACTATATATCATGTTTTTTTTTAATATTAAACAATTTAAATATTTTAAAAAGATGTCAAATTACATTGATGAAATAGGAATCATAAAGACATAAAATGCAGTAGAGAGGTTCTGAAAATATGCAGAGTTAAAAAAAGAACAAGTGCTGTTCATATTACACAGTACATTCATATTTTACAAACTCACTGGCCTTGTGTAGGTGAGGTAAGGTGACCAAAGTGTTTTAGATGATTGGCAATGAATAAATACAAATTTAAGCTTAATTCAAAAAGGCCAACAGAGCAGATGAAGGCTTGAATCTCATAAAGTCATCTCTTTAACAGCAGATGTTCTTCTTGCAGCAGCTAAAGAAAATGATATCATTACAGGAGATGCTGTCTGATTTTCAAACAACCATTCTTCGCTCCATTCTCACTGTTGGCCAATTTGAAGTTAGACAATGGTCAAGTTATGGATGTTTGTACTATGTAATTCAGCACAGAAAAAGTAGCACTGGCTACAATGCCAGGCCTTAGCACAGCAAGTAGAGCAAGGATATGGAAAAAAAAAACAAAAAAGG
Source organism: Acanthurus lineatus (assembly GCA_029814665.1). NCBI lineage: Eukaryota > Metazoa > Chordata > Actinopteri > Acanthuriformes > Acanthuridae > Acanthurus > Acanthurus lineatus. Next base: position 8,178,157 of record JAPZDV010000006.1, read on the forward strand.
AACTATTGTGGACATGCTTGCCCATAACAGCATTTTCTTCCATTGAGTACTCGATGGAAAAAGGCACTGGCCGGTTTGGTCGGTCTGAACTAAAGCAGCAGCTTCACACTAATCCTCCCCAGGGCAACAGCTGAACTCTTGCACTCACTGAGCTCAGTACCCGCTGGACAATCCTGTCACAGTGCAGTTTAGCACATCCTCACCTGCTGTGCACTCAGAAAAACACATGCCTTTTCCCAATGCTCTTTAATCGGCACCAATGTAAGAGGCCTTATTGATGTATTTGAGCTTTAATTTTTATTGCCAAAATAATAAGTCAAATAATCAATTGGTCAGTTGAAAAGGACTTTTTGAAAAGATAAGTAAATCATTTTAAGGTGTATCTACATATGAAGCTTTGTGTCATTTGCTTCAGTTCAGGGGCTTGAGTGATATGTTGTTGAATTCTAAACTTGTTCACTTCAATTATTCTACACAAACACATGAGGGAAAAAAATATCTGTTCTTTATTTATATTTGAAAGTCTCTTGAGATTTAACAAGAAACACAGACTAAAAGGTAACTTGTTGATTAGACAATTTTGGAGATTGTAATCCTGCATCATTAGTGGATCATCATGACCCACATGGATGAAAAAAATTTAGCTGACTGACTTTAGTTTATGCAGCCCTTAAATGCTTGAGTCACAAATAGCAAAGATATAATATTATACTGCAGACAGAGAGAGAAGAAAAGAAGACATCTCATACAATAAGGACATGGCATTTATTAGTGTTGGGTCCCTGTTCCCACACTTGAACTGACAATATAGAAAAAATAGGAAACAAGTACAGCAGTCTGAGCAGCTTTGGATCTATTTTTTAGGGGGAAATATCCTGGTGCACATGGTTATTACCATGCAAACAACTGATTTGCATAAATATAAACACAAATACAATTTATTTATAAGATCTGTTCCTGAAAGAATTTCATAATTAGCATCTGGATTAATTAGTTTTTTGGCTGTTGAAACGGTGCAAAGGTAGTCTCACCTCCTCATTTTGCCCTGCATCCAACTGCATTCACATATGTACACATGAACCAATCTTTAAGAAATTCATAAGAAACTTTTCCCAACGAGACATGTTAATACACCTTCAGTGATATGCATTGTTTCATTTCATCCTCACAATCTGGACATTTTTTGTGAAATAAAAACATAATGTCTGGGGTCTGATTAAAATTTATTTGAAATTATTAAAGGCATTTTAGAGGTGAGTTTAAATCAAACCAATAAGTAGCAGATGTATCGGTCCTGCCATTTTTGGTGTGCACTTGGCTCAATCCTGTTCAGTCCAACCATAAATTTTATGTAGGTTTCTTTCACTTATTCTATGTTTACCTTTTATGTTTATACAACAACATTTGTCAATAATTTTGGTGATACTTTACCCAAAGTGCCTTGTAATTACACATTCACCACACAGCACAGGCTCTCTGTGGGTGGCCGCATCCTTTCAATGAAAAAGCAGACCTATAAAACAAACATCCCTTTCACAAGGTAGATCTACTCTCAAATTTCCTCTTAATTATATTCTTTCAACAATTCTAAATGAATCACCAAATTATTCCGGGCCTGTTATTGTCTGCTGCTGCTCAGGAAAAGATGCAATTACCTAAGGCAGTGTGTGAGCAAATATGTGGGTCACAATTCTGGGGCATGGGTGGAAAGAGCAATGGAAACTCTTTCTTTGTACCACTGTCTCAAGCTCAGATCATAGGTTACATCTTTGATTAAAATCCGGGCTGTGGAAGGACACGGACTCTTTTACAGTGCCCCAGGATCATTGAAAGCTTGTAACCAGAATAGTGTAATTGTTATGAATTCATCAGTGAATGTTTATAAAATCACAACCAGCCACTCTTTTATGCAGACTCTGTTCTGAAGTAGCCTTTCGCAAGCAGTACATGGAAAAAATGACCTTATGTCTCCATTCCTATCTATTGCTATTTCATTTTCCTTGTTATGAAACACTGTCGTCCATATTTCCAAAGGTTCCCTCTGAAAGCACACAAATCTCTCTTGTTAGATTCAGATTGCACTTTAGAGAGGAAAGCAGCTGTAAATAAGAAGCATTCATCTCTTAAAGGAAATAGGTAAACATCGCTCAATACCAATTTACTGTATGAACAAATAATCATTCAGTTGTGTTTTTAATCCATAGAAAATCCACAGTACAGGTCTTTAGAGTTTTTTTTATTCCAAGATTGTAAGAGCAGACATTTTTCACAGCTATGTGTTAAATCTATATATATATATATATATATATATATATATATATATATATATATTTTATTTT
>JAPZDV010000006.1:8180595-8199248 GCA_029814665.1 Acanthurus lineatus
CTTATATTATTATTTTTTTAAGGAAATCAACATATAAGTTTAGTTACAGGCCAAAAAACACTACAGTAAATGGCAACTCTTTTTCAGCTGAGGGCTTTGATGGTAAAAATGAGTCCACATATAATCACAATGAATGCCTGACTTCGAAAGTGGGTTAATAACATCTGCATTTTTAATGATAAAAGGCTGGATTATTAGTCATCTGGAAAAAAAATAATGACACTGACTAGTTTTCACATTTATTAAGTGCTGAAACACTCAGATAATGCTTCATGTCTAATTAAAGTACAATGAAACACAGCTAATACAGATTCTTACAAAACCCTAATGAAATTATGAACACACAATATACTGAGTAAGAGATCATACTAACAGGAAAGCAGACTGGCCTGGCAAGTGCAAAAATCATGCTTCACTGTGATAATGATCCATGATTCGTTCACCCTGCTAAAGGGTCCTTGAACAAACACTTATATCACGGCTAGTTGCGTAAAAGACCCTGACCTCTGACCGCCTCTGTAGATGCAAGAACAGATTTTTCAGAAAGTATCACACTTTTTATATATCAACACTACACTATGTTGGAAAGTATTGCAATAGAAGTTGAATATAAATTGCATAAATCACCAGGGGATAACCTGTACACTGCAATTAACAGAGGCTCCAGGTTGTAGTATCAGTATATCTTTGGTAAATATTAACAATTCTTGTTTCTATTGATGTTTTCTGAACCCAACCTGAAAAAAACCTCAAAAAACTCAGTGAAGTGGTGTGTGAGCTCTGACATCTGCCTTAATCTGATGATCAGGTCTGGCCTCTTGACATCACAGATTGCAGATGACCTACTGAACATCAAAAGAATGTGAAATCCATCTGGGAGTGCTTCTTTCATTTCACCATCAGACCTGACATGCTCGTTTATGGCTTTCAACTGTATTGTGTATTTTACCCCCCCAAAACAAGCTGCGTTGTAATGCACATGCAGCCAACACCCTGAGCTGAGGATCTGAATCACATCTAGGTCACACACAGAGGCCAGGCCCACACATATTGTGAAACTTTTTTTTCCTTCATCTAAAATACAAAGTGTAACCACACCCAGCTCTTGAAAGTGACCTTTTGTCATACAAGAAAGCTAAAAGTTGAATCTGGATTGTGGATCAGCTATATGAAACAGTCAGTCAAAAAAGTATTGACTAAGAAATAAGGAAAAAAAATATTTTGAAGCAGACAATGAGGCAAAAATTGGCTGAATTCATTTCACCTGACAACTATCAAGTCCCATTATTGTGGATTAAAATTTGACTCCTATGAATTGCCTTACTAGCAAATTTGGACCTTTCAGGTCACTGGACTAAGTTTTAATAGAGATCCTAGCAGCACAGCAGCTTCTTTGTAAGGCTTCACAAATAATTTTCTTATTTTTATGTCATTTCAGGTTCTGAACATAAAGAGAGTAAAAAAATCATATAAAGTGGACATAATGTGGACTTAGAGCCAGAATAAGAGAACTTTTTGGCAAAAAGCAGCTAAATGTCTTAATCATGCCCCAGTGGATCTGAGCCTGAAGCTACTGTGGACAATGACTGTGTGCTTTGGAGCAAGAGATCAGCGACAGCAGCAAGGACAATGACGTCTGTAGAGACGGTTATATAACCAGAGCTGAACATTTTGTCTGTCATAGTTGCAAGGTTAAAGAGGGTGACATGAATACCAGTCATAGTCTCAAGAGTCATGTGCAACATACTGCAGCTCCGCTGGAAAAATTATGCCGAGTTCACCAAGGCAGCCATCAGTATCATGTAATATGAAGTAAAGGGAATGTTTGTGTCTTTACACTACTTATTTCTCTCAGGGCTCCTAAACACGCACATATTTCCTTACAGGAGATTCTATTCATTACTCAAAAAACCTATGACAAGGCATACCAAGCCCACAATCAAGAACTTAGATTGGGAAATACCCTGTTTAGACTACAGTAAGAATAACAGAGCATAATGCAGTGAATTAGTAAGTAAGTAAGATATTATTTCCTTTCAGTTTCAATTTCAATTATCACAGTTTGACTCAACAAAGCTGATCAACCAACTGATCTTAACCACAGAACTGCTGTCTCCTTGTGCTGGTGTGGTGAACATAAGGATGTGAAACAAATATATATATTATGTATTGACAGAAACTTAATCTTCAGCTTTTTCCTCACAATTTCTATCAATTTTGTTTGTATAGTAGAGAGTAGATGTAATCTCACTAACTTTAATAAACTACTTAAATTTACAATGAATGTTTACATAGGGACCTAACTTATTTTTGAAACAGGAGAGATATTGTTGGTTGCATTCCTATGAAAGCATGAGCAGTTTCAACTTTAACCACTTGCCTGTTTATTTTTATTGTTTATCTAGCAATATTTATTCTCAAAGCTTTGTTATATAGAAATGCCAACAGATTATAAGACAACCTCTGTATTTTTTTAATTTTGTTTAACTCAAAATGATACCAATAATATGACTTGCACAACACAAATCCTGTCCTTGAATAATTTTTACAACAAATTACCTTGAAGAGCTAGCACTCTACCAATTTTGACAGTGACAGTTACTCTTACCATCAAAGCAAGATGCTTGAATAAATGATGTTGCCAGAAGTGCCATTCTTACACCGGTACAGTACATGTTTTGTAACAGCTATTACACATCCAGTCTTTAAAAACAAAAGGGCTTACAGAGGTCAGGACTTTTATATTCAGGGTCACAGATTCATAATCAAATTTTTGATTACACTTTCACTTTGGCTATCAAATTTATCATGTGTTTTGATGTGGTGGAGTGGTGACCTCATTATGGATGTCAGATTTCCAGTCTTTTGTTATTTCTCTGATTTCTTTATATCTGTATTTAATATGCACGTAACCTTTACACATTTCTTGTTTCTTTATTTTAAACACATTTCCTTATTATATTGCATAAACTGTACTTACAGGCAAACAGTATGTTGGCTACCAGAGATAATAAGCAACAGATATTGTCAACTGGCTCCTATTAAAGCTTAAAGGAGACCAGGACAAATTAGTGCACACACCATTGTGCCAGTTAGTCATAAGTCAGAACTTCTGTCAAACTAAATGAAAAATTAAAGGGACCATGGCACCCCCATAGGAGTGCACAACAGTCACAGTCTCATTACTGGACACCAAGCAGTTGCCCAGTTTTATGTGTTTTGTATGCTGCAGAAAAGCGTTCAATTAAGTTTCCTGTATGCACTATGTGGAGCTAGACAACAGCCATTCATATGTCATCATAATTAGTTCTCTAGCCATAAAGGGAGTTCTCTAGCAGGTGTTCACTGTCCTCAAAGTATAGACCACAGTATAATTTTTTTTATGTAAATCACATGGTAATTGTCATACAGGGCTTACTATTGCCAGTGGTTGGTCCAGCATGTAGCTGTCCTCGGGACAGGTCTCTTATCTAATGTGAAGTTTGGGGCAGACCATGTACACTAAAGTTACAACAACTTCCTGTTTCATGGCAAAGCCAGAAATGGACACCATATCACATACACACTGCTGAACAAAAACCAAAAGCTTTTAATAAGATTTCATTATAAATCTTATAAGATAGTGAGAATCTGAAGTCAGTTAGATTAATTCTATAGGATGACTTTGTGAAAGTGCAACTAATAAACTTGATTTTTGACTTAGTACATACATTCAGTTGAACTCATGCCCCTGATTGGTGTAAGTGTAAATACCTCATGATGACACCTGCCACATTTTTTTTGGTAACACCGTTTTTCATCTAACTTGTTGCAACATTCAGCGATTGTGCCTTTTTTGTTAAATATTGTACATTACAATTGTCACAGCTTGTCTCACCTTCACTTAGGCAGGGCAAAGTATTTCAGGACTTGCTCTCTTTGAAAAAACACAAACTTTTTCCAATGGTTAAACAGGGGCCATTAAAAACATTTCAAAAATCAAAAAGCTTTTGTTATACAGTTATGGAGAATGGGAATGTAGTCTGGTTTTAATGGAAATTATAAATACTTTAAATGCCTTTCTAATATTGTCAGAGTCTGTTTCTCATCTCTCTCAGCTTTTTCGGTTTTATTTCCTACTGTGAAATGTATTGCTCTGTCTAGCCATAGGCCATATAAAAGCATGGATGAGCCCCTAGGTCTAAAAAGTGAAGCCCATTAGCAAAAGTGCCCAAAACCTGCATTTTTTTTCTATTGACCAGCAGGGGACTGGTTGCAAAAAGAAGTCTGATTGTTAAAGGTCAATGAGAAAATGACCCTATTTCTCACTTGATTTTTCACTTTAGTAAGGAGTTTCTTAAAGGGTGTATTGTCTCAATTGCCAGTTTAAAGTCTTCTTCAGTATGGCCCCATTTCAAGCAAAATAAGCAGTGTATATTAAAGAGTATGTCAGCCCTGTGAATGACAGGTCAAACAGCATGGCAGTGTAGCGACTAGATTCCTTTAACACATAGCTATAAAGTTATATCATATAATGGAAGCTACTAGTTGCTTTGTTGGCAGCAACTTTGCATGATGTGTGGTGTAGTCAGGCTGCTTGGTACAGGTATCCAAGATGGCGACAGACAGAATTACAAACTTAAGGTTTAGCAGTCCACTAACCAATGTTTATATTCCCAAAGAAAACTATTGTTATAGGCAAGTATAAAAAACACTAATACTTACACAGGCTGTGGCAAATTTTTCTGCTTACAGGCCATTTTTGCAAAATGACTGAATGTCATGGCCCAGTTAATTAAAACAAATATTAAAAACATATACATGGATGGGAATTAATGTGTAGTAAGAAAGCTTTTCTTTTTCTGAAGAAATTAGTACTCTTTGTGTCCCTTATTTTTCAAACTGTAGTTCTACTCTCACTCAGGTTTGGTTTTAGACATTAATCTGCTCCCTACTTCACTAGATTTGTCTAATATTCTTCTTACTGCTAGTCTTCTTTTCAGGCTGGGAATAAGTGTAGGGGGACAGCATGCGAGAGGCCCCTTTACTGCAGATGTCAAGCTACAGCTGTCTGAAGGACAGAGCACCACTATCCTGTCCTTTGATTAGGACATGATGACGAGAGAGCAACACCCAGAGTAAGAGGCAGGTTGCAGTAACAAAACCTGTCCACATCCAGCACATTTTTATAAGAAAATTTAAAAAAGACAGCAGTTGCATGATAAAGTGTTTGTCACTTACAAAACAATAAGATCTCTGCTTCCAAAAACTCTTTATCTCACCTGCATGATCACAGGAAAGTAAGTAAGTTGCACATAGTGTAGGTATAAATATAGTTAGCTAGCTAATGTTAGCTTTATTAGTTTTTTATATGTAATGTTGAACTTTGATACTATGTTAAGGTCATTAACCTATCTTGTAACTACAGTGGTCAGGCTTTCAAATTAAAAAAATTAAATTGATGATTATTAATTATGTCTTCATATTAAAATGGAAAGAGTGTGCATTTTGCAATTTACTGACCAGGCACTTTTTATTATACTCGTGTAGGTTTCCTTCAGAGTATGCTCACTTTTACTTCACTTATTTGTATTGGGGTAACTGAACTTTTATATGAGTCTAGATTTTCAATGCCTATGCAGTATTGAATATTTATTACATAAAACAAATAAAATATTAAGGCCAATTGCTCATCTCTCTTTGAAAATCTTTTCATGTTGTAGTTAACTGACTGAATTAATTTTGTCAAGCAATACCACATTTTTAATCTTATGTTTAAACTAAAACAATGGTGTCAACATACAAGTAGGTAAAATGCAAATATGGATACAATGTAAATTATAAATATAGGTTGCTCACAAACAAAGGGAAAAAACACTGGTAGTTAAGATTAATAGAGCTTATTAATTTGCAACCTCTGACGTTAATCAACTTGTTGTCAGATTTAACTCCATTTCATGTGTGTTTGAGATGAATCACCATGGGTTGTACATTCAACATTTATTCTACATGGAGCGCCACTCTATTTTCTTAAAGAGACAGTAGGGAGAAATGATCCCTTTGCTGTTGGACAGACCTGCACCATTTGTGCATGCCCAGTCACACTAAGCAGCTCTAGCAATATTCAGACTAGCAGTTCAGTTTAAGCTTGCAGGACATGGCCCAGTAACCTACTTTCCCCACAACATGCTCTGTAACATCAGAGACAAGGCTGTGTGTCATCAGTTAACTGAACTCCACTGCATAGCTTCAGCAAAGAGATGCAAAAATCTAGACACAGCACTGTTAAAGCAAAAACAGAATACCAATGATCACAGCTCTGTCTCAGTAAAGTCAAGGGAATCTCCAAAAGGCCTCTTTCTCAGTTTACTGTTAGAGGTGAAAAACAAAGCTGTCAACTGATAACAGAGGCAGAAGAGATGAGTACAAATAACAATAAGAATGTGAAAAAAAGAAAGAGGGAGGGAAAATGGGAGAAAAGGCCAAAATTGTCAAAGATTATGGTACTGGTGATTATGGGACAAGTTAATTATGAGAATTTTCGCAACTGTGTAACGCTGAGTCATAACTATGGGGTAATTGGTCATAATTATGAGATCGCAAGAAATAGTTAAGAAAAAAGTTTTGAGATAAATCATGGATGTAAAAACTCCAAATTATGAGATTGATTAATAGATTATGAGAATCCATGTATGGCATACAAGTAGTATCTTGTAGTATGTTTCAAAAATCTTCTGAAACAAAATCTCATAATTTATTCATAGACTGGAATCAGGAATCACATTTTGCCACATGGGGCTTTACAAGCTTTGCAGCATAATATTATTGTCGGCAGCAATAACATTAAACTTTTTTATTGAACAATAGTTCAAACAAATAAAGAGTTTCATTTGAACAAACATATGCACACACACACACACACACACCAGCCACTTCATCACAGTCAATGCATCAGGTATGATAGCACCATAAAATTCTAAACCCTACAACCAAATATCCTTAAAACCATTCTTCAAAATGTTAATGTTAACATTACACCACCTAAATGGACTGCACAGATGTTGCACAGATATTGAAAGAACTGACACACTTAGTGCATACTCATTCTGCTCAAAAAATTTAAAGATGACACTCGAAATGAAGCGTAACCACATACAGAGATTCTAGACCCCTAGACTGGACTTTGGTCTTATTGATTAGTTTTTTTTTTTTTCAGTCACATTTAACTGGTTGTGGTATCTATTTTATGAGTTTTATGCCAGAGTTGCAATGTAAACATTGACTGTTCAAAGGCTGGCCATGTGTGCAGTTCAGTAACTTTGGTTTATTGTGCAGCCTTAAATTGTACATAATAATTATAAGAAACCTATTATTTATACAAGTTGCAGATGGGGACTTCCACATAGTAAGAGAGATAGCTGTCAGCAGGGGGCAACTATAGTAGAGAGAGAACAAGGACCATAACTGACCCCTGGCCTGTTTTCACAGCAGCAGACCTTAGAAGACCTAAAATGGAATACACCAATTTCTTTAACCCATGATTTTAATTCATTAATGGATTTTAAGACACTGCTAAGGAATTAGCTGTCGGGACAAGCAAATAGCATGAGTCATAAGACTGTCTGGATGTATAACACTATGATAAATGATCATATGTTGTAATGAACACCCCAGTTCAGTCACTCATGGAACAGCCCATCCTGTCTCACTCTGCTGTCAATGCAGCGAGCCGGCAAAATGGCTCAAGCCTTAGCAAGAGTATACTGGATGGAGGATGGAATTGCACAATTATCCTAATCATTTGACAGTTTGACACTGGCATAAAATAAGAGTCCCTGGCTCTGTTTAAATGCAACATAGGCATTTTGGGGGTTTCTCAATCAGGTCCCTCAACAAAAATGACACAGTCGCCATGACATGGCATCAGGCAGGAGCTTGATAAAAACGCCTGGGATTTTTATAGAATTTTTCAGCTTCTCTCACCAATTTTATAAGGGGTCCATTTGTTTCTTCTTGCTCAAGTACACCCTCTCCATTACATTTATACAACATTTAGACTTAGATTTTATTCTTCTAAACTCATTCCATGCTTTTTAATTTTTCCCCAAATGTAATTATGTGCCTGTGTATGCCCCAAATAAACGACAGGCTCTCAGGCAGCCATTCAATTTATACAAAACTTCCCTGAATTTAGTTCAAAACCACTTCAAATTGGGTAAAGGGTTGGCTAATCATTTTCACACTGCTTACACAGTCTATTATGACTACTGAAGATGTAAATAAACTCAATATAAATTTATGTTACTGAAATGTTTATAACTACAACCAACGAACATGTCATATTAGAATACATATAGCCAATTAACAGTCATGTAAATCTTATTTTGATTTTGGTTAAAGAACAGCAGTAGCATGTTAGCAAAGAAGTGTTAAAATCTACTCAATGTCCACTGAAGGAAGAAAATGTTTGGCAATTTTTGTGCAGAAATATTGCAAAGTAAAGTGACTTGGAGAGAGGGAAAAATTGATAACATGAACATGTTTTTTCCTTTTACAGCGTAATGTGTTAAAGAGTTTTTAAATTTTCAAACATTGCTGTTACGTGTAGCTAACATTAGGCTAGATTTGCAACAACCGCGACATTACAAGTAACGACAGGGAAACTGTGGACCGAGCCGTCCACCGACAACTCGAAGATGGAAACTTAACCTACCTTATTTTCTGGAATAAGGGTCAGACGAGTCCAGACAGAAACATGTGGAAAAGGGGTCGTAACAGACAAAATATCCTCGACGTCCTATATTCCAAAAAGTTACCCAGAGATGAGACAGCAGCGCCGAGTCCGACTGGAAATGATGAACGCCGGCGTATTTGGGGAAACAGCCTGTTGAAGGGGGAGATCCTGATCCAGCCCACGCACCTCACATTTTACATTCTCATTTGAATGAGCGCCGATCAAGACGTGTCCTGTCTACACGCACCGAAGAAGGCTAAATGAAGACTTTTCTGCAACCAGAGTGCGTCCACACTCAGAGTCCCGCCCACTGGACTATATACTAAATAAAGTTATGTGAGCGTGCGAGCACGCGCGTGTGTAGCGGTGGTGATGGGGCTTTAAAGAGACCCTTTAAATATATAGAGAAACTTAAAATGCTTAACGCTCTCTACATTTTCTGTCATAAAACCTCTATTCCATTCTAGTTGCCAGATCATTTAGAGTATCAACAGGTTATAAAAGCTGTGAATATGGTTCTATACGAGCACAGTACAACGATGTGCAGCGGTTTGAATGAGTCACGCCTTTTTGCTCTGAGTCATGCTTTCAGAGGACATTATATCTGATGATCACGTTGGTCTACGTGGACTAGCGCTGATCAAAATCATTCTGTATATCTAAAGCAAGTGCAGTGCTGAGATGCAGCAGTCCCTCAAGTTTCACATAATCCGGCAAATCAACACGTTGTAGCGCCACCCATAGGTCAATCAGTGTAATTCAATTGTGAAAGAATGGTTCAGATTCCCAGTAAGCATAATTAACAATGTGAAAAAAATGCTCAGTGCAAGTAAAAGGGGCCTTACTCGATGAAGTTTTAGTCGCAAAATAAATTGAATAACCCCTGTGAATGTAATATTACTGGACTGCCAATACTTATGCATTAACATATATGTAGCATTTAATGTTGAAATGACACAGGGAAAATTATACTTGAGTAAATAAATTTACCATCATCTTTTTTTGCTGGCCTTTTCTCAAACTAAACTTGAAAGAGTAGAATCAACTCAAAAATCCTTAATGATTTAGTCACCACCTGAAAAAGCCTACACCATGAACACTTCAATGAGGCTAGAACATTTATAAAGACGTAGCAGCAAAGTACCACTTCAAATAAACTGTTCCACACTCCTTATTTGGCTTAGGCTGGAAGATTCATGCTTCACCTTATGTCTCTGATTTCTCAATGGCTATTGCCAAGATTTTACTTCAGTATTTTATGACAGCCAGAAGGGAACAGCTTTTGGCCCTCACAAACTCACTGCATATACTTAGGAAAAGAAGAAATGTGTCAACTCTGTCATGTCATAGCTTAATAAACAGGTTGTGATTTTAGTAGTGAAATGTGCTTATTATGTATTGAAAATAGTGCATAAAAGTTCCAAACTCATACTTGTTTTCTCCTAGTCCTTGTTTAAACTACTGTGATTTTTTTCTCACAGTTCAATTAAACTGTGAACTTGTGAAACCCCTTTTTTATTGTCAACCATGATGCAGCAGAGGCCATGATATTCTGATTGTTTGGTATGTATCACCTCCAAAGCACTGGTTCCTACATTTCCCACAAAAGAAACTCATTACAACATCCAGTTGAAGATTTTTAGTTAAAAACGTAGTCTCCCAAGCCCAATCTTGAGATTGCTTTGCTACTTGAGTTTGTCTTCTTAAATTTAACAAAGCTCATCAAAAGCCACAGAAGATATTTCACAGCACTTTTTTACAGGTTTACTGAGGCAAACTGATTTTGACTTTTGAATGGGATACAACCACAGAGTTCCCATTTCACATTAAATTAATGCTACCCATTAATACTCACCCTGAAGCATGAAGTTATTCCTTAAAGTGTTCTGTAATTGACAAGAGCCAATGATAGTCATTTAACAAAAAACCTTGAGGGAACCTCTAATCAAAAACAGATTATTCAGGCCCAAATTACTTTTCACAAGATTTGTCATTTTACCTTTTGTCCATCAGTTGCACGCCACTTTCATTGCAAAATGGAAAGTAATAACTTTCACTTTTCCTTGCTTTAACCTGTTCTCGTTTTGTGTGCAAGGTAGAATGACTCTGTTACCGGTAGCATGTTTACATTCCTGTAGTTGCATGGATTGCTGATTACTGTCCATTTCTGCATTGCTCAGATACCTTCTTACATTTTGTCATAGGGGTAACACACAGAACATCTCATTGCTTGGCAGGCAAGCAGAGGGGCACCATTTTAAAACCTGAGCATGTTGGGAATCAAAAGGTCCTCCAGGAGGTCTGATGGCTGCATGAAGTGCCAGACTGAGGTGACTCACAAGGCACAAAAGAGTCTTATGTCCTTATTTTGTCCTTCATCTTCACTTTCGTTCTAAAAGGAAACCTGCTTTCCCATCTATGAATCTAAACAGACTTTGCACATGGGCATAATCCTATATGTTAAACTTCCCTAACTGGATTTGTGGGCCAGTAGTTGCCTGTTATCTAGTTGACATATAAAAATGCTCAGAATTTTGTTTGGTCATTGCAACACCTTTCTTTAAAGAGCTAAATGTAAATAAGGATAGAGGCAGAGATATCAAATCCTTAATGTTTAGTATCACAGTTTATTCAGACAAAATTTCCTTGCTCCAATCTCATAACACGGATTCAAGAAATGCCGAGATACAGCAAGTTCAAACAGTGTGAAAGCAACATAAATGTACTGCCTATGCTGAATATGTGTGCAAACACGACTCACAAAAACCAATAACAATCTGCCAGTTGTGCACGTCATTTGTGGACCACAGAAAAACAAGTTTAAACTATGCAGGGAAAACATGTAAATATTTAATATAAGAAGATTATGCTGTCTTTCTCAGTTCTTTTGCATTCGTATCAGATGAGTAAAAAGAAAAGCATGAATCATTGGACATTTGCTTTCAGTTTTCCAAACAACTAGTGACATCACCTTGGTTGTTAGTCTAGACTCAGACATGTTCTCAAGATTTCCATGACTGTTTTTTAAACAAGAATGCTTTTGAAAAAAGCAAAAGTAGCTTATACAATGGTTTTTATGTGTTCTTTCAGGTTGCAATTTTCAAGAAGCTGATGGGTTTTGCTGTGTCTAGGCTTTAACTTAATTGCAGTATCATGCTGAGGCAGTCTAAGGATCTAGGTGAACATATGTGAAATTTTGGTTTTGTGAGTTGTACACTAATATCATAACAGGTGCCATGTGAAACATAAGTGTCTACTTTGTGTAAAGACTGTCTAACAACACTAATAACTAAAAGGTGCTTGTAAATGTAAGAACTAAAAGTGTACTTTAACAGTATTATTAGAATCATATGGCTAGAATAATTGATCTAAAATAGGCTGTCCACAGTGTTTAATTCCCCCATTTGTCACAAATAAATCTTACACTATTAGAGTAAACCTTGGAAAATGTTGCCAAGGTGATTGGATTCCTGCGGTTAATATTAAAAAAAATATGATTCACAACTTTACAATATAACCTGCAGCTTTTCTTTGTTATCATAAGGTCAAGGAGGCCTCTTCCAAAATTAAACCCAGATGGTATCCTCAGAGTGGCAGTTTCCAAATGCGGACTCAGTATCAAAAAGGAATGCAGTCTCTGTAGAATAGAAAATGAGTAAATTCATTAGAAAATGTCCCAAAGAATGTCAATGTGTTGCATGTACAGTATGTATGCTGCATATGTGCATTAATGTATGTTTAATTCAGTAATATTTTGTAAACATATGGTAAACATTAGGATACAAAATAGGTTATTTTGCAGTCAGGATTCGACCGGCTACCCAAAAAACAAATATGTTGATTTTTTGAGAAACAGGCTATTATAACTCATTTTAACTTGTTGAAATGTCAAAAAAAGGTAGTGAAATGTATATATTTATTACTCGTTTTAATATAGAAACTAAACCGTGATTTGACTAAAACAGGCTGACTAAAAGTAGAAAGTTTCAATATGTTAATATTTATCGTATCCCTTCATTCTTGATAAAGAAAACAAACCGTCTAGTGTTGCATTGTTCACTGGAGGGCGCTAACACAAAGCCCCAGGTTGTCTGGGAATAACTTGAGAAAGGAGGAGGCCATTCACTAGCCTGTTTTAGCTACACACACCTAGCTACTATTAGCTAGCCGGCGGCTAACGAACAAGCTAAAACATCAGTTTGTCTTAATGTCGCCTGTCATATCAAGTGATGGCGAGAGAAAAGTGTTCACAAATCGAAGCTGGTGAGTGCCGAGAGTCCTTTTGTATCACGACAAAGATTTAACATTTACATAGTTTGCAGCGAGCTTAGTAATCGAATATAACCGTAAGCTCGCTAACATCAGGCACGTTAGCTAACGCTAGCTCGGCTCAATAGAAACATCAGTTGGTGCAAAGCTAATAAACTTCTCTTTCTTTTCAGAACTGTATTACCTCATTGCCAGATTTTTGCAGTCAGGACCTTGTAAAAAAGCAGCACAGGTAACACTCACTCTATAAAAGACAATCGCTCTAAATAGTTATGATTCGTCTAAAAAAGTAGCTGATGCTAGCAGCTAACGCTAACTGTGTCTGTCTGTTGTTAGATTCTGATCGAGGAACTGGAGCAGTATGAGGTAGGTTCAGCTGGATGTTTCTGTGTTTATTCTAGTGTGTGGTTTCCGTAATGCTACCTATTTGGCCGATTTTAAGCCACTTTTCGGTAATTTTGACTGGTGTTAGTCAGAGTAGCGTGTTCCCGATCCGGGACGAAATAGTAAATTTTGTGCAATCTCTAATACCTCGTCTTTTAACTTTAGTTGGTCCCTCAACGATGGAGTTGGGACGGAAAGAAATACAGACGGACCTTTCAAGACTGGGTGAGTGTAATTTCTTATAATTAACGTTTTAACCAAATGAAGCTTATTACTTTTACCTAAGTCGTTAGTTGCTTTATTGCGGGTGTTTATGCATTTATGTCAGTTTACCATTCCCAATAGAATCGATCATAATGTATTTAAATTAGAACACATTTAAACATTTATATTAGTATAGGCCTATTTTTAAATAACTATATACAGGCTTCGCTATTGTGTTGGCTAATAGGAGGAGAATAGAGCAATGGAAGGCAGTGATAGGCTTAACCAGATTCAGGAAGCTGTCGCTCTTGTATCGGAGCCAATGAAATCCCAGTTTTGTTCGCGAGCGAACCGGAAGAATAGTAAGAGAGTCTATCAATTGGCTGTAAGCGCCTAAAGCCCCTCCACTTTCTTTCACCCTCCCTCCCTCGCAATTGTTTTTCAACGAGCTGCATTACAAAACCATGGTACACTTTGTGTGCATTAACAGGAGTAGTTCAAAGGAGGGCAATAATTATATATTTCTCTGTGCGTACACAGCATTGGCAGTTTTATCGTAGAACTTAGGTGTGTTGCGGATAAATAACTCCTGGTAAAGTCATGATTAACTTGACTTACAGAGCTTTTAATGCCTTTTTATTTAAGAGAGACAACAGCAGGTATTCGTACAATTTAAAAGTTGAATATAAGTACGTTGTGTGAATTATAAACATATAATCATACAGTGTATATAATATTAAACCTCTTAAATCATTAATGTTTCTTTCCATCCTTTTTGTTTTAGTTAAGGCTATTAAAGACCTTAAAGCTGGTTGCAACCCCCATTAGACAGAAAATGTTCTAAGTGTAATTTTTCTTTCTTCTTACCTTTCAACAGTTGTATTTTGAATGTAATTCATTGGCTAAATAAAGATAAATTTGAAGTTATTATCTTTACATTTTCTTTTAAATATTTGACATAGTGGTAAAATCATTTTGCTAGAAAAAAATAATCTAAATGATAGACTCTTCAGTCACAAATTAAAAAATAATTTTATGGGTTGATAATCATACTATTTGTTGATGTATGTGTATAACAAGATGACTCTCAGCCAAAGGATCATTGTCAGATTTTTTTAAAACTCTTGATATTAACCTCAAGATTCCTGTAGCAGTCATTTAAAATGATTGTGGTGATGTCTGTCAATAGCAAGGTCTGTCTCATCTTCTGAACAAAACCAGAGCTCATTTTTTTTCTTTTAAGTTTAAATTTTATTTGTTAAAGCAGTTTTTGTAACTAACTAAGATGACAATGATTTGGTGTTGTCAAATGCTATTTATATATTTGCTGTATTACCATGTAACAACTGTCTGTGTGTCCTACAGGTGAATTTGAACCAGCACATTCCTGCAGATTATCTGCTTCGCGTTTGCCAGCGGATAGGCCCACTTATCGAGAAGGAGATCCCACCTAGTGTTCCTGGTGTCCAAACACTTGTGGGGCTGGGCAGACAGTCCTTGCTGCGTACCACCAAAAGTGAGCATTTCCCTCACAACTGCAATAATTCTTTTGTCTGTATTTATGGACAGCCCACATTTGAATACTGATGTAATTGTTAGATTTATTGTGTTAATGAGATTTATTGACAATAGATATTTTTCACATTACAATTATTCTTTTCTCACAACATAGTTATCAATTCAATACCTATGTAAATTAGGTTGTAGCCACAAGGTTTGCAGTGGCTCAGCTGTAGCTGCACTCCATCGAGGGCGTCCACCAGAACCTCCAGTCAACAATGGAGATCCTCCCAGTGTTGGTATGTGAAGCTTTTTATTTTAATTTGCACCCATTTAATGGACCCGTATACAGATAACTAAGATAACCAAGGCTTGCTCTAGAAGTTTGTTTCTGGCGCTATTCATTCTTGTTTCTTGTTTCATATATAGTGTCCATCTTGGGTGCTCGCCAGGCCACAGGTACAGCTCGTTTCGGTCAGGCACTGCCGTCTTCCTCCTACCAACACATGAAGATACACAAACGTATCCTTGGCCACCTTTCTTCTGTGTACTGTGTAGCCTTTGATCGCACTGGCCGTCGAATATTTACGGTGAGTGACAGTTTCTTGGCCAGGCAACAAACCTTTATCCAGTGTCTCACTTAATATTTCAATCTGTGCAAACCCACCCCAGCAACATATTCAAATGTTGTAAAAGATTGAATGTGAATCTGGCATCTCCCTGTTGGCAAGGTTGAAACATTAATAAATACTTCCAGTTGATTGTATGTAGTTCTGATTGGTAAATAAATCAGTCCGGCACTACTGATAGGGACCGTGTTCATGTGACTAATTCATTTTTATCCTCGTACAGAATCTGTTTCAGTATAACATTCCAGAGCCTTATTTAAATCTGTTTGTAGCAAGTCACTAACAAATGTTTGCCACCATGAAACATTTTCCTGTCATGTCATACTAAATAATAAACAGCATTAAATATGTGTCTACAAGAGAGAGAAATTAAGAGGCTGTGGTTGTGTTACTTAGCACTTTATCAGATCGGATCAGATTACATTAGTTTCAAATTCAAACTCAGCTCACTGAGGATCTGCTAAGCTGAAATTTGCAGAACTTAAAAACAAGACTGCATGCTAAGATGCAACTTATTACTGTGTCAAAATGAGTGCAGTTTCCACTTAATAGCAGTCAAATCGAATGTACTAAGAAGTAATTTTTATGGGTCTGCTGATTTGTTTTTGCATGATCATATTACAGAAACAATGTTCATAATAACTCAAGCCTATTTAAAAGTTTCAAGACTAAGTATGAAGACAGATTGAAAGAAATTGCAAAAGAAACTGTACAATATAATAGTGGCAAATGCAATATGTGCTTTAGGGTTCTGATGACTGCCTAGTGAAAATCTGGGCCACGGATGACGGCCGGCTTCTTGCAACACTTCGTGGCCACTCAGCAGAGATCTGTGACATGGCCGTCAACCATGAGAACACTCTCCTTGCCTCAGCAAGCTGTGACAAAGCCATCAGAGTGTGGTGCCTACGCACCTGTGCTCCCATCACTGTTCTGCAGGCACATGGTGCTTCCATCACTTCCATACAGGTTAGTGTGAAGCATCTGGAAGGAACAACTTAGAAAAATGTTGGAACCGGAAAAGTTATTTCCTTTTTTTTTTTTTTAAAACAACTGGAAATTTTATCAACAAGATTTTTTGCCATATCCTGCAGCATGTCAGTTTTCACAGCCTCAGTTGTTTGTACTGTACACAACACTGTTGGTCGCTTCTGACCTGTGGCTAACAAACACTGGTTCTATTCCATAGTTTTGTCCTGCTGTCAGAGGGACAACACGGTACCTGGGCTCCACCGGTGCAGATGGCATGGTGTGTTTCTGGAAGTGGCACTCGATCAGCATGAAATTCAAGTAGGTTTTTTAAAGATCTATCATAGAATTTTTAGCTCTGCTAGAGTTGCTCTTTTTCATGTAAATAAAGACAACCTTTTTGTTTCTTCAGTGATCAACCAGTGAAGTTTGTTGAGCGGTCACGTCCAGGAGTACAAGTCTCCACTTCTTCCTTTAGTAGTGGTATGTGTATTTCCCTGCCTGGTAACATTTAACTTTCCAGATGAACTTAGCTGCTGTGAGCAGCAAACCTAATCTAGACAACTGATAGCATAACTTTTGGATAATTTTGCATTTTTTTACTCCAGTTGTGAAAGTAAAAATCCTGTTTTTTTTACCGCTTCTTTAAAAACCCTCTGGCTTTTAATGTGAAGCACAAAAAGGGATTAAGTATAATCAGCAAAAGTGTTTTGCACCAACATTAGCTTCCTCAGCAGATGAACAGGGAATCTCAGTGTGACGATGTCATTTGAGTGTTACAATAACTGTGGACAAATAGTTACGGGTCAGGCCATACATCTTATGCAGAGGGTGTAATCATGGCCACCTACCTGAATGACTGTTTTGGTAATATTGTTGCTTTTGTAAAGCAGGAAATGTTTTGACAGTTTTTTTTTTGTTGTTGTTGTTTTATTGTTTGTTTTTACTGGATATTATTGCAGACAAATGTGTTTCTCTTCTTAACTGTTACTAGGTGGAATGTTCATGGCTACCGGTGGAACTGATCATATGATCAGGGTGTACTACCTTGGTGCTGAAACTCCCATGAAGGTGTCTGAGATGGATGCTCATACGGTAAGAGACAAAACAGCAGCTGCATTGTTTTTGCTGTCCTCCATTTTTAATTAATTTAAACAAAGTATCCATATCTTAAGCACATGTTTTTTTTGTCTGTGTTTAGGATAAAGTTGTAGTTGTCCAGTTCAGCAATAACAGTGACAGGTGAGTGTCGTTGCTCAGATTTACAAAGACTCCAAACTGAGGTTTTTGAACATCTGACAGTTAAATCTGTGTTTGTGCCCAGCCTAAGGTTTGTGAGTGGCAGTCGTGACGGCACAGCAAGGATCTGGCATTACCAGCAACAAGAGTGGAAGAGCGTCACTTTAGACATGACTGCCAGGCTGCCTGGGTAAGAGAATGAACAGTATACAAAGTTTCAAAGAGCCCTCTCTAGGGCGCTGTATAGCTTGGTCGGTAGAGCAGGCATCCTTTATACAGAGGCTATGTGTCCTTGCTGCAGCAGCCCCAGGTTAGATTCCGCCTGATGGCTTTTTGCTGTATGTCATCCCCCTTTTACTCCCCTATTTCCTGTCCAATCTTCAGCTGTCCTGTCCAAAAAAATAGGATAAAAAGACCAAAAAAATTCTTTTAAAAAAAGGGCCTCCTCTGTCTTTGGTTTAAAAACAGTTTAGTCCAGGGGTCATCAACTGTATTTGTCAGAGGGCCAGAATTTTACCGGACAGTCACCTTGGGGGCCGGACTCTCAAATAAAAATTAAATAAAATTCAAATTTTGGCATAACATTATTATTTGATGTTAATTGTTTATATTTTTTTCATTTCATTACAAAACTGAAGGCATTTTTAGCCTTTATGAGTCAGGCTCCTTTCACCTATACCACAGTCAACCACCAGGAGTGATAGAGATATTTTGCCTCAACTCAATTCAAGTCAACTTTATTTATA
>JAPZDV010000006.1:8199612-8267617 GCA_029814665.1 Acanthurus lineatus
CAAACATAACCGGCCTTTCACGGAAAGTGAGGAATGTAGCCTAAATAGAGTCATAAATGGTGGGGATTACTGATAGTCAAGAGTCTCAGTTGTTGCTGTTTTCACTTGCTTCAATAGTGTGGACCACATGATATTTTCTCTTTGATCCTCACAATTTTGGAATCCAGTCGCGGGCTGGATTGGACAGTTCGGCGGGCCGGATTCGGCTCGCGGGCCGCCAGATGATGATCACTGGTTTAGTGTTTCATGACAGGTGTGGTATTTCTCTGCAGGAGTGCTGTTGCCAGTGGGGATGACAAAACCAAGCTGGTGGTAACCATGGTGGCCTGGGACCGTGCAGATAGCACCGTCATCACAGCAGTGTCAAACTTCCTGCTCAAAGTGTGGAGCGCAACAGCCGGACAGCTGCTGCATGTCTTATCTGTGAGTGGCTGAAGCTGGCTTTTCTACTGTGCTGATGCTTTAGAAGAAACACGAATGAAACAGCTTTTGGTGTACTAACTGAATGTTTGTGCACTCTTTTTTCCAGGGTCATGATGATGAGGTGTTTGTGATGGAGGCTCACCCATTTGACTCCCGCATCATGCTATCTGCTGGTCATGATGGCAACATTTATATGTGGGACCTGACCAAAGGAGCCAAGATTCGCAACTTCTTTAACATGGTAAATGACAGTGCGAATTACTGATATCGTTTCTTTAATCATCACTGAATTCATAATTAAATATTTGTCTTCAGATTGAAGGGCAAGGCCACGGTGCTATTTTTGACTGCAAGTTCTCAGCAGATGGGCAACATTTTGCCTGCACTGACTCACACGGCCACTTGCTCATCTTTGGCTTCGGCTGCAGCAGACCATATGAGAAGGTAACAGCACATAACTGTTGGTTAAAACATATTTAACCTTAATAATCCCTCTATCAGCTCCAAGTTTTTAAGGAAAAACATTGAGAATCAGTGTAGTTAGACAACATGGTGTAATTGAGGTTACACACACTGTTCTTTTATCATAAGACCTGAATTTAAGCCACATGTTACCAAGGATCCTTGTAAGACACTCTTGGGAACACTGCTAATAACTACTTAGAAGCTCTCCATTGTAACACACTCTGTGTCCTGGTCTGTTCTATGCAGGGGCGCAACCAAGTAGTAAATTTGAGCTCTTTTTGCCTCATTATCAACACAAGTGTACTCTTTATTTTTTTCAGATTCCTGACCAGATGTTCTTCCACACGGACTACCGACCTCTTATCCGTGACTCCAATAACTACGTGCTGGACGAGCAGACACAGCAAGCCCCACACCTCATGCCTCCACCCTTCCTGGTGGATGTGGATGGGAATCCTCACCCACCTCACTACCAACGCCTGGTGCCAGGAAGAGAGAACTGCAATGAGGAGCAGCTAATACCCCAGCTGGGATACATGGCTAACAGTAATTGTTGCTCCCTCATTACTCACAGGGTTCAAAAGCACTTTGAAATGTTAGGAGTAATAATTGACAGGGTTTGACCCAAAATCTGCCTTCTGTTGACCAGGTGATGGAGAGTTGGTTGAGCAGGTACTTGGCCAGCAAACAGCAGAAAACAGAGAGAGCTTGTTGGACAATCTCATCAGACAGTTGCAGAATGAGCAGGACGAGCGTCAGAATGCACAACAGCAGGCTGAAGAGGCAGAGGGTATGTTTTACCTTTCATTACAGCAGCAAATATTTTTGGCAGTGTTTTTTTCTGTGTGATATATAATCTAACATTATGGTTTTGCTCTGCTTTATGTGTGCAAGTACTTAAATTATATCTGTAGAATTTTGAGAGTCATTGTATAGCCCTCAAGCATGTGCATTGTGTTGACACTAGATTTTTAATAAATACATCTTGGAAAAATGTCATATTTTGCCATAACATAATATCACAAAAAAAATTTTTTTGTTTGTTTTTAGCTGATGAAGCAGAGGTTGTGGCCTCCCCTTCAGCTGCTGGACCCCGTCCACCTGCACACAGAAGTGGACAGGTGGACGGAGTCTGGCAGATGCAGCATAATGCCCTGCGTAGTCAGGTGGCCACTGAGAGGGACCTGCTAGCCTGGAGCCGCAGAGTGGTGGTTAATGAAGTGCCACAGGGGGTTTACAGGTAAGGCAGGAATTTGATAAGATGCAAAGACACTAAAGTAGGGTGACTGAATTTTTAAATCAGCCCATATTTTTTTATTGTCTTTTTTAGTTATTCTCTACAGTGTAAATGATGGATGTGGTTCTTATAATTTTAGAGTTTTGGAGGAGTGCAGACAAGCTAAAGGTGACATGGAATGCTCTTTATACAACGCAGAAAGAAGGAAGAAACCAGTGGCCTGCATACCCAAAGTATGCTGTTCTTCACTTCACAGTAGATTTTACTTGTCAAAAATACAGATTGAATCCTGCGCTTCTCATTTTCCACTCTCCTTCCACACCTTGTAGAGCGATCCATTGACTACCCGCCTGCGCTCCCTGCGGCCAACCAAGAAAAAGCAGCAGCGCCATGCATATCAAACCCGCTCAGCTCAAGTCCGCCGCCCGGGGACCAGGAGTCGAAATTCCAGTAACCGACACAACTCTGACAGCCAGATATACTCTGACAGTGATGGAGAGGTATGTTCCGTCTTTCTACACTTTATATATAAAAATCATGACTAGGTATAATATTTTGTGCTTGTGTAGCATCTTTTGCATAATTAAAACAAGACCCCTGCAGAGTTTGTTAATACACTGTTTGTTAACTGCCATTCATAGTAATAATGGGGCTTTGTGTATTTTTGGTCAGCAGGCAGCAGAACAGGCGGAGCAAAGCGAGGCCTCCTCTGATGGGGAAGCTCAGTGGCAGAGTGAAAGCAGCTCCAGGTTAATATCATAGCAAAAAACTACGCAGAGATTTCAAGATGTAGTTATTTGCTGCTAACCTTATGCCTCTTCCATTCTCAGTGACTCCTCCAGTGAATATTCGGATTGGACTGCCGATGCCGGGATCAACCTCCAGCCGCCAAAGCGATCAACCAGAAGGCCCGTGCAGCCCAAAGGCTACAGCAGCTCTGAGGAGGAAGAGGGCGATGATAAGGAAAAGGAGGCCAAGAAGAAGGAAAATGAGAAGAAAAAGAAACCCAAGGAGACCAAACAGGTGAGCTAACATCACCTGCATCTCCTGTACACAATCTCTGTGTCTCACTGTAGCCTGACCAGAAAATGATATATGTTCAGAAACCCACGTCCTCTCTGGCTGGACTCGAAGCGGAGGAGTGGCTGCCAACATCATGGATAATGGAGACCATCCCACGTCGCTCTCCTTTTGTTCCACAAATGGGAGATGAGGTCAGGACTGTCACTCTAACATCAAACAGAAAAACAAGCATTACAGTACATGAATTTTTTTAAAATCATGATTCATCTGTCCTCCTACAGCTCATCTACTTCAAACAGGGCCATCAGGCCTATGTCCAGGCCGTCCGCAGGGCTAAAGCCTACAGCATCAACCCTCAGAAACAGCCCTGGAACAGACTTGACCTCAGGGTGAGTTGCATTCCCATAAACCTCATCAGTTTGTATTTAGTGCTAATTAGCAAATGTTGACATTCTAAAATGATAAACTACGATGGTAACAGTGGAAAACATTAAACATGTTGAACCAGTTTAATGTTTGTTAAATGAGCAATGCAGTGGGCTGATTAAGTGACTTTTAACGTCATGTGATAGTTGCATCTCACATACACCTGTTGACTTTGACTTCTTGTATAATTGTTGCAGAATTGTTTGAAAAGGGAGAAACAAAAGTTATTGGTCAGGCTGTAAATTCAACGACTTAGAGAGAAGGTCAAAAATCTTGAATCTGAATTTAACATAAATCATAACTTGCTCGACTTTAGCTCAAAAGAGCAACAACCAAAATCTCTATCTCACGTGTACCTCTGTGTGCTGCCATAACTGTGTCTTGTTCATTCATACTGAATCTTACCTTTGTTGGATTTTCTGCTGCCCCGTCAGGACCAGGAATCTGTGAAGGTGGTGGGAATTAAATATGAAGTGGGACCTCCCACCCTCTGCTGCCTAAAACTGGCTTTCTTGGACCCAGTCTCAGGGAAGATGACCAATGACTCTTTCTCCTTAAAGTGAGCATTTTTATACAATATACTGAGTACAAGATACAAAATGTTTTTTTAAGCATATGAAGTTCACTACTTTTTCATTCCCACACTCCAAAGGTACCATGACATGCCTGATGTCATAGATTTTCTGGTGCTGCAGCAGTTTTACAATGAGGCAAAGGAGCACAACTGGCAGCCAGGTTGGTCTTTTGAAGTTTATTTTTAGCTCATGTCGATTTTTTTGGATTTCGTCTTCTCCTATTTTTATTCATGTCTACACTTTGCTCTCTGCAGGCATGAGGTTCCGTAGCATCATTGATGACGCCTGGTGGTTTGGCTCAGTTGAAGATCAGGAGCCTCTGCAGCTAGAGTATCCAGATAGCCTGTTTCAGTGCTATGCAGTAAAGTACGTCATTACATCTGCAGTATTTGGCTGCTGGAGGAGTACTCTACTCCAAAATAACGTCAAGTCAGCATAATTAACAGAAACACTTGCTGTTATCAATGACTATTTATTCTTGCTTCATCAGGTGGGATAATGGAGAGCGGGAGAAAATGAGTCCCTGGGATATGGAACCTATTCCTGAGGAAGGTTAGTGTTGTTATTATTGGAATTCCAATTAGTTTAAAACCTGTGCAGTACTTTGTTAGTTTAATTTTTTTTTTATGTCTCCTTTACATTTTGTAAATATAGTCATGTGTGTTTTCAGATGAAAAGGGTTATTTTTTTAGCATTTAGAGACTTTAGTCTGTTCATAATGAAAGCCATTCAGATATTCTTGAACAGCTGGAAACCTTTCGTATCACAAAAGACTTTAATGCCATACCTGAGGATTTAACACCACTTGCTTTTCATGTGACGTTTCTCCCTTTTTGACAAAATTATACAACCAGTTAGTTCATTTATGCTTTAAATGTCACAGTTAATGTCAGTTAATTTTCACAATGCTGACATGTTCCTCTGTCATTTTCCTGTTTTATTTCAGTAGCAGAAATGGGAAAAAATGAAAAACCATTTTGTAATGTAAAAACAGGGATGTCTCTATTTTTATTGTTTTTTACATGCTTGAGATCAAACTAAGAAACCACTTTCATTTTAGATTATACAACCTCTAGATTCCAGATTATTTTAGAGAATAAAAGTATTTCAGCAGGATGGTTAGGTTGTAATTAACTGTAGTTTTTGCTTTGTATACAGCACTAATAAGAAAAAACTTTGGACACTCCTTTTCACTCTTTAACTCTGAAAATGCTGCATTACATGCAACTACCCCATAAGCTTGTTAAGATAATTCCTAAAGTGTGCAAAGCAGTCTTTAAAGCAACCAGTGGTCACTTTACACATTCTGAAATATATATATAAAAAACATTTTTCTCTGTTCAGCACTTTAACCTTTACTACATAATTCCATTTAGTTTAAATGTCCTGAGCACTTATGTACAATTTAGAAGGTAACAAAAAATTAAAGACCCAAACTTTAAAATGATCCTCCACTTGTTAGTAGTTAACCAAGTATGGCTTAATTTACTGACACATTCTGTTGCTCCATCAGCCGCGTTGCCAGACCAGGTAGGAGATGGCGTGGAGGTGGCAGAGGAGGAGCTAAAGGCTCTTCTTTACAAGCCTCAGGAAGGGGAATGGGGGGCTCACACACGAGATGAAGAATGTGAGAGAGTCATCCATGGCATCGATCAGCTTCTTACACTGGGTAAGCCAAGTTGGTTGGTTCTCGGGAAAAGTCTGATCTTGTCAATGTCCACCATGTTTGAGCTCATCTCTGTTTGTCCACAGAGGTAGCCAAGGCATTCGCATCACCAGTAAATCTGCGGGACTACCCTCTGTACTGCACTGTGGTGGCTTACCCCACTGACCTCAGCACCATCCGCAAACGCCTGGAGAACCGCTTCTACAGGTGGAGCAACACACATAACCCCAGTCAATCATTTTACCTCCCTCTTAGATTCAAGACAGTGATGCCAGTGTGTTGAGATCTGAGCTTCACACGCAGGTTGTTCTTCTCTGCTGCAGGCGAATCTCTGCATTAATGTGGGAGGTGCGATACATTGAACACAATGCCCGCACTTTCAACGAACCCCAGAGCCCCATTGTAGCAACTGCCAAGGTGGTGACTGACGTTCTCCTGCACTACATTGGGTAAGACTCCACAGAGTGAAAGGCAACTCATGATACTTTGTGGAGTAAGAATGGTCTGTAGTGGTGCATATGTATCTGATTCCTTGGCCTGCATTCTCCTTCAGGGACCAGAGCTGCACAGACATCTTGGATCTGTATCACAAACTGAAGTCTGAGATTAGTAGTGGAGGAGAAGCTGAGGTAAGACTGTTTGGTTGTATAAAGTATTTAAGTGTTGTAGTGTTTTGGCTGCAAATAGTAATTTGAATCTGAATGTGTTTCTCTACAGGCTGACTTGGATGTGGACTCGGACACTCCAGGAACATCTACAGGACATCGGGTAAGAGGGACCACAGTTCAGTACTACAAAAAAGGATTGTTGCAGACTTAGAACGATCTGCAGTTGCTCCATTTTTGGTACATCTCATTCTGTCTCTGCTAGGGAACCAACCCGAACAAGACACGTGGTGTGGTTTTGGATGTGAAAGCATGGCGAGGTCAATGTCGAGAGCTGCTGCGTAGAATGATTGCCTCGCCAGATTCAGAACCATTCAGGCAGCCTGTGGATCTCTTTGAGTATCCGGTAAAGCAAGCTTTTACAACTGTTACTTCCAACACTTAAACCAACATAAGAAATGTGTGCCATGGCTGTACAAATACATGAACATTTCTAATCTCTACCCTGTTTTTTGCAGGACTATCGAGACATCATTGACACTCCCATGGACCTGGGTACAGTGTCTGAGACGCTAGTTGGAGGGAATTATGAGAGCCCAATGGAGTTTGCCAAAGACATACGCCTCATTTTCAGCAACTCCAAAGCATACACACCTAACAAGAAATCACAGGTGAAGTAATATCCCTGGGATTGAAAACGCACTGTAACTATAGCTGAGTACTATCAGACAGAGAGGTAGTTCAATAGTTTCATTATGACTTTGTTTTATTTGTCCAGATCTACAGCATGACCCTCAGTTTGTCTGCCTTCTTTGAAAAAAACATCATCCCCATCATCTCTGACCACAAGTCTGCCATTCAAAATGAACGGCGGTCTCGCCAGAGACTCAGTTACAGGAACAGATTGCAAAATGGAGGCAGCTCCCCACTAAGTCCATCTCCCAGGTACTGCACCTCATTCACAAACCTGTCAACAGTTGACATCAACAGACGCTCTTTTTCATTCAATTTACACACAGTGCCTGCAGCCCCTGAAAATATTTCACATGTGCTGCATTAAAGTGGAGGCTTTTTTTAACAATGAGCTTTAGAAATACTGAAAAGTAGATTTTTTGTTTTATTATCCATGAGATTTCTGCTGGTAAAAAAGGTGTTTCAGAGCCTTGATTTTAGGCTGGTTGAAGTTCGCACCCTGCTGTTCTGTGATGAAATTGATTATACTAAGTTTTTGTTTCTCCATATGTTCAGCCCTAAAGGGAAGCACAAGTCAGGGAAGGTGTCAAAGCCAAAAAAATCCCAGACCTCATCCAAGAGTCGTTCTCAGAGACCATATCACGGTATGACTGCACTTTTGATTGATTCATTTATTGTATGTATGGATTCACAGACAAAAAAAAAGCAAAATAATAACATGTATATGTGAAAACACTTCTTTCCAACATGGTCCAAAGATGTAAAAAGACAAATAAAAACACAAATAAGCAGCAGACATCTGACATAAAAACCAAACAATGTATTACTAATATACACGAACAGCTGTTTCAAACAGTTTTTACATGTGTAAGATAGTAACCCAATTTTCAGGGATGTAATTACTCAAGATCAAATGTAAGGCATTAACACAATGACACAATGTAAAAATCAATATGATTGCAGTCTTGTTAAGTAATTAGCCACGTGTTGTTGTTTCAGCTCAGCAAGGCAGCAGTGTAGCAGAGGAAGAGGACATCCAGCCTTCCTCCCCAAGTTCAGGGACGAGCAGCGAGAGCAGAAATGAGGGGCCGCATCGGTCGACTCGCAGCAAAGCCACTCCAGTAAAGAAGTCAGGTATCACAAGCAGCAACAATCAGCTCCTGTTATTTTAATGCCACTTTAAAGTTTTGGCGCAGAAATGAGTCATCGTCCTCTTGTGTTGCATTCAGGACACCAGCATAACTTGCATCTAAGTAACGGCGCCAGACAGCAGCACAGGCGAGAAGCACTGCAGTCTGATGATGATGAGGAGGCGTCCGGATCCAACAGCTCCTCGTCAGAGTCCTCCTCCACCTCATCATCTTCCTCTTCCTCATCATCGTCAGACAGCGAGGACAGTTCTGATTCTGAGATGGAGAAATTTGTGGAAGGAGGAGACCATGACTACAGCAAAGCCCCCTGCCTGTCGGTGCGTCTCTCGGCTAAGGGTAAGGTGGCGGCCTCAGGGAAAAGGAAACATAAGGGAGGAGAGGATGCAGCTCAGAGACCTAAAAGAGCACGAGTGCAGCTGCCGGTAGAGGAGGAGGAGGAGGAGGAAGAGGAGGAAGATGAAGAGGATGAGGATGATGAAGAAGAGGAGGAGGAGGAGGAGGAGGAAGAGGAGGACCAGCAGCAACAGCAGCAGCAGGTGGTTGTAAGAAACAAAAAGGGTGCAGAAGGGGAAGATGAAGAGGAGGAGGAGGATGAAGAGGAAGATGAAGAGGAAGAGCCAGAAGAGGAGGAGGAACCCGAGGAGGAGGATGAGGAAAGCTCTGACGAGGTGCAGCGAGGGGCTGCAGCCACCACAGCAGCTAGCAGCAGGAGAGGCAACCAGTGCAAGTCTCGGCGGGTCAACACACGCAACCAGGGCCGCAGGACAGTTCTGTACAAGGACGACTCGGAGGACGATGGCCATGGGTCGAAGGAAGACCCCCTCAACCTGGGTATGTCCCGCTCAGGACGGGTACGGCGCATGACTGAGAAAGCCCGTGTCAGCCACCTAATGGGCTGGAGTCACTGACACGTCATCTCTTCTCAAACCTCAATAAAAAAACTGTTTAACATGAGTAATACTTCAGGGATTTTTTTCTTTTTTTTTGTACAAGTGTATATATATAATATATATATATATATATATATGAATAAATGATTTTCTTTTTATCTGAGACTGCTTATGACTTTCAAGCTGATAGCTGGTCCTCATGATGTGTTGCCACGGAGTTTCCTTCCCTGGTCAACAGAGCTACTGTTCAACGCGGATCCTCTCCAACTGGACTAACTCACCTCGGCCTTACCGCTCGTTGGAGAAGTCCTCAAGACACAGCACTGCTCCTCTTCTCCGCATGGTCCTGTGCGTTTCTTGTCCAGTATTAAACACTATTCTCCTCCTTTCTACTCCTCTCGTCCCTCCCACAACTCCTCTAACTCCTGGTCACCAAAGAAGGATGCGGAGATGCCAAAAAATGGTGCTCATATTTTATTTTTCTGTTTTGTTGATTTTTTTTTTTTTAAATAAGTAATTAAAAAAAAAACAATTCATGCTAGTGGTTACTAGTTCACTTACAACCACAATGAATCGTGTGCAGTATCACTAAAGGTTACTGATGTCAACTTTTTTGGCACTCGGTCTTTCCTCACAACCACAAGCCTTAGTTTTCAGAGCTCACATCAGTCAGATTTGTGTGTGATCTGTGGCTGGAGCCAAGACGAGGGGAGTTTGGGCACTAGCCATTACTGAGGAATCAGAGTGACTGAAATCAGTAGAATACAGTGATATGTTAATATCCCAGCTCTTATAGTATCCCTTTGAGGACAACTTGACGTCCTTGGCCTGTGAATGTTAAATGTTTCCCCTGCTTCCCTTTTGGTGGTGTCGACTGCTTTTCAGCTCTTTGATTCTAGTGTTCAGTTAGAATTGGGGGCTTGGTTTTTTAAGGGTAAAAGTGATTTTTTTTTTTCCTGTTTATCTTTTGGGTAAAAAAGCCACTGCCTTTTTTTTGGTTTTGTACTGTTGTATTCCCTGATGGGTTGGACCTGCATCCATTCGTGGTTGCTTCCATCACACCTTCTCCACCCAGCATGTGCAAAAGCAAGAGGTCCCTGGCCTGCTCTCTTCCACATAAATATTTATTTTTCCATTATATTATAATAGGGTTACTTTAGCTATTTCATACATTAATAGTGAGGAGGAAAAGTAAAATTTGCACATTTATCTACTCCACATGGCAGCTGAGTAATAAGATATTAGAGAAATAAGATGAAACTGCTCATGATTTTGTGTAAGGATGTTTATACTGTGCCAGCACCCATTATTTCAGTACTTTATTTTTAGTTTCAACAAGTAACAAGTTCAGCCTGTGTTTAATGTAGCTGAAGGACTTATCTTATTGGCAATCGTAACCATGCTCTCTAATGGAATAAAAGAAAAGGTAGCAATCACGGATCCCTTTGTTAGTATGTGAGGCCATTTTTTCCCCTCCTTGTTTCTAACCATCTATGGGTTTTTCAAGTAGATCGGCTGCACAAATAATTGCTTTTTCCATGATAGACTACAATCAGAATCACTGCCTAGTTTTTCTGCAGAGTTTTAAGATGAGTGATTCCTGCACGTGTGTCTCAGATCCTCTTGTGAAATTGCATTAAATAGATGTATCCTGTTGTGGTGCATCAGTAATGTGCTTGTGCAGTCTTTGTTTGGTAAATCATTCGAGTCAGTCATAAGCAGCAGGGAACACTGACTCTGGGTGCTCTAATCCAAAACCACCTCCTTGTCACACTGCCTCTGAGTGGTCACTGACTTCAGAGAGAGGCCTCAAGGGTTATTGTTTTCCTTTTTTTCTGTTTTCTTTTTTTGGGGATGGGGTTTGGTTAGTGTTGGGTTCACAGAGATAAAACACAAATCAGAAGGGTGCTCCAAGCAAAAGCATTAACTGGCATCTAGAAATTATTCTGGTTGAGTGTGAGGAGACTAAGACTCATATTTTAGAATTTTATTTTCATACAGTAGATGGCTCTTAGTCTTGCCTCTAGCATCAGATTAGTTGATGACAAGTACAACATTAACATTCTGCTGTAGGTGGAATATGTGACATGTCTTTTATACACGATGTTTTGATTGTATGTGTTTTCATGAATAAAAAAAAAAATCAGATTTCTCAAGACAATTTTGTTGCTTGTGGTTTTCTCTTCAAATGATTGTGGTCTTGTTCTCTGATTGTTTCATGTTTTCTTCCACAAGCTTCAAGAGCTGTTCACCAGCGCTGCCACTGAGTCATCCGGAGTCTTTATGGCTGTAGGGTCGTAAACATGCACTGAAGGCAAAGATTCACAAGTTAAAGAACACTCAGATTGTCTACTGACTGTGATAGACAGTCGTAAAACCTGCCTGTACTATTTGCAACTGCCTAACTGCATTAATGCACTGAAATCTAGGGTGAGTCAGACAAGGAACAAACAAGGTTGAGCTGTGACGCACTGTGCTCTGCCACACCTAGAAACTGCAGAGGTGCTGGAGGATCATGGGAATTAAAAGGGATCAAAGCATAAAGGTCACAATAAAAGCATGTATAATGTGTCACAAGTACATGTTGGAGTTGAGAACAATAAAGAAAGAAATGTGACCCACTTTATCTAAAATCTAATAATAGCCAGTAATGCCAGTGTTTAAACTGTGGTTTCTTAAGTGACTTCAAATTAAACTTGACTAAGTTAACATAAATAGATAACAATACTATTAACAATAAAAATTTAAACACTGCCTTCTTTACCATTTTAGGTCATGTATGTATTCCAGTGTCTCCAGTTTTTATCGCTGCACTGGTAATATGCCTGAAAAAAGGTTTATGCACTTTGCATGTTAATAATGTTGCTTTTGCACCAACAAACGCACATTTAATCAGAAGATGATATCTAGTGCAATTCAAGTTGCTAAAGACAATCTTGAAGCTGTGGATATGCTCCATAATTTCATTGAAAATGCACGGAAAACAGCTACAAATTGAGGTTTTATCTAAATTAATTCAGGGTGTAATACTATCATGATATGCTGCCCAAGATTACAATGGTATGATACAACAATTCAGCACCTTGATGCTTGTTGCATCCAAGACAGTTAACTTCGATAAATCACAATGTGTGTGCAACTGAAGAAGAAAAAATAACCCTAAAAAGGCAAAAAAGGAGTAATAATGTATTTATTTGCTGCATGGCGGTTTTGGCTGGTTTTACAGAATTTTACAACTTCAATACACAGAAGAAAATACTGAATAGTCTTAGCAAAGCGCGTCTCAAGTAAATTTTCTATCCCTAACATACATATAAACAGTGACCACAACCCGTTCATGTCCATTTGTGCCATTATTTCAATGTAAAATAGCCATAAATTGGGAAAAGGGGGAACCACCAGAAAGCAGGAAAGAAGAGGATCTATATCATCAAGTTTTAAGTCTGGTTAGTCCCACTGGCAGAAGGGTTTGTTTAGAGCAACTGTATGTGTTAATAAAAATATGAATATATGACACCTGTGTATCAGTAACAAATCACATATCCTTGTATCATTATTTGCCCCACTCTGTATACAAATAAATGACCATGCAATTTAATAAAAATCCAACTATGACTTTGAAATTCAGCCCATCAATGGAAGACTCCAGACAAATAATGGTTGTGTTATATTTATTAACACAATAACACATCAATCTGAGCAACCAGATATCGTAACAAGAATACTTTAGTTTCTCTACCACTGAAACAGTTCCTTAACAATACACAACATATCTCAAGATAGATACATCACTTTACAGCTACATAGGGCACTAGTGCACACAATATTTTTGATGTCTTCAATATTTACTTGGAGATTCACAAGCATGTTAGGAACACCTTTGTTTTTCAGCAACAGCCATGTGCATTGACATTGTGCTTCAGTCTCAGCTTCAGTGTGAACAGCCCACACATCCCAACCTGTGCTAAATGGTCTTTTTCTTGAAATACTGAGTACATGTACTGCAGCTTTGCATACACAAAGAACAAACACACAGGGACAGAGTGCTATAACTGCTGGCTGCAGCATTGTAGACTGCTTGAATAATTTAAAAGTGCAGTAACATTTTTTCTCACAATTGCAGGCAAAAAAACCCAGACAGAACTGACAGTCACCACGTCCACTACAACAAACAACTGTCACCATGTAATACACGCAGCCTGTGGAAAATGGAAACAGGAAAACATATTTCAACATGGTCACTGCATTTTCAGCTGTTCACTGTGGATAGAAAAACAATTTTTATCTACATCAAAAACAAGACGAACCAGGTCTTGCAAAGGTAAATCCTTGTGCTGTTTCTCTGACAATTCAGAGTCAATTCAGGGAGATATGGCTACAATTTCTGGTTTATAATGTGAAGCACTATGCAAAAAAACTGATTCCAATACAAAAGCATAAATTATGCTCCCTATGACATAACATCTATCACTGGGATCAGGGCAACTCTGAGTTTGATTCAATATTCTAAGGGACTGTAAAAAATTACAAGGTTTGTAGAAGGGGTCAGAGAGGTATGGGAGGGCTTTGACTGAAGGTATGAGAGGGCAGGGTAGTCCTTATTTGTTTTTCTTAATTTTATATTTCTAAGCCTTTCCCGGGAGTTCAGTTGTTGGTAACATAAATAGGCTTTTAACATTTACACAAAAAATAAATGCCCTACAAAACAGTTTGTTAATTTGCTATTTGTAAAGATTGATGGAGTGTTATAAGAACATGTCTTTCTTCACAAGTTTGGGTGGCATTGGCCAGTTCTAGTTATTTCAAAAGAAAATTCTTTATATCTGTTTAAGTCATAGCTTTTCATTTTGGTAAAGGGGATGTCATGTCTCTCTGTGAGCCAGTTTAAATCTGGCAACATTTCATTTAAAATCTGTTGAGAGTTGGTGAGCTGTTTGCTTTTGTTGCCGAGCAAGTTTAACGCAGTTCAGGTAAAATCATACACACAAAGAGTTTTAGAGAGATAAATTCTTTACAAACAACAGATAAAATTCCTTTTTTGGCTTATATTTAACTTTTATTTACGGAACCAGTGTGTAAGATTTAGTGCTATCTTGTGGCGAGGTTGTAAATTGCAACCAACTGAATATTTCCCTGTTCACCTCTCCCTTACATGCCTGATCGAAAGCCCAGGTTGGTCATGAAAGTCACTAATAAATGAAAGCCTTCTCTAGAGCCAGAGTTTGGTTTGTCCATCCTTAGCTACAGTAGAAACATGGCTGCAACATGGCGGATTTCGTAGAAGAGAACCTGCTCTCTCATTAGATATAGAAAGGCTCATTTTAAGGTAATGAAAACATGATTCTTCTTTTGAGGTGATAACACACTAATCAAAACATACTTCTTAATATTATACCTATTTCGACCATATTCTGCTTATAGATCCCCCTAAATTTTACACACTAGACCTTCATTCACTCATTTAGTTATACATATTAAATCTTTTAAGGAAATACTGTATATATCTTTTCAGGAGCTTTTTTAGAGAATGAAACATAAGGTTCAGCTCCTGTTACCTAATATGTTCTTTACGTTTTTAATGGAACTAAATCTTGAATCTATAGTTTCTACCTTTGAAATTAAGTGTTTACATTCACAAATACAGAACTTACAATATCACGGAAATACCACAGCAACTTTAGTCTAATGTATGCCTTCAGTGAAAGGTGTCCTGTTTCTGTACAGTGAATACACAGGTGTTAAAATTTACTCCACGGTGACTGATGATTCACGAAACAGTTACGTGGGGTACTAACCCCTCAGAAACAGTAAGGATTTATCATTACTCAAACTTTAACCAAATCAAGATTTTTGTAATTAATAGGTTATGTTTTTAAATATTAGAGAAGTTGATCATCTAGCCATAGAGAACTATCACAGTACAACATTCTCCTCAACAGGGGAGGTGGCCAGTGTAGACCTCAGCCAAAACTGAGCTGAAACAACAATTAACAATGTCCCTTCACTTCGGTAAAATCCTTTTTACGAGCTCTCTGAAAAGTAGGCTCTAGGCTTTATATTTCCTCTTCAAAAGTGTTCATCTTGAAAGGGTGACATGCTTTGCCTCCAGACCCCCTTTCAGTTCTGACCTTTCATCATCCTTCTTGTCATGTCAGGAGGGATTTCAAAGCGTTAAACAACACTGCACCCTTGGTTGCCTGTTGCTGTTAAAACTTCCATTTGTGCCTCTGCTTGCAGAGCACCATGCTGAAAGTAGCCTGCATGCCTTCCTGTGGGCATGTCACTGTAGCTACACCAGGCCAGTCTGCATGTGGACATGTAGAGGGTAGGGGTGATAGACAAGTGGTGGCTGGGCCTGGGTGATGAAGTAGCTGCTGTAAATTGGCTCTGTCACATACGGAGCCGGCTGATAGAAACAGGTGACGTTGGCCGTGTTGGGGATGGCGTTCTGCTCGCCTAGCACCCTCAGAGCCAAGACTGTGATCATGTTGAGTGTCTGCCTCCTCTCGTGTCCCATCAAACACACCGTGCTTTCGTCTATCACGCGGCGCAGGGTCATCAGGTAGTCGTACTTGCTCGCCTCCTCGTTGCCAATGAAATGGCACTGCAAGTAGGCCTCAATCTTCCGCTGCTGCTCACCCACGTCAGGAAAGTCGATGAAGAAGCGGGAGCACATGTATCTCTCCAAGGACTTGATCTCTGTCTCGCTGGCTGGTCTGAAGTTTCTCACCAGCAAGTCGCTGTATTTTAGCAGACCTCCCCCTCGGATCTCCTCTGGGTTGCGGGTGGCAATGAGGCGGTGGCGGAGGTGGTCCATCGCCTGCTCAAAGTCTCCATACATGCACTCTGCCTCGACAGTGATGGTGGGCTCCTCTGCTGCTCCAGCCCATGGGTTTGTCTCGCAGCTTTTTGAGACCATGTTCGCCAGCTCAGGTGTTTGCTCACTGATGTGAGGCTGTAAGTCCACCTCTGCAGCACATGCATGGCTTTGAGTGTCTGAATCAGGGGGCTTCTTTAGGCGTTTTGGCTTTACACTTTGTTCTACTATTTCATTCAAGCCAGATTCATCCTGAGGTGTACTGGATAGACTGCATGATGGGACTGTAAGGGTCTCTAAGGTCTCTGGCTTAGAAACTGAAACATTTGAGCCATGAACTTGAGCACTGTCCTGTAAAAGAGACTTTGACTGAAGTGGTTTAGGGATTTCGATGGGTGGAAACAGTTGCGTCGTAAGATCCGACAAATCAGTCAGCAAAGACCATTTCTCCGGCTTTCTGATCATGTTCCTTGACATTTTTCTTTGCAGTTTGGGTGAAGGGCAATAATCTGGAACTCTTTCCTGAGACGTGCTGCAAGTTTTCTTAGCTGGAGGAGGAAAGGAAAATTCAAGATGTGAATCTTGCAGGCTTGTGGTATTTTCAGTCCTGCAGTTTACAGAGTCTACCTTGAACTTAGTCATTTCTTCATGTTCTTTTTTCTCCGGAGTGGACTTTTCTGTTTGTGTTACAGATGCTTGCAGAGAGGGTTGTGACCCAGACAGCTTTTCATTGTTCTGTAGTTTTAAACATGCATGTGTCATTAGTGGATCCCTGACATCTGTAAATAAAGTCTGAGGGGAAGAAACTAAAGGGTAATCATTGTTAAATTGTCCTTTCTCTTCACTTTTTTCTTTACATAGCTCAAACTCAATGTCCTCCTCTGAATGAACATCCTCTATGCCCTCCACTTCCTCGTCCTCCTGCTGCAGGGTAATGCTCGTTGGCTCTAACACCTCCTGTGTCTCATGGCTTCCCTCTACTTGCTCAGCTGCTGCATGGGAGAGCTCGTTCTCAAGCACAGAAGCTGCTTGATCCTGGCACGCACTTTCCCCACCGGTTGCCATTGTTGAATCTTTTTCAATATCTGCTTCCACATCCCCAGGAATTCTCACTTGCTCTCGCTCTTTGTTTTCATCCTCATTGTCTCTTTCAGACAAACCATCAGTATTCAAAGCCAACTTTCCTCCTTGTTTCCTTTCAGTCCCCCAATAAGACTCCAGCATGCGGTCTAATATTATTTGGAAGGAATCGACACTGAACTCAAACTGTCTTCGAAGGGAACTAACAAATCTGAGCCCCACGGTTTTTGCTCTGTTATTAGAAAGCGAGATGAGGCTCCATCTGTCATGCTCATTGAAAACTTTCACCATCTTTTGCACATAGGCTTCCTTCATTGTGAGGCAGGTGATCTTCCGCCTGTTAACTCCACAAGGGAGGAGGTCTCGTAGGCTGCCAAGCACCACCTCCTTAATTACCTGAAGGTCCTCCTGCCTGGGCAGCTCCACTCCAAAAATGATGTCTAAGTCTCTATAGCCCAGACCGTTATCCTTCACCAGGACGTGGCTTGCAGTTGCACCATTAAGCCGTATGTCTTTCACCTGGATGTCTCTTTCGACCAGCCGATCCTTCACAACACGAATTATGTCTTTTGCTCTCACCTGCAGGGTTGGAAAATTCCCTCGTCCATGGATGGGGATTACTTCAGTCAAGACCTTGTCAAGAGCTTGGACTTGCTCGAGCGTCAAGTTGTGGAACCTCTTCTCTGTTTGAAGCTCCATCACCTTACCTATGAAACAGAGGTCTGACATACATATCAGGATATAGCTAAAGTCTCATATGAGAAAACATGGCCAATAAAGGATGGGAGCAGTACAACAAGGATGAAAACATATTGTGACCTAAAAGATTTTTTTTTCAAAGAATCACATAATCTGGCCTTGTTGTTTTGTCTCTCAAAGAATCTGTCCAATATGCCCTTTTCAAATGTATGTATAAAGCTTTTATTTTCCTTTACACATTGTCTGTATCATCCCAGCACCTTGTCTACATCCTTATCCTTGAGAATATTTTTTACTCGTTGACATGTTTTCAAGTCTAGGCCGTCAAAGAATCATCATTTTCTCTTTTGTTTCCTCTGGTTCCGAAAGTCTCAAACACACAAGTATAGTCATACAAATAACAACTGTGCCAAAGAGAAACATTTTTACCCTCATTCCTGTTTGACTGCAGTAAGTGCTCAGCTATGTGACATTGTTTATCAGCTAGATGTTAAATATTGTCCCTGCTCCGATTTTCCTTAAAAAGAAGTAGAATGTAACTAGAGATGATCTGATATCATTTTTTACTCCCAGATACCCATTCTGATACCAAATACTGATCATAGATCAGAGTGTGAAAAAAACTATTATTTTTAACACCTAATCCTGTATCCATTTTGTTTTATGGATGTGCTTGAAACTTCAGTAGTTGCTTACCGTTTTTGGTCATTTTCTACTCCTGCAGTAAAAATATGTTAAGTTGCAAAAACATGTACAGGACACTGCAGGGGAGTAGCAGGGTCCCATTTCCTTAAAAAAACATTATCTGGTTTTGGATCAGTTCTTATACTTGTGTACTCACCAATACCTTATCTAGAATTTTTGGCGGTGTCAGAGACATCTGTAACTGTATCAGTACACCCCATACAGGGATACATACAGTACAAGTGAGCTCAGAGGACCGAGGAAGGATCAGTGAATAACTGGTCTGAGTTGCTACCACTAGATGGCAACAGGATCATCAACTGAATGGCATAGGAGGTGCTTAAACATAAGATCCTAGCAATGAATGCACTGTAACCAATTTAACCATTCCAATATTTATAAAACTTCTTTGGGCACTTAAAGTGGGTATTAAACAACTTTATCTGCAATATGGAATGTGCTATAATATTTATCTCTTTAACAAATAATGACAATATTCTCCAACATGGATGTCATGATAGATATTTGCTCCAACTTATCTAATGCAGAAAAAAATAGATTGTAAGATATGACTGACTGAGCTGTAAAATAAGATGAAAGTGCTACTTTAAACTCCACAGTAAATTTCTGAGGTTGTCTGGCAGGAATTCAAAACATTTCAGTAGCAATATGAACGTCACCAGTTGTTCTAAGCACAATTTACTTGTTGGTCACAAGGATAAACATTCAGTAGATGTCATGTTAGGATTTTTGTTGGCTACAGGTGACTCACCTGTCTGTCATTCACTGGCTGTCAGCTGCAGGGACAATCTAGTTGACAGATCTATGAAGGGACAGGCTGGGCTTGTCTATTTCTACTGAACCAGTATGTAAATGCCTCATTAACTGGAGAATAAATGCTGAATCTTAGCTTGTCATGCCAAACAAGGCTTAAAATATTGTGGTTATATACTAGAATGCATTATTTTGTTAATAAACAGTATGCTATTGAATGATGGTTTACTTTGTCCTGCTGTTATAATGTGAAAACATTGCATTTGTGAGACAGAAACATGTGCGTCATCATTAATGTACGCTGACTGACTCACCACTGAGGCAAATAGCAGATTTTTAGTCCATTGCTAGCAGCTTTAAAGTACCCTCATACTTTCAGCTACCTTTATGACAACATTAGGGTTCAGGGATCAGTCAGAGATCCTTGGGGTGTTTTGACAGACAAATTCTCTCATCACCCCTTTTACTGTATGCAGCAGGGGTTGGCGTTATCTAAACTTGCTACAAAGTTCTTATAATGATCTGTGTATTTTTGCAATAATGCTAACATCATGCTGACATGTAAATATGAACATTTCCAAAAAAGGTAAAGAAAAGAAGATTAAACTTGGACATGTCTCATTAGATTTTCATCAGATTTTTATTTTCTGATTGATCATTTAAAGAAAATAACCTCAAAAAATTCAACTGAAAAACAACTCAGAGAAGACTGAGTGTGTACTTTTGCATAGCCACAGTTTATTAACAGGAGAATTTAGCTTTTTAAATTTTTGAAACACCTAAGATTATTGGTATTATTATGGTCATTTATTTCTGTCAAAGATATTTCCTAAAAGGTTATGACAGACTTATTCATATTGCTGGTTAAATGTCGTCACCTATTCATAAACTGATATCAAGAGTGTGCCACATACAGGCTTAATGAGCACTGATTAGGAAAGATCAGCATTTTTTTTTATAATATTTTGTTCCTATTTCATTTTTAACTAGTTATTCTTATATAACTTTATTTTAGCATCCTTAGATGTAGGCTGGTTGGATGAAGATAGCTTTTCATATAAAAAACACTGCTGCATTTAAATAAATAAGACAGAGTGACAAAAGTTCCATGTTAATAATAAAAACATGTATTAGTGAATGGACACCCGATATGCTTTTTAACTGGCCTAGTCTTGTGATGTACTTATGAGCAGCACCTGATCATTCATCTGTTGAGTGCACAGCATGTGAGCAGCTCCACTACACCCTCAGCCTGCCCTAGTACTTAGCGGTCATCAGTGTAAATGCGCACAGTGAAAGTAACTCGGGGCACGGGGATGCATAGCCCACAGCAGCCTCTAGTGAATCTCAGGGGTTACATCAGCTCGGTCCTGCAGCAGGACTGCTCTCCTGCCACTTGGCTTCTTTATAGATAAGACTATATGAGTCATACAGCCTCTGAATGAAGCATCACTCGTTGGCTCTCCTGGATTCTTTCCCTGTGCGCACAAACGACACAAAATGCACCACTTATGGTGGCGTTTAGGGCAGTGAAGCTCTTAAAATACCCAGTTAGAAGGCCCTTATTAATGAAATAAGGCAAATTAAAGATTATAATGTTCAGTAGATTGTCGTGATATGGATGCATGCTTACTGATGGACATTTTAAACACTCCTCTTTTGCACAAAGCACTTTTGTTTTTGCTGTTTTTCTGCATCAATTAAATATTGTTCTCTGAACTCAAAATCCTGCCCATGTTTCAACTAACTGTATCACCACTTAGTTCAAAATGAGCCCAGCCTCTGTATTTCATGGTAGGCTACATTTATATTCGTCACAAGGCATTAATGCAGATTGCAACTTGAAAGCCAATATCGGAGGGCTTAATGATAATTTTAGCTGAAACTGGATATGGAAACAAAACATTAAGGTTAACTGCGTTTTGCCGGAGAGAAAACACAACAGCAGCACAATTTTTGAAAACTTACCTATTTTGTGGCCAATTTAAAAACGGAAAGTAAGGCGAGAGAAGCAAGAAAAGAAAAAAATCGAGATATCCAACAGGTTTATCCGACCCCGTTGGAGAGGTTGATGCTGAAGTTAACACGGACAGTTTCCTCTCAGCACCGGAGCTCTGTTTCCATGGCAATCAGGCGTCACGAAATTTACGGTAAATCACGACGCTCAGTCTCTTTGCAAGTACCAAGTGACAACCACTCAAGTTTGCAACCAACAAGGTATCTCAATGCCGTCCAAACGCATTTTAGTAGTTTGATAAAGTTTGGTGTTTATTGGTGGAGCACGCCGAGATGTCAAGCTCAACTACCGGCGTGCCACCGCACTGCCGAGCTGTTGCGGGGTGAACATCACATCAGACGGAGTGAGTCATCCTCTCTCCCCGCCGTGAACCACACCGTAAATCTAATCATCAATCAACCGCCTTCACCGCCCACCACTCCGTCGAAACGACGCCGCATCCACTTAAATCTGGATCTAGCCACTTATTGAACAATGACAACGCGATAACTCAAGGTAAAATACTCAAAGTGTGTTATTTTATAGGTTAACGGTAAGTTTTTTTCCCTTTTCATTCACATTTTGCGAGGAGGCGGGGGAGGCTCGCTCATGACGTAGAGTGGAATACCGCCACCACGTGACGCTGACGTAGTTCATATTTTGGTAAGACATAGGAAGTGCGGAAGAAAAAGAACACCGAAACCTAAACGGCTGAAGTTGTAGTGGTCAAGTTTACCATTATTCAGCTACTTTTTAGCGGTTTGTGCGTAAGGAATTCGATCGTGAAATCGTCGGATACTCGAAGAGTCGCCTCAAGATGCCAAACATGGAAAGTATCCTTTTAAAAGAGAGGG
Source organism: Acanthurus lineatus (assembly GCA_029814665.1). NCBI lineage: Eukaryota > Metazoa > Chordata > Actinopteri > Acanthuriformes > Acanthuridae > Acanthurus > Acanthurus lineatus. Next base: position 8,221,671 of record JAPZDV010000006.1, read on the forward strand.
AGAAATGGACGTAAGACTGGTGTAACCTTAACGTCAATACGAGGGTTTCACCACTTAACATAACAACATGGCGAGACTTGATGAGATTTATGTGTTACAGTCATTTTAAACATTGCAATAAAGGTAAGATATTCGTCAGTAGCTCAACTGTTGCCCTATTAAATAACCTGAACATGACCTAATCAAATCCAGGCGTCATAAAATGGAAGAGAACTGGGCTGAGGGCCTTGGTGCTTCTTTGCTGATGGCTGGAAATACCCAACAACTGACAGTTAGTTCTTTACAATTTAATCATGTTGTCGTTGTGCCAGTTAATAATCCAAGTAATATAGAAGTTTAAGTGTACTCAGCAGGGGCTTACGTCTTCACATTGGACCCGTTTATGTCAGGTAATCTTGAAGTGTGACCCATCTTTCTGTATGTATCACAGCGCCCTGGCGGCGTCTTTACGGAAGCTGCGTTAAACATACGTAAGACGATAAGAAACTTCAGAAACTTTGATTACATATCGTAGATTTAATTTTGTTATTTTTTAAATATATTGTTTAGTATATATGTTAATTTTAAAAGCAGATCAAACGTCACGTAATCCAGGTTTAGCACCGCTTAAGGAAATAAATTTGTAACTTACAGCCAAGGTTGGATTACCAACCAAGCAAAGCAGACTACTGCTTTAAAGTCCCACACTTTCAGGGATTTAAATGGATCCATGTGTAGTATGGTTCAGTTTGTTTTAATATTTATTTATGCTGCTTTGTTTTTTGGGGGTTGCTTTTGCTTTTAACAGGAAATCTACACTATTGACTATTGACAATATTGACTAAAATGAAATTATAATCCACAAGTAGCCAATAAATCAAAGATGAAATGCTTTTATTGACCAGTATCAACAGTAGATAGCAGTGTACACCTTTAAAGTTAATTTAAAGCTGCCGTAGACACAGAGAAGAAGAGGTAGGAGGTGAAGAACTAGCGCAGCGGGCAGTTGTTGTGCCTATGATGCCAAACTGGCTTAGGCCAAGCAGTGGGGACTAGAGAGCCAAACATGTTTTTGCCTTTGTTAACATTTTATACAGTTTCATAGGAATATAGTTGCAGTTTGCAGTACATGTCTCACAAGGTAGTGAAGTCAGTTGGATTTGGTTAGGTCAGAGCTATGGAACATTAAGTCTTCCATCCTGCTCAATAAATTTCCACCTTTCTTACCCCCAGGTGTGCATATATTACAAGTGCAGTAAAACAAATGACAACAGGGATTTAGAGGCGAGGCATAACATACACACACACACACACACACACACACACATATAGACCTCTCACTGCTGTATCCTACTGCAACACTTGCACAAGACAGAGTTTCTGAGGCTATCTAGAGCAATAAAATTGGTCATCCAACCTTGTTGTTTTGTTTGGACTATGTTCTTTAACCTCATCATACAGAACATCTCTTCAATTTAAAGTTTGCCTCTAAAGACCTCCTAAAAAACTCAAAGAAATGTGACAAAGAGGAAAAAGCAGAGAAGGTTAAAGTTAAGAAAGTAAGTTGAATTTCTGAATCCAGTCATTAAGTTAGCTCATTTTGAGACATTTTTGCCGCATAAGATTTTACTGAATCATTTTTTGCCATCTTTAGGCCATCCAGAAGGGAAATATGGAGGTGGCAAAGATCCATGCAGAGAATGCCATTAGACAGAAGAACCAGTCTGTGAACTACCTTAGGATGAGCGCTCGGGTAGACGCAGTGGCAGCAAGGGTCCAAACTGCAGTAACAATGAACCAGGTACATTGACTACTGGGTCACTTCACTTCACATGCTGATGCTGGCCTAGAAAATCATTTACAGGTTGTTTGTTGTTATTTTGGTTTCCATGCAAGTGATGGTGCTTCTTTTCTCAGGTCACAAAATCTATGTCTGGAGTGGTGAGAGGCATGGATGCCACACTGAAGTCAATGAATCTGGAAAAGGTAGAGGTTCATTTACACATGAAATAATATTGTCCTCCTCATTTCTTATTAGCTAGAGTAATGCAACTGCCATAACACTTGTAACAAGTTATAAAACAAGGACTCAATTTTCTTTTTTCAGATTTCAGCTCTCATGGACAAATTTGAACACCAATTTGAAACTCTGGATGTTCAGACAGCTCATATGGAGGACACAATGAGCAGCACAACAACACTAACAACACCACAGGTACATCATTCTGCTTTGCATTAATATCCCTGTTTCCCTGTTGTCTAATGATGTAAATTGAAAGTCCAACACTGTATATCTAATGTGTGTTTCAGAATCAAGTGGATGCATTGCTGCATGAAATGGCTGATGAAGCCGGGTAAGTTGGTCCATTTGTTATCTCTGTTTTGTGAAATAATGTAAAATAACATGCAGTTCCAGTGTGGTATGCATTCAAAGAAGACACTATTGTTTAGTGTACTGCAAGCAAAGATATTTTGTTTTTAATCTAAGACTAAGGTTTTCTTCATTGTAATGTGCCTTATGTTTAGATTGGACCTGAACATGGAGCTTCCTCAGGGCCAGACAGGATCTGTGGGAACCAGCATTGCCTCCGCAGAACAGGTACACACACTATTAAAATTTTTTCCCATCAGGCACACATAAACTGTAAGTTTAAATGAAAACACTTATTCAGATTTTTTTTCCAATGTAATCTAAGGGTTTATCAACATTATTTTCAAAAAGTTGTGACTGTGTAAACATAATTGAACAGAATGTGATAACTTACCGTAATTGTAGCAAAAAAACCAAACAAACAGAGATTCCCCTCTCATCTTCATCTGTCTCACTAATGCCTGTCTTTCCTCTCTCTTGCTCAAAGGATGAACTGTCTCAACGGCTTGCCAGACTCAGAGAGAATGTTTAAAGGACAACTGCAGTGGACTGGCACCGTAATGCGGAGCTTTAGAACACATGCACACTACCTGATCATTACTCCCCAACACCTTTTATTTGAATCAGGTCTTTTCTCCTTCTTACATCTCACGTCTCTGTCGCGGAACTACTGTGTAATTGTTTTTTGACAGATGAAGACCCTTGTTCATTCTCTATATAATAACCTTTGGATACCTTGAAAGAGCTATTTGTTGTGGAAAATGTATGTATTTCTCAAATATACATATTTACCAATGAGGAACATCTAATGTAACTTTGTTTACTATGTATACTTAAAAAAAAACTCCATACATTTTTAAAAATACAAGGCGTAGCAGTTATTACCCTAATTATACATTGATCACATAATCTTTTGGTTTGGTTTGGTTTGGCTTGGTTTGGTAGACTTAAGGTTTTGAACTGCAGAATTACATTTTTGGTTCTTACCTGCATGATTGCAGAAAACATATGCATTTTCTTCTCTTGGTATCAGAATGTGAAAGAACTCCCCCCTTGAGGCTGAGCTGACTTCTTGTATTGATTTGTTGTATTTTACTTTTCAGGAATATTTTGAGAAGTTACTGGATGATTAGCCCATATGTCTGTCTGGTCATCTTCAGTATTTTCACTGATCATTTGGGAAGGGGTTACAGTTTGGATATCACATACACTAAGTAAACATTAAAATTTATAATACTTTTATCCCTTTGCCTTTTCAATAAAAAAAGTTTGATTCAGTTTCATATTAATCTCTTTTCCATCTTCGGAAAAACGTTTATTTTGAAAATAAACTACAAAACAATGTCATTAACAGTATATATACATGACATCTCAGGTTTTGCAGTGTCTTTTTGGACTTTATCATTTACAACTGTCAGAGGATGTAAAAAAAAAGGAACTAAAGGTCTCATAATTCAACAATATGTAGGCATCAATGTTTTCTGGGAAAAGAAGACCTCTGACAAATGAATATCCTCAGAAAATCAAAAGAATAATAGCCGAGATTAAGACTACACCCAGTATCAAACCTTTATATGAATTGTTGTCAGAGTTACAGATAACAATATATAAAGGGGATAATACTACCATTCAAAATAATCAGGTAAAATATTTATGACATTTTTCTGGTGTAATCATGTCATGGCTAATGACCTCAGGTTTTCCCCCTTCAACCAAAAGGAGAAAAGTGGTCCAAATTAATGGTTTTCTTTGGGTTCGTCTAGCTCCTGGTTCACTTCTGCAAACAGTTTTTGGGTTTCTTAGAGTGTGCCTGTGAGCGAAAAGAAAAACAAAGGTTTAAGTCTGAATTTCATTCTGGTGGCGGCGCTTGTGGTGGTGTGTGTGTGTTTTTTTTGGGGGGGGGGGTTAAAAACACTGACAAATTAATGCATTTTAGGCTAATTGCGTTTGCAGATTTTACATGAATGAGATACAGTTAGTATTTACAAAACTTGAACAATTTTTAGCAGTACAACAAAGAGGACGATCAGGTGGACATCGAATTTTCTGTTTTTCCTGTATGGTATTCTTAACATAAAAACTGTTAACTCTTTTAAGTTATGAACTGCCCTTTATCTAACTCTCAAAAATATCTAAGTGATCATAGTTTTTGTCATTGTTTTGTTTGTATGTTTTTTCTGTTTTCGTCATAAGTGGTCTGTAAGGCAGAACTCGGGGCATAACCATTTTTATCTTATCATGTGACTTTGGCGTAAACAGGAAGCAGCTGATCTTGACTTCACTGCCTGCTTCTGTTAAGTAATGTACAGAACTGTATTCTCAAAGGAAAATAAAAACTGCAGTCTAAAATTGTTTGTGTCTAAGTAGCCGTTCTACCCTGTCGGGGTAAGTAGACGACACACTACTGATTACTAACTTAGCTAGCTAGCCGTTTAGCTTGGCTCAGCGACCTGACATTAATCTTGACTATCTGTCGTGCTAGCTAACTTAGCATTAGCTTAGGTGTTTATCCGGAACAGAGAAGACTTATAGTAAAGTTAATAAACTGCCAAAATATTTTATATTATATTATTTAGTTATAACTGTTCAAAAGGGTTCGTCATTTTTTGGTTTAGACGCGCCCTGTGTAGTTATATCGGTGTTCTGCTTTAGCAGAGCGACGTGACAGCTTGGTGAAAATATTTGTTTGCTCGGCAGCTGAAGGAGGGCAAGTGGAGAGCTGCTGCGGACTCAGACCAAAGTCATCTGACCTGCAGCTCAGAGAAGTACTCAATATCGTGTCTGCTGAGGGGGATGTCAAGCACAGCAATGAAGAAAAAGGTAAAGCTGAGTGAGACTAATCAATGACTTTTGTAGCATCCTAATCAGTGGTAAAATACGTTACGTTTACATAACTGCTTCTTTTAATACTGAGATTCCTGTGCTTTACCCGAGTACTTAGATTTCATGCACCTACCAAGTCATCTAAGTCTGAAGCTTCATCTCTTTTTCATTGCCCTTAAATTATAGCAGAAGGTGTTTTCAGACCTACCACAAAAATAGAAATGCCCATTTGTATGTATATCTGTCTTTGCATTATAGATGTGCCCAACATTAGATATAAATCAGGATGCATACAGTGGTATATAGGCGATGAAAACCAAAGAGATTGTGCAACTAAAATATCTTAAAGCTTGTTCTAAAACTCTATAGAATCACTTTCATTTTAGATGAAATATCATAAAACCAAGGGATTTAATTCCTTAAATCTTATTCTTGGCAGTATGGAAAATTCATTGAAGCCGTCCTTAAAGCTGTGTAAGCATTCTGTTGCACATGAGTACTGTAATAAGTAAAATCATATTATTTTACTCCCTATTTATGATTTTTTACCCAAGTAAAAGAACAAATGTAGGACTTCACTTTTAATAAACTATTGCACTATCATTACATTTAGTTACATAAAAAGTTAAAAAAATTTCTTTGAGTGCAGGTAAGTGGTCAGTAGTGGAGAAGATAGAAAATATTTTATCTTAAGGAAAGGTCTACTCTGTTCCTTTTCTGTTTAGGTGTTACTGATGGGAAAAAGTGGGTCTGGAAAGACCAGTATGAGATCAATCATCTTTGCCAATTACATAGCTCGAGACACACGCCGCCTTGGAGCCACAAGTAAGAGTTTTTTAAGGAAAGGTACCATATTACATTTTTGATGCTGGATGTCTTTCTAATCTCATCTAATAATAATTCTTTTCATCATTTCATGTGTAACTTAGTTGACGTGGAGCACTCCCATGTGCGATTTCTTGGAAATCTGGTTCTAAATCTGTGGGACTGTGGAGGGTAAATAGCAGTTGTTTATTATTTGCCATCTTTTGACCAGCTTTGGTTATTCAATTTAAGGCTGAAACACTCTGTTAAACATTGCTCTGCATCCTTTTCCCACCAGACAGGACACGTTCATGGAGAACTACTTCACCAGCCAGAGAGACAACATTTTCAGAAATGTAGAGGTGCTTATTTATGTATTTGATGTTGAGAGTCGTGAGCTGGAGAAAGACATGCACTACTACCAGTCGTGTCTTGAAGCCATCCTGCAAAACTCCCCTGATGCCAAAGTGTTCTGCCTCGTTCACAAAATGGATCTGGTGCAGGAAGATCAAAGAGATTTGGTGAGCTTAACTCTTTCTGTCTTGCGTGCACCTTATTTCTGCTTCAAAGCAACAGAAAAACATGAAAAGACATTTTAAGGTTTTTTTAAATTTGAGCCTTTTCCACAGGATCTCTAGAAACACTGCTGCTTCTGTCTGTCTTTTGCTTATATGGTACTCTTATCGTAGAAACTGACACCTGAAACTGACAATCTTGCTACATATTTGTTGACATGAATTATATTAAATCGTTAAATGTATTCAGTGTTTTTTTCTTGAACCATTGTTGTCATCCCTAAATTTTATACATCTTTATTGAGGCTCACTAGATTCACATGCCATTTCATAAAAATTACATAATGAAATCATCACTCTGACATAAATTGTCCAGTCATGGACACTAGGGACAAAAATTTAACTCCAACAAATAATGTGTTGGTAAAATATTTTTTATAAAATTTTTATAAACAGCCATGCTGCTTACATCTACACATCAGCATTAAATAACAATGATGATGTTTTAGATATTCAAAACTGTTGTAATGGTTAATTTTATCTTTTTTTTTTAAGGGAAGCTATAGAATGCAGCCATTGTGCATACCTGAGTTTTCTCAAATTACTTTTTTAGGACAAATTTTCTCTATTTGGTGATTTATGTCTAACTGAGGGGAGAGTGCTTAGAGCAAAGGGCTTCAGTATTGACCAAGTGATTGACTTTCTTTACTGTTTTTCCAGATCTTTAAAGAGCGTGAAGAAGATCTGAAGAGATTGTCCAGACCTCTGGCTTGCACATGTTTCAGAACATCAATCTGGGATGAAACACTGTATAAGGTTGGGACACTTAACTGGTTGTATGACAGGTGTCAGGGAACAAACTTGAAACAATCAGAATCTATTTTAAATGTCTTTGCAGGCCTGGTCTAGCATAGTGTACCAGCTCATCCCAAATGTCCAGCAGCTGGAGACAAACCTGAGAAATTTTGCTCAGATCATTGAAGCAGATGAAGTTCTTCTGTTTGAGAGAGCCACCTTCCTGGTGAGAGCAACCACCTCTTCTTGCACAACTGTCCTTGGCAGAAAATCTGGATTCATTCATGAAGCTCTTTTTGTTGTTCTTGCATGGTGTTTTGCAAATGCAGGTGATCTCCCACTATCAGTGCAAAGAGCAGCGTGATGCTCACCGGTTTGAGAAGATCAGTAACATTATCAAACAGTTCAAACTCAGCTGTAGGTAAGTTCAACCTGCAGAAACATCATGTTCATTCCACACATCTCCTGCCAAAATTTCTACAATCCTTTAGACTTTTTTAACTTACTCCTTTCTTCTTGTAGTAAACTTGCGGCCTCTTTCCAAAGCATGGAAGTGAGGAACTCCAACTTTGCGGCCTTCATTGACGTCTTCACCTCCAACACATATGTCATGGTCATCATGTCGGACCCCTCCATTCGTAAGTAGCAGAGATAATATTTCTCTGCAGTGAATGTGCATTTAAGAAACCACATCAGAATGAGAACCCATTTCTGAATTTTTTTTCCAGCATCTGCAGCCACTCTCATCAATATCCGCAATGCTAGGAAACACTTTGAGAAGTTGGAGCGGGTGGATGGACCCAAGCACAGCCTGCACATGCGAATGCGGTAGCTGATGCAATTGTCCCAGTGGACACTCTCAGCCAATCAGTCCACTGACTGCAGACGACATGCTGCAGTTCCACAGCTCCAGTGCATATGAGCAGCCCTGCAATGTTTCCTCTCTATCTTCCCATTCAATCACAGTTATTACGGAAGAAATCATATTTTGTTTTCCTCTACAGTGATCTTATGTTGAACAGCAATGCGTTCTGTTGAAATGTTTGTCCTAACTCGACACATTAAAGTAAAATGAGTAGTTGTGTTTCCTATGAAGTGGGCTACTTTTGCTGTCACACTTTGTCTTATACAGTAGATTCATTTGTTTGCGGTGCATCCCAGTGATCGGGAGATGTTATCTCCAAATGATAAGCAGCAGATACTGTTTGATTTACAAATGCAGTTTGTAAGCTGTTACATTTTGAAAGTACAAACAATATACTGGTAAGTTATATTCAGAAAATTACAATTTGTAATGTCTTTTCTTCTGCTTCAATTATTGACAGTGCACACCACAACAAAAACCTCATACTTATGGGAGAAATACATGTTAGCACACTTTGTGAAAACAGTACAAACTGTCAGATGGCTCATGATGGTCATTTTATGCAATATAACAAATGATTCTGTGTGTCCGTGGGTTGGACTTTTGTGTGGTGTGTACATGTGTGAGTATATAAGAGAGAGAGAGATAAAGTGGGGAAAAGGGTACAGGGCAGTTCATTGCACATTAGGTGAGTTGCATATTCTCAGCAGCTTATGTGCAGGTGGAGCAGCATGTTTGAAGCACAACGCAATCAGTAAATTTCAGTAAATTTTGTTTTTGAATTAGTACTAAAAGCCCCTGAAACAAGGCTTCGAAAAAGTTTTTTTTCTCTACAGTACAAGGCATTTATGAGTGCTTGGTACTTGATCACAGTTATCTCCAGGTATATATTTAAAAACTTGTCAGGACTCTTTGGGTTTGGTTGGATCAGATTTGATTGACAGCCACCAACAGCTGACAGCTCCTCACCTGTTATTAGATTCTGATTACAATGTTATTCAGTTGGTGCACAAAAGTTGATGACATCCAAGCCCCTCCCATTTAAAAACAAGCAAGACAAGCACAAAGGGAGAAAAGCACGGTATCTCGTGGAAAAAATGAAATTCTTCTGACTTTGATAAAAAAAAACTGCAATGCTGTGGGGATTCCATCATTCATAGTAAGAAACTGATTTAGTTAACATATTTTAAGGGCTTTTAGATTACAGTCTGTCATGTTTACATGCTGTAAGTGCTAATTGTTAGTTGTGTCCACACCCTGTTGTCAACCAGGTGTGAAAGGGAGCTGAAAGGGCAGTTCAAAGGAGAACTAATTGAGCCTTCATAGTGCTTTGCTCATAAAGGCCATGTGATTTCTCACCAGAGTTGTCATGTGAATTGACAACTCCACTGAAACAAAGAAAGTTAGTGGAACTTGAGAAGTGCTTTGTCTGTGCATTCATGTAATATACATATTTGTATGTGTGCACATATATTCGTGTATGTGTGTGTGTGTGTGTGTGTGTGTGTGCATGCATATATATTTATGTAAAACGTCGAGGCTCAATCAAGGTTTTCTCACCTTTCCTTATCACATAAAAAACATTATTTTAGCCGAAAGTTTTAGCTGAAAGTTGGCTCTAGGTACCATCCAACTACAACCATAATTTACCTAAGCTAGCATGGTTAAATGTTTTGTTCTCAAGAGAAATCAAGGCGTCTTGGTTTTAAACTGGGACAAATTTGGCTGTAAAAGATATTTTAAAGTTTATATTATATACATTTTTTTTCAATCATAGTTCAACGATAGACCCACTTAAAAACTGTCAGTGCTGACATGAGAATATTGCCGTTAAAGCACTCTTGAAACAACTGTAATTTAAACAGAGTGAGACCCTCTTACGCAGGTTGGGCGAAGGCTCCTGCCTCTGTACTATAGCCAGCTCTGTTGCAGAGGCATTGTTCCAGCTGTGCTTATCGACACGGCTCATGTGGTTCAGTTGTATCCTGGAATGCAGACACTGAAAAACTGGAAAATCCCCAGTCCCTTACTTCAAAGAGTGAGTCTGCATAATAGAAATAGGAGTTACTACATGCTAACAAAGTGGCTTATTCACTTTAAAATAACTTTGGCAAAGTGGATTCAATGGCAAATAAAAATCTCTCTACATTAAATAGGAAGAGCTTTCATTAGTTATAAAGCCAATTTGTGGTATTTGTGGCTGAGTCAGCATTCACACCATTGTTCCTCTCTTTTTTTTTTACTCTTCAACTTCTTATTCTTTTTCATTACATTTTTTGCTTTGCTAATACTTCTGCATATTTTGTGCTATAGAAACCATTCAACTATCAAAATGTTCAACTCTTTGAGAACATTTATGCTTTTATTTTTCTTTTTTATTGCTCCTCATTCTTTCATAATAATCATACTTTTTAATGCTTTTTTTTATCATGGTTGTTTATGGGAACATGCTTCAGCTCTCTTCAAAACCTTTCTTCTTCCACAAACTTTAGGCTATACCATTCAAACTTCAAACAGGTCACAAGAAGTTCAACTATTTATGGTGTATTCAACTTTTTGAAATATTTTATACTTTCTGAATTATGCCAGTTAATGTTTTATGTTTTTTTTTTTACTTTTCGCAGTTCACAATGGGTGTGTATTACATGAAATGCTCTGCAGCTAAAATAGGTGACTCTTTACTGCCTGGTGCCATTCACTCACTCACTGTTGCTGGGCAGAAATAGACAAAGCAAGAGAGTTTGACTGGCTCAACTGAAAACTACAATGTAGACCTTAAAAGCATTATTTCACCTGAACACTGCTGACTAATGCCTTGCAGTTTTAAGGATTTATTCCACCAAAATACTTCTTTCTCTCTACTTTTTGACGTCATCCATCTCCTCTCCCCTCAGCTTCTCACAGCTGATGCTGATTGTCTCGCTCCTTTCTTCTTATTGGTGGACTGGTGTCGAGCTAAGTGTGGCAGGAGATGCCTGTGTCCTGTGGCTCTCTCTCTCTTCCTTGTATTCTGACACTTGTATGTCCTCCTTATCATCCTCTCTTTTCCTTTTTTCTATTCCTCCATCCTTTTTTCTATTTTCAAAGCCTTGTCAACACACTACACTACATTTTACTTCTTCCATTAAAACAATAGACAATGTTATGGGAATGTTCCCTATCAGCATTTTTATAACTTTAGCCAACGTTATGTTAATGTTCCCTGATAACATTTTCTGAACATTAGTCAATGTTGTGGGAATGTTCCCTGAAAACATATTCCTAATATTAGCCAATGTAATTGTAATGTTAGCCAATGTTATGGGAATGTTATCTGAAAACATTTTAAGAACATTGTAGTAAGATTTTTCTTTCCTTATAAAATCACATCACAGGAATGTTTTATAAAGCATGTTCTGACAGTTTTGTTAGTACTTACATCCTGAAAAGATCCTTAGAATTTTGCAGTAAGCATACTCAAACTTTGTTTTTATGTTACATTGAGTAAATGTTTTATGAAGGACATTCTGACATCACAGGCCTCGATGATATCCTGAAAATATAGAAAGTTGCACTGACAATGTTCCTCCTCTGTTAAAAAAACACTTAACAGAAACTTAAATGCAAAAACACTGAGATCTTAGCCTCCAGTAACATATTCCCAACATTTTCAGAATGTTGCAGTGACAATGCTCTTCCTTTTTGACTGTGTGACATAATTTATGGCCTGATAACATCCTTAAAATATCCTCAAAAAAGTTGCAGTTAAAGAGATTGAATTGATTGATTTTCTTTCAAATTTAATTAGAACTTGTATATAATGTCAATGTTATTGGAATGTTAACAGAAAACATTTTCAGAATGTTGCAGTGAGATTGTTCTTTGGTTATCAAATCACATTACAAGAACATTGTATAAATCACATTCTGACAGTTTAATTGATACTTACATTAGAAGTTGTGGTGAGAAACTTCTTCCTTTGTTAACAAATTATATGACAGAATGTTATTCTGTTTTTATGTGACATAATCTATGGCCCTGATAACATCCTTCAAACACGCTCAGAATGTTGTGGTCAAAACATTTTTTCTTCATTTCATATTTAATATTACAAAACATTATTTGAAATGATAAACATCTGTCCTTAATAAGTTCTTTAAATATTAGATTAAAGTGTTTTATTTCAAACATAATTACAAACCCTAGGTAATGATAGCCAATGTTATGGGAATGTTTCCTGAAAATATTTTCAGAATGTTCCAATGAGATTGCTCTTTCATTATAAAATCACATCACAGGTACATTTTATGAATCATGTTCTGAAAGTTCAGGCCATACTAACATGATGAAAAGATCCTCAGAATGTTTCAGCAATGCATGTTTTAAATTTGTATTTATGTACCATTAAGGGAATGTTATATAAAAGATATTCTGACATCCTGGGCTCAATAACGTCCTCAAATTTTTTAAGTTGTAGTTAGAATGTCCTTCTTTGTTAACAAATCATGACAGAGACATTTTATTAAAAAACCAACCAACCAACCAACAAACAAAAAAATCCATCGTAGGCCACAATAACATCCTCCAAACATTTTTTGAATGTCTTATTTCAAAATTAATTACAACCTTACATGTAATTAGGGCTCAATTTCCAAAGGGGCTGAAAGAGAAATAGAATTTATGCCTTTATTTTTCATTTGTCAGCCTTTAATGCTTGAAAATTCATCTTTAATGCCCATTCTACCCTTTTTAAATCTGAATTGTTCAGCTCCTTAGGGACATATATGCTTGTCCTTTTCTCTTGTCATGCCTTTACACAATTTCAAATATTCAGATTTTTTTCAGCCTTTATGCCTTGTCAACCCCTTAAATGTGTTCTAAATTGTCTTACACTTATAACTTTTTACTCCTCTTTCTTCTTTCAACTTCTTCTTCTTCTCTCTACTTCTCTGTACTCCAGCTTAATCATTTTCTGCCAATTTAGTTTTATAATTTAAAAAAAATAATATTCAGCTTACTGAAATTTCAATGCCTTTTCTCCCTTTTAAATCTAAGCTAGTGCTCCTTACTTTTGTCACTTCTTGCTATTCTCTCTTCCTTCTGCCCCCTTCTCTCTCTCTCTCTCTCTTTTAGTATTTTTAGCAAGTAGAATTAAAAAAATTATCCATACTTTATCCCAAAGAATTCTTTCAAATGTCAAAAAGTTCACATCTCAAAGGACATTTATGTTTGTACAGTTTTTCAGCCTTAAATAGTTTTTCAAATATTTAGCCTATTCATTTTTTTCAGCTTTTTTCAACCTTTTATATATTTTCTGCCACTCAGACTTTTCAGCCTTTTTGGACCTTGTCAATCTTTTCAACTATTCAGATTTTTAAACTCTATTCAACCTTAATTTTTTTCATCAATTCAGCTTTTTCAACCTTATTGGCCATTCTATCTTTTAAATTTTACCACATTCTTCCTCCCCTTTTTACTTTTTGCTATTCTCTCCTTCTTCTGCTCCTTTTCTCTTTACTTTTTCTCTCTGTCAATCCTTTTCACCGATTAAATTTCCACAACTTCTTTCTACTTTGACCTGCAGAGCCACTCATATATTTAAATGTTCATCTCATAAAGAACATTTATGCTTGTATTAAACTTGTTTCATCTGTTTATACTTTTAAAACTATTCAGCTTTTTGGAATTTTTGTGCACTTTATACTTTTTAAAATTGTGGTAATGCTTCTTCCTGTTGTCACCTTTTGCCATTCTCTCTTCCCGCTGCTCTTCCCTCTTCCTCCTCCTTTGTGCCATCTTTCAAACATTTTCAGACATTACAAATTTCCACATTTTCTTTATGTTTTAATCTACAGGAATTATTTAAAAAATTAACATGCTCAGCTCTTGAAGGACATTTATGCTTTTTGCAGCTTTCACACTTTATAAGCCATCCAGCTTCAGCTTCCATTTCTGCATTTTCAGCAATACATTTCCGCTCTCAGCATTCTCACTAGAATTTTTGGCAGGAAATGCAATTTTCTATTTATTCTTTTTTTCATCAGCAATTTGTTATCCATACTCTTATTTAGCTCAATATGGGAAGTATTTTAAAGGCCACATTTTAAAAGCAATTCAACTCACTGGTTTTGGCACAGACAAGAACTCAAAGACTGCATGATCATAGCTGGTTTGTCCACTTTCTTATCATGTTTATTTGCATACAGACATCTCTGTACACTACACTGTAAAAGCATCCTCAAAATGGTAGTTAAAAAGAGTGTTTTTTCTGTACTCTTTATCACAGTGTTCCAGGAGTTACGGATCTAAAATCTCCTTAGTTACAGTTATTGTTTTGATGTTGGGCTCTTTCTGGCCTGGATTTGGACATTATTTTGATGTGGCAACCCTTCTGTATGGACATCAGGCCTAAGATCTGTTTCTTTGACTATCTTTGCATCTGCATCTATGTCATCGCTTGCATCTGCTCCACAGTCTGTTTGATTCAGCTGCCGCTCCAGCAGAGTGATGCGCTGCTTCAGCCGCTGCTGAGTGTGTGTGTATTCACTAAGCAGACGGGCGAAGCGAGTCTGAAGGGTGTCCAGGGAGGACTCCAGCCTCTCCACCTTCTCCTCTGTGTCCTCTTTCTGCAGCCCGCCACTCTCCGCATTCTCGTCAAGCAGACCCTCCTTCATCAGGATCTCCCGGCCCCTCTCCTCGAGCACAGTCTTAGCATCTGGATATTCTGTCACTGCCTCCATCAAGTCGTCCTTGGAGAGGCAGAAGAGATCAGAGTAGCCCAAGCTGCGAATGTTTGCCGTTCGACGATTTCCCATTTTACTACCTTTAATGTTCAGAATGCTGATTTCCCCAAAGCAGCTGCCAGCAGTGAGAAGAGCGTACTGCGTGACCCCATCATCACCCACCACTGCCAGCTTCCCCTCTTTAATGATGTACATTTCCTTTCCTATGTCCCCTTTCCTGCAGATGTAGTCCCCGGGACTAAAGACCTGAGGGCGCAGCTTGAGCACAAGCTCCACCAGCAGTCCTGCCTCACAGTCTTGAAAGATGCGTACTTTCTTCAAGGTCTCTAGGTGCACATTAATAGCAATCTCAGCACGCAGTTTGTTTGGCAAGTTCTTCAGCACCTCCTGCTCATCCACTGCTTTCTTGTTCGTCCAGAGGTAGTCAAACCATTTAATGACTCGCGTCTCCAGTTCTCTGCTCACTTTGCGGAAGTGCATGTAGTGTTTGATGGCATCAATTCGAGCTTGAAACTCAGCACGTGTGGCGTTCATGTTGGCAATCATAGAGCCAACATTTCCCACGATTGTGGCAAAGATCAGCACCCCAACCAGGAAGTCAAAGACCACAAATAGGTACTCTTCATCCCTCACAGGGGCAGGCATTTCTCCGATAGTGGTAAGAGTAAGAGTGGACCAGTAAAGACAGTAGACGTAACTCCGAGTGAGGGAGGAATACTCAGGTTTGGAGATGTTTGGGAACACCCAAGTGTCTGAGCCAAATCCTAAAGACTTAGAAATAGCATAATAAATGCAGGCATTCCAGTGAATGATGACCAGGATGTAAAGCACCAAGTTGCCAATGCGAAAGATGTTGGGGTAGTTGGTACGTGTTTCAGTGCGGTCAAAGAATTCAAACATCCGAGGGAAGCGCAGCAAACGGTTGAACCTGAGCTGTGGTGTGTGGATGCCGGTGGAGATGTAAGCCAGGTCAGTGGGCAAGATGGACAGTACGTCCAACTTAAACTGTAACGTTCGGATGTAGCTGTCTCTAAGCTTGGCGTGGTCCTTCACTAGCAAACCTTGTTCCAGAAACCATGAGACAAGAAACATGAAGCACAAATTCAGTTGAACAGTGACTCACTGCTTTGTCTTGTCGCTGCATGTCAGGTTATATTGTGGCATGATGCTGAACTGTGGATAAAAAACCTTAAAACTGCACAGATCAAAATTTTTAAACCAACAATAAATCAAAGTGCAATGTTTCATGTGAATGCCGTAACCTATAGTGACAAACAAACAGAATCATTGCCTAAATTTGCAGCTCTGAGGAGTTGAGCTACTGTGTTTTTGTTAGAAAATGCAAAACTTTTGCTACATTTATGCCTGGTGTCCACACTTCTGGCATCTCAGAAACACTAAAATGGAGACTTTTGGACCTGCTGACTTCTTCTTAAAATCTGGTGTTGTGTTATAGTGTGGGCAGTCAGAAACTGGTGCTTTTGAAAATTATGGCACATTCACACATCTTCAATTTCTGATTGGGTCTTATAAAACTCATGTCTTAATCAGAATAAAATACATGTGTTGCTGACCTTGTTGTCTATGCTAACAGCTCCATTCACTTACTGTCCGAGTAAAGAAATCTCAGGTCTTACTTTTTGCCATTGCTCTTTTTCTTCTGATGTCTTTTCTGCAACTAAGCAACCAACTTTCTGCTTCCTGTTAACACTGCCACACGCAAGCACAGTGTACATGTGACAATGTGGTCATATGATATGCACTTTCAGCCTTGTAAATCTGGACAGAGATTACTTCCTATTACTTTTATTTTCTTAATACTCAACTGGACAGAGATTGCTGTAGTTTTAAACATAGTTTTAAAATCCAAAAAGCAGTAGTAAAGCAATTATTAGACTAACAGTTGTCAGGTGGCCAGAAGCACAACTCCAAATGAATCCTAGTACTAGTACACCTGGAGCAACTTTTATTTTGCTCCTCTTAATAGAAAATCAATTAATTAATGTTTTTTTTAGTCAAGTCAAAGGTAAGTAATTAATGGGATAAAAGAGAAATAATCTTTTGCATGAACAAAAAGTATGCCAGTGAAAACCTTAAAAGATAAAAATCTTTGAATAATCATGTAAAAACTATAAAAACATCCATTGTGCAATAAAATTAGTTAAACATTTTTATGTCTTTAGTCCAGAGGTCTTTATGTAAAAAGGGGTTACCTGTGCGAAGTCGCACGCAGGTGTCTATTAGGTACACAAAGTCACAGAGGTAGTCCAGCACCAGCCAGCAAATGTAATTGCTAACCTGTAATTTGTCAAAGCATGCCCTGTGAATAGAAAAAGAAACATTTTTTACTGCTTCAGACTGAGAAGTGGACAGCACATCCATCACTAAATCCACCCCCTGTCTCTAAAGGCTACAGAACCCCAGCAGATAATGGTTGTGGTGTTATTACCGAGCTACGACAAGGAACCAGTTGTAGAGCACCGCTGTGGCGATAACAAATAACCAGCGGTAGTAGGCGTTATCAGAAGGGGACACCACAAACAAATTCCACTTTTTCCTGGAAGCAAGAGATATTGCAAAGAACAAGCTCAGACACAACTGTGGCTTGTGTTTCAGTAAGATGATACATGTTACTGCAGAGATATACAGCAAGATAGAAGCGGCAGCAAGAAACAAAGCAGTGCAGTAAAATAGCTCCACAATAAATAGTATTTGATGGTTGTAACAACAGATATATTAATTCTTTCTCTGGATGCGTGCTGACTCATCTCTGTGGTAATTTGTAGGGCTTTGTGGTGTTGTACTGTTCTGCATTAGATATTTTTGTATATTTTTCCACTCTTTTCCCTTTTTTATTTAAGTACAAATATTAGAAACACTGCATTTACAAACAGCAACACAAACTACAGCCCTAAAACCATCACAGAGTTGAATTAACAAACTGTCAATGCTGAAGTCTACATTTTCCCCAAAGCCTTTATTTAAACATGACACGTCTAAGACCAAAGAGACTTCACGTTTGCCCCAATTTGCCCCTCTGGTTGGCTTAAGTGTCTCTCTGTTGTGACCTCTGGGCAAATTGAACCCTTAACATTAGCATTGTGTACAGAAAAGGTGCACATGACCTTGAAAATATCTCTCCAAAAGGAGTGTTGCTGCTTTTCTGTTTTTGTAAATAAATTTTTAAATCTCTTGATGCACAGTAAAATTTATATAAAAAAGGTAATGCCTTAATTTCCAGGCATGGAGTTGGGAACAGCAATACTCTGGGTGTTAAAAAATAGCAGAAGAATCATCTTTGGTTTTTGAGTGAATTTCATCAACAATCGACAGGATGATGATTCTGGACTGCTGCTTTTTATTCTTGTTTTTATTCTTGAGGAACTCAAAAGTAAGTGGGCTAAAATGTCTGTGTTATTACTATTAACAGTTCTCATAATTTATATTTTGCAAACATAGAATTGTATAAGAGCTGTTCTACTGGATTACACAACACAGACTGCACAGGATGTATATTAAGATGCATGGTAATAGTTCAGGGCGCAGGCATACCTTAAAAACCCTTTGGCGTTGTTGCCATTGGCATCTGGTTGTGTGTTGCTGACGCGGCTTGGGGCCATCCTCAGCTCAGGGCCCCGAAACCGCTCCATGAAGGAGTCTGGCCGCTCCTCCTCCTCCAACAGACTTCTGTGTGCCCATTCCCTCAGTCTCACCACCAGACTCACCAATCTGACACACGCACACAAAAAAGACAGGAGCTCTTAAGAAATAACACATCATGTGTAAATCACAGCTTCTGTTTAAATTGTGGTCATTAAGTTTGGCAAAACCTCATAACAGTTTAATGAATGTCAGTTCAGCACGCATGAAAACAAAACCATGACTATAAAACACAAGATGTAAGCACACTCTAGGAGGCTTATAATAACTCAGAGGTTATTTAAATATTTTAATGTCTGGTTATTAATGTACGACACCATCAGAGAAAGGACTGGCAGTTACATCAAACACGTTTCCCCTCCGGTCATCATCAGGTTATATGGTTCTACCGTTAATTTGACACAAGCAAGATTTAAACATTTTAAACTGTTTGGGCAAAGCTACTCAAGAACACTTGTTGTTTTAGCTCCTCACTGACTTTACTGTGAAACATTTCCATCCTTACTAATGTGCTTATTTATGAATCAATCTTAATATAATAAGCAACTGAGTGTCTGATTACTCTTTCATTGATCGTGTTGTTTTTTTAACAGTGACCTATTCCTAAAAATCCCATGAGAGAAAAAAATAATTGTATAAGAAATTTTGCACAATATCAAAATAAGATGGAAAAACTTTTCTCATTTTTATGTTTCTAGTGTATTAAGTGTTTCAGCTGACACATACAACAAACATCTCAGCCAGTGGGGGTCTTTGTCAGCTAGAATTTGTACTTATACCCATCCAGTGACCTTTGAGAAAACTCTCTCTGCACCTATTTTTCCAGCCTGACTCTAATTAGTTTAAAAGGCTTTACAAAGGAGGCTGACATGATGCAGGTTTCAGTTTCACCTTGATATAGCTCCGGTCCTTTGAAAGGAGTTTCTGGAGTTTCCTCCATGGGGGTCAAGAGCAGCGACTCTCTGCAGCTCCGAGGACGTGTCATCACAAACAGATGGCACCCTGGGAGATAAAAAAAAACATACATGCTTTGCTTCTCTCAAACAACCCTCTTAAACAAACGCACCCCATGATTTAATAGTTGTTGTCACCTGCTTAGAATACTCTCTGCTCTCTCGATCTCCTCTTCCAAAGTGGTCTTCACTGACAGGTTGTGTGGCGACCGGTCCCTCTCTGTCGCCTGGCCCGTCATCTTCAGATCTGTAAGTGTGGGCAAACACTTATATTACAGCCTCTTCTGCAGGCACCTGTTTTACAGGCTTGGTAGTGTTTTCAGTTGGGTTTTCCTTTAGTGACACGGTGGCAGCAGAGGAAAGTGTTTATACATTACAGGGAGTGTTTATGGTGCCTGTGACAGGTTATAGCCAGGGGATGGGTGGGGAGGGTGTGGGGGACGATTGGGACTGTCTGCCACAGTCCCTCACCTGTCCTGTCACACCGCAGTTGGTTGCTTTGGTGATTCTAGCAAGTACAAGAGAAACTTAACAACGTGATATTGATTATACATTGTTTGAAATACAGTTTTTGATGTGTTGGAAATTCACCTGAAACTCTTTTACAGCCACAAAAAGTTGCATCCTCTCACTCTGAAAACATAAGCAGGGACACATTCCCGCTCCACTGTAGCACAGACAGATGACGAGCTGTTTAGGCGACTGTTACCATTGTGTGACTAATTGGTGGATCATTAACGAAAACACACACGCAGTCGACCTGAAGCTCTGCGGCTCAGTGAGCCAATCAGCTGCTCTCCCTCAGGAGCAGCATCACTTAGGAAACCAGGGTGCTGACTGCGAGCAGAGTAGCTTCACTAAAGTGGCTGCAAAAACTGCTTATTCGGCTGCACAGACACAAACTACATGTATTAGTGTGGGTGAAAAAGGAGCTGGACTCCTGTTCTGGTAATGCTTTATTGTATAGGTTAATAATTCTAAAATATTTTCCTAAATGTTTAGCAGAAAAGTTCTGGTGATGAACATTGTGATTTGGTCCTGATTATGGGATTAAGTTTAATCTAATGCTGGTGCAGGTATTTAAATGCAGGCAAGCAAACAATTTGACGGATACTGAAAATAAAGTTATTATTGACAAACAAGAAATTAATAAATACTACTTTGGTTTGAATTGAGATTGTTTCACATAACATTTTTTCTGTTCTTTTATAGTAAGTGCAAAATTATATAGTTATTCTTAGGAAATTATTTATGTAGTTAATTACAGATGCATGAACAAGAGGTAAGGTAACAATAAATTTTACCGACAATTAAATACAAATATTATGTTATATATGTATTTTCTATTTAAGTATTACAAAGTAGAGCTACACACTCTACCAGCAGTACACAGTACTCTAAATAACAAATTACAGTTTTCTTTTTGAAGCAATATTAAATTAATATTTAATAACTCTCCAAATAAACTAATAGTCTGTTATTACTTTTTGTTCTTAACAAGTTAGCAATGTAGGTTAATAGCAAAAAGAGAGGAAAATAAAGAAAAAATAAGTCAGTTCATTGGTCTTACCTTTTGTTTCCCTCAGTAACTCAGTCTTTATAGTGACTTCACACAGACACACCTAGAGAAGCTCTTTCCTGGCCAATCCATCTTCAGTACCCGGAGTGGATGTTATGAGAGGAAAAATCCAACTTCATCCAGCACTCCTAAGAGAACAATCCCAAGCCCTGTTCTCGCAGCATTTTCTGTGAGCCTCCACTTGAAGTTTGTCTCCACTCTTCCCCTCAGGAGCAGAAACATGTGGTGACTGATCACATGCAGGAGGCTGGCAGGTTGGGAGATGAAGGGCGGGGAAATCTTTGAATGGTTAATAACCCAGATGTCACTTTAGTCTGAGGGGTCCTCTGGGAAAACCCCTCAGCAGTGTCTTTCCTCACGTCTCTTACACTGAGGACCAGTTCAACAGCACATTTCTGTTCTTTAGTTCTGCATAACGGCATCTACATACTGACCTAACATTGTGTATAATATTAGTCTGGCTAACTAATGAAGTATTTTTATCAAACTTCTTGCATGAGTACAATTTTAATGTACATCTACTTAACTTGGTTATTTGTGCTACTTTATACTTAACTACATTTTTGACTGAAAAATGGTATTTTTTAATTCATTGCAGTTGTTTAAAGCTTCAACATAACAGCGTCTGGTTGTGGCTCCTTGTCATGATTCAGATGCTGATGAGATGCAAGGAATCCCTATACACTTCTCTCATGGTTTGTGATATTCTTGTTCAGGATCAAAGATGTCAAATTGTCCAATATATCACAAAAAAAGATTTGAGAGAAGTTTAAAAAATGGATACGCAATTGTTAAGCAAAAATTTAATCATGATATATCATTCTACAACCCCCTTAGCAATACAAAACCACTTTAATACATAACTTTAATGTGATTTAAACCGCTGCACATCAACCAGCTTTTTTATTGAGATGCTGCTTGCACATTGATCAAATAGTATTAATGATCTCACTAGTATCACTGTCACATAATATCAATGACAGGGGCTGTTTTCCTGCAGAAAATGTAGCCAACTTTCTTTCAATAGTTGAAGTATATTAAAATGAAATTATTTCCTCCACCACTATTAACTTCATGTTTTATTAAGCAAAACATTTATTTAATATTTCTTTAACAGTCAGTAATTGTATGGTCCTGCTCTTTTTTGATCATTAATATTTTTTTGTTCAAGGTGATTATTTCCAGTTTGAATTTTAATCTTTTATTGTCCAATGTTCTTTAGTAAAATTTCTCTTGTTGATAAAAATCACTTATTTTATTTTTTATGTTGCGTTTGATGGTCTTAAAATATTTTTTATAGTTATAGGCCTAATAGTGTCAGGTGTTTGTGCTTTGATGCTTTATAAACCCAAACTCCAACACCACACACATACTTTCTAATGCAAATGGAGCTTGAAAATCCAGATGACGAAGGCCACAGGAGACAGCCTCTTCTTCATCCAGCTCTCTGACTTTAATCAGATCCTTGGGAAACGAGAGGATTGGAGACTTAAAGAAAAAGCCTTCAGGGAGCGGAGCCCAGAGGACTTTAGGTATGACTGAGATTCAGGCCAGTGAACAGTAAAACACAATCTGCCACCGCTGTCCCTGGTTGTGCTACAAGACTGTTGATGGACCATAAAAGAAATCTTGTCAGTTACCAGGAGAGATGAGAGTTAACAGATTAAATGTGTCAACAGATATCAAATCTGTTATGAAAACATAAACACTACAAATGAGATTTTCCACAGAATATGTCTCTGGCTAATCACACACCATTAACTGATTATTTCTTTATAACTTCTGTCGTATTTAAAGTCGATTTAAGAACATTAACTGAAGAGAGTTAACATAAAAAAAACAACAAGCAGGAAACAACAACCATAGGCCAAATAAACAGGCAATGGGATTTAGGATGAGAAACTAGGATGATCATAAAAGCATGGGGGCAGTAACACAAACAAACCGATAAGAAAAAGGAGAAGCAGGCAGCAGTAAAAAGGACATACGGCTTGGATCATAAAAATGGTGTTAAAGAAGTTAATATGTGACTCTTTTTAACAGGTTGTTTGATGCTCTCAAAACTTTAAAGGCGGAGACTCTGTCCCTGTTGCTTTTCAGTTTAGGCTGATATACCTTAAAGAATTTGCTTGATATTTATTATTTATTATTTATTATTATTATTATTATTATTATTATTATTATTATTGACTTTTTTTTAAAAAACTGAGTTATAAAGTTACAAATAGCATCCTGTTAGCTCAGCTAACACTTCACTGGTTGGCTGGCAACCTCACAGTGATGACAAGACTCCAGAAAGTCACTGGGCCTGGTATATGACCACCGTAAAACTTGAAATTGACCTTTTTATGCTTTGGTTTCCGTATAAAATAAATTTAAAAAAAAAACAAAACAAAGTTTAAGATACTGGTAGGTGTATAATGTTTAGTTAGATAGAACCAAAGCAGCTCTGTCCCCATTTATGTTAAGCTACACTAACTAGCTGCTGCCAGTAAGTTTATATTTAAGTGTTTCACTGTTTGTGTACCTGGTAAACCTACACTCCAGTTTCAAATTTACTAGGTACACCTAGCTTAAACTAATACAATTGAGTTACTGAATTGCATGGAAGATTTTGACAAGTGTTTCTATTGTTCCGTCCAACACATTTATATCAGTGAGGTTTGATTGATATTTAGAAAAACCTTAATTTATATGATGAAAAAGTATCACAAACTAAGGCCTCCTAGATGACTGAAAACAGTTAAACAGTCTAAACAAAACTAAACATTATGCCCCTCAAGATGGTGGGATTCGTTCAAGGGCTGTTGTATTAGACTTTATTAGCTTTATCCATGTGTACCTGGCTGTGTATTACAAAGTACTAAAAAACATTCAGTATCTGTGTGAGTATAACAAGAAGAATCTTTACATTTATTGATGCAATAGTGATACATTAGTGAAACACCATAAAAAATATTTTTGCAGTTTATTAGCAATGTAGTTTTTGAAGTTCATCACCTATGGGGTGAAACTCAGTTTCTGTTAAAGGCTGAAATAGGACATTTAACCCTCTTTGGTAGATATGAGACAGAGCGCAAATAACTCCACAGGCATACTGCCATAATGCTGTCTATGAAAATATGCAACATAATTTCAGGCAGTAAGAAAAGCAGAATACTGTGTGCAATTTAAAAGTATTTAATCATGATATTAATCTTATCTTAGACTTTTATCCAATTATTGCAATTTTAATTGCATTTCACAAATAATAAATAGCTAATTTGGTATTTTGAAGAAAATTTATATAAGTGTCTTTAAATTTATGCTTTAATAGGACAACTTCACATGTAAGATTTTACTTTGATGATATTCAGGTTGTAACTGAGGATTTTGAACATGTTTCATCCAAAAAGAGACAGATTTTCTATAAACACAAAGGATGAGAGCAGATGAAAAGGTCAGTTTGTGGTTAACTCAATTTATGTGAAAGAGGTCTTTTCCTGAAACTATAAAGAAAACATATGAGCACTTTTAAACATGATATTTATTGTTACATGTAAAGCACTTCAGAGTAGACAACAGGCCAAATACAATTCAGCCATTGTCAAAGAATATTGTGAAACTAATTGGGATGAAGTTGCTGTTTATATTTGGTAATGTTGAATACAATAGAAAAAACTGAAGGCCTCAAAGCATGAGTACAAGTTGTCTTTGAGACAAGAGGAAGGCACAGGAGAAGCCAGGAAGGTCCAGTCAGCATGCTCCTCGTCCAACATAACAAACAAAACAAAACAAGGCCCAACAAGACAAAGACTAGACAACCAAAAAAAAAAAACAAAAAAAAACAGCATTTACCTCATAATAATTCCAATAAACAAAGAAATGAGGAGTACAAGAATACAGACAGCACATCTGGCTGGTCATTTCTATAAGCTGACCTTATGGCTTCTGTATGCAGATATGTATAAGTTTATGGCGCCAGTTATTAAGACATGCTTGTACTTATTAAGTGAGAGGGAATGTTTGGGTGTTTTTTTTTGACATGTGCTCCACCTAAACGTCCCACCTCTGATTTTTTTTTTTGCCAAGCATTATACATAGGTATGGTATTCAGGAATGTGTGCTGCTTATTCAAGGATATAATTTACTTATCAGTCAGAGTAAAAATATGTAAACAACCTTGCAGCTGGAAATATGCATACTCACTTTAAAAAACAGCATTCTTTTACATTATTCAAGACTTCTGCATATTGAAAGTACAAGCTGTCCTCTGTCACAAAAGACCCACCTCTCTGAACATTTTAGTGTTGTAGAATCACTTTAAATAAGAGGACTGCACAATATTCTTCAGTAAACTCCTTCCAAAAGGCAGGGTTACATGCAAATTTGTTTTTTAACTTCATATTGTCATTTTTTAAATTATTTATTAATTCTCATTCTGAAAAAAACAAAAAAACATTCTTCATTCCTTCAGTTGGGGGAGCTCTTTCAAAATGCTAATGGCTTGTTGAAATTAATTTAATAAGTGTCATAATTATCCCAGTCAGTGTCTTAGGCTCGCTTCATCCCCCGACCCATCAAGCAGGCAAAGACTGTCATCACCATTTTGGGCTTGACCTCCACAAGGTCTTCTGGGAGAGCGTAGACACGAGCCCCAATCTTCCTCGCCATAGAGACGGCATATCTGACAAAGAAGGACAGGTTGGCTTATATGTAACGCTGTTCACACATTTCTATTAAAAACATCCATTTCTTTTGTCATAAAAAAAATCTTACTTGGCGTTCTCCAGCTTGTCATCTTCGGAAAGTTTGCCAGTTTTTATCAGCTCGTAGTTGATGCTGCCGGGCTGGATGGCATCTATCAGCTCTAACACTGCCAAACTGCTGCTGATCTCCTTGTCCTGACCACCACATGACAGTTAGATTAAGGATCTAATACACAGGCTTACCCGACTGATGGATAAATGTAGTGCTTTTTGTTTTATATGACACTTCCTACGTATAAACTACATTAAACTGCCAGATTTAGCTCATATATAACAACTTTTTGATACAGTGAACATGTAAATATAAGCAGTTATGTAAATCATCTTTAATTTTCTAAAATGAATGCTCATTCTTGACCTTGGGAAAAATGTGTGTAATAAAATCATCTTATTTAAAATTCTACTTGCTATTTTTTTCTGAGCTTTCAGCATCTTAAGGTCTCCATCACAAAATGGGGCTTACTTCAGAAAAACCAGACAGACAACTCTCCTCATATACGACCATATATTATCACAAAGCCAACACTGTACATGCCATCAACTGATGGAGACCCTTAGAGGCAAGTTGAAAGAGTGAAAATGCATTAAAAAAAACTTTAGCTTTAAAGATTTAGAATCAAATCTCATTTTAAGTCCCATATCTAAATATTTAAATTTAATTAACAGTTATTTGCACAAAACTATGATAAAAAGAGAAAAAACAGGTTCACCTTAAAGCTTGAAATCTTGGTTGATTTTCCAGCCTCTGCCAACGTTTTGTTGACCCAATTTACAATGATGTCATCATTTACTTTCTGCCCGTCACCCAGGTCCTCTAGTACATTCAATGTATATCTGAAAGAGGGGAGAAGAAGCGCATTTAGTGTGCATGTAAACATAGCATTTCCATGGTAGAAACTCTAATTGTGGATTTTTTTGAACCCCAAATTTTAAATGCAGAGCAGCATAATTTTCTTTTTTATTTTTAGATCACTCAATCCTGGCTACTCTGACACAAAGAATATGAGGTATGGGAAAGTACTAAATATGTTAAATATGCCAACACACATTCTTTGTGACATGGAGGCAGCTGAGTTTATGGAAATGTGGTCTCAGTTTGGAGGAACGCACACCAACACCACCACTGGCATGAAACAGAGGTTACCAACTACCAACTCCCTTGGAATTGTTTACAGTAAATAAACAAAGTTTCCACAATGACTTTATGACTTTTTTTACAATGAATTTAGTTTTTCAAAATACCAGACACATTCTGACTGAAGATCAAAATGTCCCTCAAACTCATTTAGCATCGTGGTCATTTACACAAATAATGTAAGTATTATGTGGTTCTTTTTTTTTTAAATTGAAAAAGCTCAGTGAGTCTTTGATAATTTCCTACTTTTATGTCCCTTCATCCAAGAAATACTTCAAAAGCCCTTATTTGTTATTTTTTCTTACACACTCCTACACACTTCCATTCTTACACTTCATTCCTACTTAATTACATTTATTTGAGTTAATAATATTTTTAAAAAAAGGTGAAAATACTGTGGAGATACAACAGAGATTCAAACACCACTCATTACAAACCTTAACCATATTTGTTTTCTCATGGACCATTTTTAGATTTGATGTCTTTGTATTTTTATAGATTTATCTCTCTCTCGTTCTTTTCTGAAGTGATCCTGATGTACTTGTGTTTCACCTTCTCATCAGCTGCCACACCAGTGCAAGGGTCAGGGTAGGGTTGCCATCGTTCAGGTCCTGCCCGCCGATGCCAACAAGGGAGAACTTGGCTGTTTTCTTGCCGAGGTCCACTGCATAGTTACAATTCTCCAACTAGGGACACAAAATAAAATAGTTGGTAAAAGAACCAAAAAGTGTTTTTCTTTCCTTGACTCAGACTAATTGAAAGGAATCTGACTGACCTTTTTCATGTTGGTTCCCAGCTTGGGGTAAGGAGGCTTGTTGACCTTGTTGTTCCAGTCGACAGCCACTTTAATTTTCTCGTAGAGTTGCAGAATTACCATGGCATCTTGTAGGTCTCTAGAAGTTTGATAATCATTAGCATAAATTAAATAACAGAGAAGTAAAGAGAACTCTTCAGATGTCAGTGTGTTTTTCGTTTTTTTTGTGTTACGTACCCATACAGATGATTAACGTGTGGGTTCACTCCAAGAGAGTTCATCCAGTTTCGGAATGTCCTCTCTTCTCGTGTCTCACCTAGACAGCAAGGATCATGGGATTTAAGAGTCTTTTAGGTGGCACAGCTTGTGACCATATATAAGGTCTCAGTAATAATAAAGAACTGAGTAGACCTGTTCAATATTATTTTTTTATTCTGATGTCTAACCCTTAGCTGTATAAGTAAACATATTTGGTAAATAACTAACTCACTGACCTCAATATTTGTTCTGCATGCTAAAAATTGTAATTAAGAGTAGGAGTTAGGAGGAACTTGTTTTCACAGTCTAATAATTAAATTAGTATTTTTTGCTTAAAATAGCCTGCACTCTCTTCAGCTAACAAATAACACTGAATTTGTTGGTAAGCTTCTTATTACTAGCGACTGGATCCTACATGAAACACAAACAGTCCTGATGATGCAGTTTGTCTAAGTTTTTTATTGCTTAACTCTTAATAATAATTTCCATAGGTCTGAGTGAATTGTAAACATGGAAAACATGATTTAACCCCAAAGTTTAAGAAGCTCTAAGATTAGGATCAGTGGGGCAAGAACTGAAGGCTTATTCAGTCTGCAACTGGAAACAATTTACAAGCAACAGAGCAATCTTTTTCAAGAATCTCTGTGGTTGTAATTGTGCATTTAGACCTTTTTAATTCACAACCTATTCACCACTGGACCTGCATCGTCCCATGTTTATAGTTGTAAACATGGGTTCTTGGAAATTTGTTACAAAAAAAAAAAAAACAAAAACGACAAAGCTCTTACACTAGAGGTTAATGATCAATCATAAGACTGAGCTCTTGAACCCTCCCTACCTTCCAGCAGTCCCCAGTCAATGTCTTCATTCTCAGGTTTGGTCAGCGCTGGATATTTGTTGAACAAATTGGCCACAAAAGCCAGGTTGAGTTTGGGGTTTCCACTGACGACGTCAGCTGGGGTGACAAACTGTCGACAGCCGAGCCTGTCGGCCTGCTGCAGCATGGCCTCTGCCCTCTTCACGTCATCTTTCTCCTGAACAACACACACACCAAAGCCTCCCATCAGACACACTGTACAGCTGTTGCCATGTGGTGAACACACTCAACTGTGAAGGCCGACTGTCAGCGTGCTTACATTGAAGCCTGCCATATTGATGTCGATGCGTGGCTGATCTTCATCTGTGCCTTTTGGAGAGATCTGATTGAGGAGGTGGAAATAGGCCCTTGAGTCCTGAAAATAGTACAAATAAACAAAACAATAAGACTTTTATTAATAAACAAACAAGAAACATCAATGTGGAACATGACTGTAGTTTTGCCTCATTATGATAGCCCTACTCTGAGTAAGGTGTTGATAAACTTCTTAGTTGATACTGAATGTCTACCATTTGCGTTAAGTATTTACAGTAGATAGTTTGAGTTTTTCCAAATTTAAAAAAATATATTTACATTAGATCTTTTGAATACCAAAATGCTATTTTTCACATGTTTTAGGTAAAGGCTATGAAACTGTACAGAGAAATAAGCATTGGTTTTTAAAATTACAATCTAGGGGTTTAAGAAGAACAAAAGCAAAGAATCTCAAAGTAGCTCATACACCTACTTGGTTGGTTTAGAGAGCCTAATGAATTTTTCATCTAACAAATGCTTTACATCTTACATAATGAGACTGCTAAGCAAAAGACTGTGCTCTGAAATAAATTGAACTGTTATGTCCACTTACCATGTTGCTTACCATTTTTTTGGTAACCAACTTAAGTTATTATTTATCGTATTTGACCTATTTAACTAATGCTTAGACTGATGGAATAAATGTTCTAGGACTTTTCTGGTAGTTTGGTTAGGGTCAGGGTCTTTTGTTTTTTTAACAAAAGAAGTTTTTAGATTGTTAATTTGTCTGAATGGCATCTGCATTCAAACAGTCTGCTAATTTCATGGTGATTTTTTTTATAATTATCTGTTTTGTCAAGTGTCTGTGAATTCTTGTTCGAAGTGTTCTTAGTAAAATTAATGTTACCAAAGGCATATATGTACTATGTTACCCTTAAATTGCAAAATGTGTGCTTACACACACACACCTGACACTTGTAAATGTAAGATGGAAGGACACAACCCATTCAGTGCCATTTTCGGAGCAGTGTAGGTGGATATTTGAGTTAGTTTGTTCAAACAGAAACATGCAGTGCCTGGCCCAGTGTGCTGATAGATGCATATGTTGGTGGATCTGGTGACTGGAGAAGTGCATGGAAATAAACAGGCAAAAATTAGGCTGAAAAAAATGGATTAGGTGTTAGTAATTAGCCCACCTTGATGTCAGAGCTGAAGTTGTTGATCTTCTGCCAGCCAGCATTTTCAAGGTGAAAATTTGCCCAGCGCAACAGCAGCTCTTCTGGAGACAGCTTCATCAGGTCCTCCAGGGTTTCCCCGTCTCTCAGCAAAGCTGCCAGTGCTGTTGAGGGGTGTTAATGATCAGTGAAGTTACTTGACAACAGACCAGGAAACCCTAGTGACAGGAACGTAGACTCAAATACATGTTATGTAATGAACCTATCAACTATGGCATGTACCTTCATTCCTGCTGAGCTCGATGTCAGCAAACAGACCGATCTTAATGATCTGCCACAGCAGGCCCAGCACCAGATGAGGCTTTCCCTCTTTCAGGTCTAAAGCACCTATGTTCACCACGTGACAGCCGATGGCAGAAGCGGAATTCAAGGCCAGATTGAGATTCTCCTGTAAGGTGCAAAGCTTCAGCTGTTGGAAAATTCACAGAAAAAGTAGACGAAGCAGCTGTGACTTACAATAAAATTTAACTGACCTGTATCGTAAACGGTGTCAGCTTCTTCTTATTTATAGTCCTCTCATCAATAGTGTCTGGCACTGACAGGTTGATCATTTTGCTGTGCAAAAGTAAAAAAAATCCAACATTTAATTTCATCAGATATCTGATGAGGTAGACATGTTGACAAGTTGAGATGTCTAGCAATCCAAACATTAATTCCTGGAAAAAGATGAATATTTATGAACTCATTGGGCAACTTGGTGGTAAAATTTGATTTTGGGCTTATGTGAACATTCTATTTGTTCCAGCTGAGGACTTTTGTTGCATGTCATGGCACATCTCTCTTGCCCCTCAATTCTTGTCTAAACCGAGCAATAATAAAAGGTAAAAATGTCTAAAAAAATGAAATAAAAATTTAGCATTTCCAAATTTTGCCTATTATTATAGAGGATTTTGTGTTATTGAGAGTTTTGTTGAGTTATTACAGAACACAACAGAAAGTAAAGGCATGTCCATACAAAAATTATGTAAAATTGCAATTCTGTAACAAGCATTTATCATATCAGGTTGCTTCCTCATTTGCATGTGTAGCCTACATGTTATACATGGGTTTTTAATATCCTGGTTAACCTAGCTTCGACACGTGAGGAGTGTTTCTTCTTGTTATACAATTTGCTTGTTTCCTCCCTGTTGGTTCAGACAAAAATGATTCCGTTCCCTTGCAGCTCTGCATTCTGTCTCATGTTAATCTAAAAACATGACAAAGGGCTGATGACCTGTTAAACCTTTTCAGCTGTTAAATGCTCATTGGCCTTCAGCCTACTACAATTTACTTTTATGTTACTCAAGTGTTAAAGTCCTCTTGAGTATATCAGTTTCAGCTGATACAGACATTTGTGATGTTTGAACTGGTGACACAACAAAAAGTATCATAGATTAAGGGCTGTGATACGATACGATAACTGATTATAACTTCTCATTTATGGTGGCCTAAGGAATTTACAATAATCATATAATAGTGATATCAATAGAAAATTAGAAAAGCATATGCCATCTGTGAAACTCATCCTAGGCTTTATTCATGTTTCGTCTCTATCTTGCAAAAGGAAAAACAGTAAAAATGCGGTTGTAGACAGGTAGAGAGAGATAATGTAAATATAACTGTACAAAATAGTAGAAATGGGACAATTACATTGAATGATAATTCAGTTTTATGCAGAATGGACATAGTGTAGAGTTAGTATCAATATCAGTCGCTCTTCTTATATTGCAAGGCAGATTGTTGTTGTGGTTGATTAACTTTGCCAAATGCAGGCTCATATTTATCTTTTGTCAGCCATCATTTCATCACAACATTAGGGACAGTAAGATGCAGGTATCTGATATTTAGTTTAGTAGGACAGCTAGGTGATGAATGGGATAGCTGTGTCGCTAACTTGTAGAAAAAACAGGAACTCTCACCAGAGGACTATACCATCTCCGACAGATGTAAAGAGCGAGTCTGTGTTGGGATCCATGGGCAGGACATGTTGGCAGTCAGGGTCTTTTTCCAGAGCAGTGTTGATCCAGTTCACAAAGGCATATCGCTCCTCCTCTGTAATGCCAATCATATCCAGGCATATCAGTTTAAAGCATAAACAAACAGTATAAAGTGAAAGTATGGCTCATAATGACTCATTTCAATGGCTAACATTGTCCATTATGAGTTTCCTCAATGGCTATTGCAGCATCTGCAGCTGAAGTGCAGAGGGTACAAAGTCAACAGTTTATGACAAACACTGCAGATGATGTTCATGTGTCTTACCAGAGAAGGAGTGTTGTGTGCCTTCGCTCGAGAGCTCAGAGGTCCCTCCAATAGCCAGGATGCCTTCTTTTCTGTTAATGGCTTTGCGGAAAGTTTTTGCTATTTCACTGCCTCTCAGCTCCTGCACGATCTAGAACAAGACCGAAGAATATTCAAAGAAAGTCCCCAATGTGTTTCATAAGGAAAGAAAAAACTAGGCTAAAATTGATTACATCTGTCAAATCTAATGCAATTCAATCTAACAGCTCTGCTGTAAAGTTTATAGTATTTAAGTGTACATTATTTTTGAAGGGCATCAAAAAAGCAGAATAGCTCTATTGGACTGATATTGGATTGTACATTTATCTAAAAAAGTGCCCTTTAAATGTGTATATAATAATGTATAATCTTTTAAAGAATTACACACAGATCAATTTCATTTTGTTATAATGCCATGATTTTGTTGAACTGACATGTTACATATCACAGACATTTTTTTCTGTCACAAATCACTAATGATGCTGTATTTTTCATTCATTTTTGAGTATTTAAACCTATCAAAAAATAATCAATGGATTAATCATTAGTGGAAAAACTTTTTATTTGCACATCTAGGTCTGTGCAAAAGCTACCATCATCATCTCTCCTTTTACTGTTGTTTGCATGCCTTGTTTTCTTGTTGAGATCCTGTTAGCCACCATGAGAGTCATGGTCACTCAACAGACAAAACATTAATGCTAAAATTTCTTCTCACTGGGGTACAAACATGAAGCCAACTTGCCAGCTAAAGAGTAACTAAATCTAGTGAACATCAAGACAGCGACTGAGCTTATGAACAAAATCAATGGTATGAAGAAATGTTTTTAAAAAAAACACTTCAGTGATTTAAAGTGGGACTGCACATTAACTACACGTCTCTGTACTACATAATGTTTGTGTGAGCACAGTATGTCATTAGGGTTATCAGCAGTTACACTAAACTGCCAGTGCTACAGCTGTTATCATCCTTTAACCACACACCCCCCCTTAGGCTTGTCCCCACATCCCAACATTACATAATTATCTCTAAACATCAAATCAGAGTCAACAACAACTAATTGAACCATGTAGAGCTCTACGGTGTGAGTTCATACTATTTAGCTTATCAGTAATTCACAGCATGCGAGTGGCTTCAGACAAAGCTGCTTTGACAATACGTATTCTATGGTAATAAGTGCGATATTTCCTGAACCTGAAGTTATCACTGCTTCATCAGTGACCTCAGCTGCACAGACTTTGAGTGACCACAATGAGCTATTCAGCCTGGCACTGGGAGACTTGTTTAAAGAGTACAGCACAGTTTGCCACAAACATACAGAAGAGCCACAGAGTGCTGCCTTGCATTTTTTTGTCCACTTTTGGTATAAGAGGTAACCACAACTAGAATATCATGACATAGGCATAGAAAATGGGATTTCTATGCAGTTTGGCAAAATAAGCAAGATTTTTTTTTTAACCTTTACATTCACATCTATTTGCATATGGATATATGTATATCAGAATGCATTTAGTCAGGGTTTTATCATCTATACAAACATACTCTACAACTGGTTCTTTTATCAAAGCCTAGCAATGAAGCACACACCTACCTAAAACAATGGAACAATACTGTTTAGCTGCTAACTCCCAGCTGACCTCCCTTCCCGCCAGCACACGAACCATATAAAGCATTTTATTAATGGTAGCAATAAGTCACAGACACACAGAGTTTTAGGATCATCAGATTCACTTTGTTTCACTATGTCATTATCATGTCAGGGGTTAAATTTGGTGATGACCAACTTAACAGTCATTAGACTTATCATAGCAAAGACAAAAAACAGCTTCAGTACGTTTTTTTTGTCAAGCCCTCACAATCCTGTACTAGATTGACTGCTCTACCCGAAAGACTGCTCTCTCATCACTGTTGAAGCAAAATACTGGAACTCGCACCACTTTGCTGACCTCACTTCCACATTCCTTGAGTGTATATGCATGTGTGTGGTTTGTAGAAGCTTTCAACTCTGTCGTGCTGCAAAAAGTTGCTTTGCATAGTGACCCCATCCGGGAGGGCAAAGTGATTTTAGGGAGAAGAGAAAACAAATACAGGACTCACAGTGATAAATTAAAACTTGTCAAGCTCAACAGTATGAGCTGTTCTGAGCTCAGCTTAACTTACTGACAAAAACTCCTCAAAGCTGATCTTGTTATCCATGTTGCGATCGAGTTTCTGGATGATCTCTCGAACCATGTATCCAGGTAGGGCGTGGCCGGCCTCTTTAAGGAGCTCATTGAGTTCATAATCACAGATAAATCCGTCATTGTCCAGATCTACAGTAACACAAAAAGAAACATCAGACATCAGGACATATGGTACAACGAGGGCTGGAACTACTGTTAGTTGGCTGCAGTGATACAAAAACAGAAAAACACAACAGTCTGCATTCTTATCAAGCTTTAACCAGCACGTTTTGCCTTGTGTTATAATTAATAACAGACTGTCAATATAAAATTGCTTTCACTCACCTATTTTCCCAAAGATCTCTCTCATCTCCTCCACCTCCTCTTTTGTTATCTTTCCAGACATTTTTCTGTGATTGACCTGACGTGGTCAGTCAGAGAAAGGTGAAACTGTGGAGAGGAAATGAGAACTGAGTCATCAACAGGGTCTTGAAATGACAAGAAAAAGGACTTTAAAGGAATCCAGTCTTCATCAGCCTCTCCTAAACTCATCATCCAGACTGCTGCAAACCTTCTGTGCCCCCTTGATTTCAGTCAATCATCTCACTGCTTGTTTTTCTGCTTTTTAGATCGCTGACCAACTTAAACTTTTCTGCTTTCCTGCCGATGAAGAAGTGACCTGTCCAGGCAGAACAGTAGTAACTCCAAACCTTCTGGCCAAAAAAATCTTAGTAGCACCTCATATAACCAACTCCTGACTGATCCCTGCCAATCCCCACCCCTGCTGATCATTATCTATTTTTCGCTTCAGTTTCTCTCTTGAGTTCTTTTCCTTTTCCAAGCAGGTCTCTCCCATAATCAAAGTAATTTCCTGTTAGCTCCATTGTATAGCAATGAGCCCATGCTGTTAAAAACTGCCAGATTTCATCAGTCTTTAGGGAATTCAGTTTTGTACAGTCCTTTCAAACAGGCCTGCTCACAGCTACAGCGTGTTCTTTTAATCTTCCAAAACCAAACATTCTTACTATAATCTCATGCTTTTGTGACTTTTCATCTGTCCTACTAACAAAATTGAATCATTTTATTTTAGCGTTAAAATATTCTTTTATGCAAACTGAACTAGGTGTAATTAAAAACCATTGAGACTGCCTCCAGTTTTATGTGACAATTAACGTAGATTATTTGTAAGCTTTCTGTAAGGACAGCCTCTTCAACGTGTAAGGCCTTAATATGGGTTTATCATTTAGTGGCTCAGGGTGAATTTCAAAATTTCGGCAAAGAAAAGTGTTCTCACCAAGCAGATAAATTCATTCAAGTGTTTAAAGGCGACATAGCCAGCAAGACTCAAGTTATTTTGAGGGTTATTTTGCCAGACTTAAAACACTGTGTTCCCAAACTCCTCTGAGGCAAAGCAACCATCTAGAAAACACTGAAACTAAGGAATTCCTCTGAGTACCTCCTTCCCATTCTGCAGTGGTGGAGGAATGCATGAGGCCTGGGCAGACTGAGCTTCACTTACAGAGAGGTGAGCAGGGTGTGCTGCCTCGCTCTCCAAGGTTAAACTAGTATGGTGGCATTCCTTCGGACACAAGTGCTCAGAAAACAAAGATGAGGTTTAAACTGCAGTAAACTTAAAATCACAGTTTTTCCAAGACAGAAAACTTTCACATTTCCCTGATTTTAAATACAGATTGTTGATTTTCACTCTGTATTAGTAAGAAATACTGGTAAAAGCCATTTCTGCTTCCAGATAGTCAAATGGATTATAATCCACCTGATTATAAGTAATCTTTAAAAGTAATTTATGACTGGATAAGTGGGTGTCTTTGATTAGTTCAAGCCAGCCAGGCTTTCTCTAGCCCCAGCCGCCTCACAGGCCCACATTTGAGAAGACAAACAATGAACAAAAGTCCAGTGACCATGCATCCTCTTTCATGAATGAAACTATTAATACCATAAAAGATGATTCAAGAGTAGCCATGTGGTCTCTGATGACTCAGTTCCTGTAATGCTACTCTTAGAAACAAAACAAAGAGATGAAATGGTGACAATTTGACAGAAGAAAAAAAATAGTTCACTGTTAAACAAGTTGTAAAAGCTAGATAAAGTAGAGAACAACAACTTCCTTTAAAAACAGTGATATGGTCAGATATATTACTTTAAATAGCACAATTACAGACAGAGGTACATATAAATGCCACTCTATGAATCACAGAAAACAGGGTGTTTTTCTTTCAGGAAGTCATACTAAATCAGGGCAAGAACAAACTCCTGACTAAACGATTAGGAAAATGACGATGCCAGTGTTGCTATATTTAACTTTTCTCCAGAAGGATGTGAAATGTGGCTGCTGAAGTCAGTTCAGCCACAGTAAGGGCTGACAAACATTACGTCTTCTGCCAGCCCCTGTCAACCCCTCGACAAAGGGAGAGTGGAAACAGAAGAGGGGTTAAGTACATGGAGCAAGGGCACAGATGGCAGCGGACAAATGTGAGACGTATCACTGGTGGTACAGAAGAATAGAGGGTTTGTAATCACCGTCACAAACCACAGCAATAAATCCTGTGTAATGCTAGAAAATGAGTTCAGAGTGTCAGGCTCCAAAGACAGTTGCTGTCTTTGACAGCTGGACTTTGCGCTTCCAGAGAACAGAAAATTCCTGCACTCTTCAACTTAACTTTACAGCAAGCTCCTGAATGAAGTTTGCCTACAGCACATCAATACTGCTGATAGAGAATTATGTAAGTGTCAGTTGTTGGTTGCAGCACAAGAGCTTTAACATTAAAATAAGTCTACTGTACTTTGGACTAAAAACTACCAAGACAAAAAATTACAGGAAATTGATTTTTCCAAATTGCAATTTTGCACCTTGGATTGAAAATAAGCGAGGATTCAAGGTGACCCTCTAAAAATATATCCCTTAGTATGCAGTATTACCAAATAAAAACAACAATATGCACATATGCTGATGAGTTAAGTTTTTTAGTCATACAGGTCACATGATATCAACCACTAGCAAAACAAGAGCAACTGGACTTGTTTTGTAACCTTAAAGACACTTCATTCCCTGCAGAAGAAACTCAGTTCCCTTGTTCTTAATTTTAAACTATGTATCAACCATACAAGACTATTTCTTTCCAAGCACCATCTTTGTTGAGCCAAGAGCAGCACTTTGACGCTATTTACAATCGCCTTTGATGGATCTTTTAGTCAATTTAAAGCGGAGGGCTGTTCCCAGATGGTTGTGTTAAATGTGTAGAGTGACACACCCCGTCCTGCCAGTGTTTCATCCACACAGTTACATGGGAAATGTGAGGCACACAAATAGATTGGGCACCCTTCCCGAGTGCGGTCAAGTTAATATGCACACACCCAACATAGTCTGCAAGAACACGAACATTTTTACTTACTCAAAATCGCCTACAGATGTGAGGCAAACTGACTCATAAACACCAAAAAGCCTGTGACACCAGCCCTTTATTTCCACTTCAGGATGTGTGGATAAGATAAGCATGGTCATACTGACAGGTAAGGAAGAGGTGACGACAACAAACATTGAAGGTGGAGTTTACACAGCTCTGACATCATGTCCAGCTGCAAGCTTAACACCCTGGGCATAGTTTATGCCTATTATAAAGCTCATGAAGCTAGCAGATATGTGAATCATCATGGAAATATTCAAACGAAAAGGTCCCTGTGCAGTATCCTTAACCACAGGCAGTTAATCTTTAAAACTTTTTCTCTGTAGAACACTACATTTCACCAAATGAAATTATATAGCTGTTGTAAAGGATGCATCGGGTCAAAAAGGCCTGTGCTTGCAAAGATGGCATGACAGTCCCTACCAACGTTCATTTAAGAATGTCATTAGACAGGTTACTTGGGCGCTGCTGAATCCGCTTGGGTTTGGCTGTTTCTGCTTCAGGTAGGCAGCCACACCTACAAGGGTTTGCCATTACTTAACAAAAGCACTGCCGAGAATTGTCCTGTCACATGTGCATAATCAGAACACGCAAAGCACTGTCACTGAGAAGTACTGTACTTTCTTTCCTTACTCAAGCATGACGTATGTGCTTGGGGAAGACACTGTATCCCTCCTTGCTCCAAGGCCATTTTTAAATATCCAACCACTAACCTTGCAAACAAAAGACACAGATATAAAGAGAATTTCTTTGAGATAATGACTGATAACATTATTATTTTGTGATGTTGTGACAGAAGTACAGTCAGTGTAACTGATGTGCTTTCCAGTCAAACTAAAATCCTTTAAATATTTTCTGTTAATGAAACAATACATGTACAGGATTTTGTATTGGTAGATTTTGTATTGGTAAGTATTGGTAGAATGTGCTCTCTGACTGTAACTAACTTAAAAATATACAGTACATATTTTTTTTAAAGGGACAAACCATTATGCATTAAGAACAGTACAAGTGCAAAAGTAGCGCAAGAATAAAGTAAGTGAAAACAAGAGCATCCAGTAATGAGCTTAATCATTTTCTCTGCAGTGAACAACAAGTGAATGTATCTGTTTAAAATCCTGACAGTGCAGAAAGTGGAGCAACCTGTTAATTTGCACAAAAAACAAACACACTAACTCCCCCATCTTGACTGTCTGGTTTGTCCTTAAAGAGATAACATCAGACATGAGATGCTGTAATGTCTATATTTAAAACACCTACAGCAGGTGCTCTCAAATGGTCCTGCAGCATGAGCAAGGGAAAGCCGGATTTCACTTCAGCTGTTGTGAGCATAGTCCATACCACACATGCACATTCATGGGCAATTTGACCACAACAACTGGATAAATGCCAGGCCAAGTGAAAAATGAAGTAAATCTCTTTTCCTTCCCACAAATGCACACACTACCAACAAAGCTTTGTTGTCTGAGTCCTGATACTCTTGTCTCTAACAATTTAACATCTTTTTGCAAACATGCAACATCTCTCTTGTTACTTCACAGGAAAAACAAGATTTTAATCAGTAAAAGACAATCATGTTGTTGAGAATCAGCAGTAGTGATTCAATGAATATGACCTGTTAAGTGACTGTATTCACAACATTTCTTGTTCCTAGTCACAATATTTTTCAAGTTCAAATGCGGGTCTTTGTGATTCTACCAGACATTGTTGTTCAACACTATCCCAACTGTGATCCACAATTGGGATCACAGATGCAAGTGTGTTGCAACCACAGATGGCTCGACAGGAAAAATCTGGTAAATCACTCAGAGCAATAAACAAGTTCACATAGACAACTGTTTTACATGACCTCAAAAAGTAGTGGTGACAGACTCTCTCATTTCAGTGTTAAAACATTCATAAATCTTTCATGATATACCTAAATATAAACTTAATTAAGGACTATACAAGAATGATAGCTTTTGGAGAATCATCTTTACCAAGTCATGTTCAGTGAGTGGAATTCCAGTTTGCAAACATTTTATACTACCTCGAAGGCACAGAGAGTGAGGGGTTAGGTCTATGGTATTTTCCATAAAGTAAATCATTTATTAGAATTGTGTGGGCATCACATGAATTGTCACAAGAAAAATGTGAGCTGTCATCAGAATGCCAAAGAGTAAGGCAACACTCAGGTTGCAGTGTAAATGTCCAAATGTCCTGCGAATAAACTTGGCTGCATCTTTTGTAAAGACTGTGGGTGTGAGTGTATTTATGTATAGGTCACTTATGCACTGTTTACCAGGGAGATTTTTAAAAATAATAAGTGCAGGCTCCACCTATGCAGCCACCTCCGGTGAACGGCGGTGTAAAGGAACGAACGTGACAAAGACCTAACGTTACTTGCTCCTTACTGAGACGTTTAGCATATTCACATATAGAAATTGATATTAAAAAAACATTGACCTTGTGTATAATAACAAAAAGTTACCGATATTAGCTTAGTTAACATAGTTAAGTTCAAGTGAATTACTTAAGGTAGTTTTCTAAAAGTTGTTTAGTCACCCATTTTTTGAGTGAGGGTATGCTTTGATGCAGCAGTTTTTGGAGCTCTCGGGCGCCGTGAGGATGAATAGGCTGCAGTGTAGGTGTAGCTCAAGCTAGCCGGCTAACGACAGACATGCAAGTTTTATGGGCAGGAAACTATCCCTGTTTAATCTTGCAAACCCTCTCCCTCTTAACAAAGAATAACGTCTATCACAGAAAGGAAATATTAGGTCAAGGATGCTTTGTAGAAAACACCACTAAGACAAATTCTACCTATAAGGAGTTGTTGGTTTAGAAGTTGCCTGGAAATTGGTACTTACTATCGGTGCGCTTGAAATTCCAGACAGCGTCCAGTTTGCAGTCCTGCCTCCTCCACGTAGAGACAAAAGTAGACGACTGCAGTTGGAATGTTTGCCCCGCCCTGTCGATTACGTCACCAGACGTTGAGATCCGGTCTATGGAGTGTTATCTATGCCAAAAACATTAAAAAAAGGGGCAGGAGACAGAAGTGAGTACAAATGAACAAAGTACAGTAGAAAATAACGACAAATTTATACAGGAAAAATAAGAAAAAAATGTAATAGAAACGCAACACAAGAGCAATTGTATTCAAAACTGCAAGGCAAACAGCATACATACAGTATGTACAACACGTACTGCACTCATTGACCAAAAAAAACAAAACCAAAAAAAAAAACAAAACGCAAATTTCTCAGGAGTGTATTCTGGATTTCATAACCTCAAAATGAACAAAATTGATCAAATTTACATTAAATACACATGAATTGGCACATTAAATAATTAGGATAAACCCACTGCCAAGCATGACTTGGTCATGTCAGCAGACAAAACAAAGCAAGCTTTTGACAGCTTTAGCTTTTGACATCTTTAGACTGTAATAAGTCAGAAAATAAAGCTACATATTACACACTTTATTTGTTTAAGTGGGAATACGTTGTAATATTAGATATATGTATTATTTGCTAAATTACTGTAATCAAAACAATCTAGTAATGTACAATTTAAATAAGTTCTTGAGATGAGAGAAAATTCAAATCCTGAGAGAATTTCTCATTATTAACAAAAATAAAAACTACAGCAGAGATATTTAGGCATGGAAATTGAATTGGACAATTGCAACTAACAGAGACCACACACCTTGTGCAGTTTTAACATTGCTAATTTTAATTTTTTTTTATGCTTTCCTACAACAAATGGAAGAAAAAACAAGGAAGAAGGCCTCAAAGGGCATAAAAAGCACACTTATGCCCCTGAATGGCTTTGGGCTATTGCTTGTGGTGGAAACCCCTTACAGTTCATCAGAGTATTAAGTATCTAATATGGAGTAAAGCCACTCTGTGGTCTCGAGAGAGTAGCTGTGGTAATGTAAGAATCTGATGTCTGGTGCTGTTTCTGTCTTTGTTAGTTAATGAAATTGCATTTACTTCTGTTTTTATGCAGATTATGTCATGGTTTCCAGGCTGTTGTATGATTTTTTTGATTATGGCGTGGATTTAGTTTAAAATTGATATATCTAAATCAACATCTCAATCTTATTGCTTTGTCACTTTGTCATCCATTTTGTTACAAAACCTGTGCATGTGCGATGTTTTAAGCTCTAAACATTATAAAGTTGCAGTAATATGCATTTTGTAAGCCTTTGGTAGTTTTCTGGTCAGAAGGGAAAAAATATGGGATTTGAATACATTAAATTGCACATAAATAAATATTTGAATAAAGAATTATTTATCCATTTTGTCTGTGGTAAATATGGAAGTTTAACCATATATTAAATGTTACATTCATTTAATTATTGTTGCAACATTGTATTAACACTGATTCAATCTTGATTCACTTAGTGATAGTCTGCTACCTGTGAGTTAAATACTGTCTGAAATTAGAAGTTATTAATCAGCAAGTTATAGTGTATGTGAGAGTAATAAAGCTTCCCCTCTTAAGTTTGAAGTGATGCTGGTTTGGAAAGGCATATTGAAATCTCTCTTACATGTAAATAAGTGAGAACATAAGTGAGAATCTTTCCTTATATACTGCTATTAAGCTCTATAATAGACTGTTAACCAGGTCAACCAGGACACACCAATCTGCCTCTCACCCAGTGTGAGCCCTCATGACCCTGACATTCCACACTGTGCTGATATCAAAGTAGGTGAAAATATCAACAAAATTTTGTTCATGGGAAACTCTGCCATACATAGATGTAAATGAAGACAGAAAAGTGAGTTAAGCAGGGGTGCAATGGGGTTTTATAATGCTTGACTGATACCCTGTAATTGGCCCTGAAAAAAATCTGCTTTGGGTGAATGAAACATGTAAGAAATTGATCAGACAGGAAACAACAAAGCTAAAACCTGCTTTACGCTCCGGTGCAGCAGGTGGCGGTAATGCGCTAGATTAAGATTTTAACTTTAGGTCAAGTGCGTTAAAAACACTTAAAGAAGAGAAGAGGCTCATTGTCATGTTTTGCCTCTGTAAACCTTTGCTTACACTATGAAGGGATGCTCTGCAGACTGAGCTGCGTGTTTTTACAAGAATATGCTGTTATAATGAGGATATAACTACTTGAACGACTCTGTTGTTCACCAGCTTCACGATATGTGTGCAGCGATGCTGAGGTAAAATTCACTGACTAAAACGCGGTTGTCAAACAGAGAATATAGCGGCGAGCTAGCTAGGAAACCAACTATCTGTGTAAGCTAACAGCTAATTAGAGTGATATCATAACGTAAGTTAACTTTAGTTTAGTTAGGTAATTACCTGAGTATTGTGAACGAGGTTCACACAGTATTAATGCGTAGTGTTGGATCTTTTTTTGTAGCTAACGTCACTGCTAACGTTACGCTGAAGGTAATGTTAACGTTACCTCATTGAGGGAATCTTCACGAAACACAACCTACCTCAAACCGTGACTTTAGCCAGTACAGTCTAGTGTCTGTTCATACGATACGTTACCCGACACTTTAACGTACATCTTAGAGGAATAAAACCCACATTTATCACACTTCCTGCCCGAGTTAACTCTCATTTCTCTAACCTACTTAGTACCCTCAAAACATCACTGGACAATATACAGGGCTATTGTTTTTGGTGTATTCATAAAAAGAATGATCTGGATTCATAACACCTCTTTAATGGAAAAATTCAATGTATCAA
Organism: Acanthurus lineatus; assembly: GCA_029814665.1. Lineage (NCBI taxonomy): Eukaryota > Metazoa > Chordata > Actinopteri > Acanthuriformes > Acanthuridae > Acanthurus > Acanthurus lineatus. The sequence continues at coordinate 8,265,516 of JAPZDV010000006.1, forward strand.
CACTGAAATTATTAATATTAACATCACTTCTTCTTTTACCTTATTCAGTAGCTGTTTCCTGTATCAGACCCTGTACTCCTCGATCTTTTGAGGACCCTGGAGACCAGATTAAGCTGTTCCTTTTCCCTTAACTGACAGTCCAGCCTTGCAGGCATCAAAACGAGGGAGCATTTTGGTCTCTCAGTTTCTGAGTAAATCAAAAAAGTGTAGTAGAATCATGGTAAACATAGTCATGTTACTTACATTTTCAAAAAATAGATCGCTAATAGGAAAAAAAAAGATTGGAATTAATGTCTCACTTCTGTTTATATCTCTTCTGGTAGCTTTATTAGACTAGTGATATGTTAATTTAATGATTTATAACTCAAAACTTATATGTGCGATTGGCAGGTGTTAATGTATATCTAAATTTATTCAGATGAGGAGGATTGCCTCATGGTTCCCTTTAAGGACTGATGTGTAATAAACTGTGGAATATTGAGAACTTTTGAATTTAATTTGTGTTCTACAAACTGGTTGAAAGCTGCACTGATTGGCTGCAAAAGAGGACATCTTGTCTGATTTCATTTATCACTCTTTCTGGGAAATTGAAACCTAATACTAAGTGAAACTTAATGTTTAGTTTCCATAGTTCAAGGTTAATGGTTCATCAAAAAGAATTTAGTATTGGAAATGGTTTGAATTTTCCAAAACTGATGCAAGGCACTAAAATAATTATTTGCAAAGATTGCATAGGTAGGGATTGATGTAAAAAACTCAATGCATCTTTTTAACGTCCTTAAAAAAGGCACCCCAGAGATTATGCAGACAAACAGTTGGGGGGTCCAATGTGAATGCAACAGCCAGCCAGACACCCATAACCTACAAGGATATCAGGACATCTAGGGAAATTGTTTGTTTGTACTTTTCAGTAACTTGCAGAAACAAAAAAGAAAAAGATTTCTGACTAAGAATGTAGATTGTGATCCTGACCAAAAAGAAGTAATGGTAATTTTCCATATCACCCACCCCAACCATAATATTTTTTTTCTTCTTTTTTCTATGAATGTAGCAACACAACCAGTAAGCTGAATTTATTGGTAAACAAACTGCACGAGTACTTGGCCCAGTCTACCATTGAGGACAGCAATGGTACACCACTCTCAGAGGATGCTGATGGTACATTTATCATGAGTGATGGAACAATCTTCATTCTGTTTTAGTGTTTAAGACATATTTTTTAATATATCCTCTGTTTATAGGTCGGACAAATGGGAGCTGTCTTGTGGGAAACTTAACAAGTCATGCTGTGACAGAGGTAACAAAACATTCCTGGTGTATTTTGTCATCTCTCATCAAGTTTTTGATGACCCAGTTGGTTCCAGTAACCTCTTAACTGGATCCAGTTCAAATTTGGTTGCATGAACTGAAGCTAAGAAAGGAGCTTTTTGTTATATTTGTTGTACAAGTTTTGCCACAAGTGTTTACGAATTTAAAAGTCCTAATGCAAAACTTACTCAAGAATAGTAAATATTATTTCAAGAAATTTAACTGTTATTGTTTATGAATGAAGTCAAGGTAAATTAACAAACCATTTGAAGCTGTTAAGATAAAAATTTAAAAATGTTTTTATAACTGCAATTTATTTTACTGTGTATTACATTTTTCATATGATTGTGTTTCTTTTCTTCTCATTATTATTATTTTTTTTTATTTTCATTTTTTATTTAACTTAATATTTGAATCAAAAATAGCCTGCATGATTCTTGGCAAGAATGTTTGAAGAAAGAACCAAGATTTATTTCTGATTCTTACCAGCTTCAGACATTAGGCCTGTAAAGAGCACTTACCATTACTGCTGGTAAGTGCTCTTTACAGGCATCTAAAGATAGTCAGCACGTTTTCAATCTGTAGTGTCTTATTTACGGATGTGCACTATCAAAGTGCGATTATGTGTGCAGTGTCACTTAATTCAACGAGGGATGTCCAATAATGTCGGCCCACCGATATTATCGGCCCGATAATGGCATTTAAATGTAATATCAGCAAATATAATATATATATATACATATATATATATATATGTCATATTATATGTTATATATATATATATATATATATAT
>JAPZDV010000006.1:8267717-8357256 GCA_029814665.1 Acanthurus lineatus
ATATATATAGATATATATAGATATATATAACATATAATATCAGCATATTGGTTTTTAGCAAAAAAGCCAATATCGGACATCCCTAAATTCAACCATATGCAACCAGTACCAGCTGTTGAAAAATAACCCGACACGTTATACACAATGATTATTTCACAGAATTGTAAACAGCTGTCCACTTTCTGCAGTGGAAGACTATTGAAGACATGACCTGTAGCTGTGACAGTAATTGATATGATGTGGCAGATCAGAATCATGACTTGTAGTCAAGTTTGCAGCCAGTCTCATTTCCATACAGCCTCTTGCCTGAGTGATATTAAAAGTGCACTGCCATAACGCAAGCTGATTATGCCTTATCTTTAGCACCTAAGCCTTATTTTTATCTCTAACTTTTAGCTGATAGGAATATACTCCAACACATCTTTTAAACCTGCAGCCCATTGCTTAAAAATAACTGAAAGCTCACTTCAGGATCTCTTAGCTTCTCTTGTATTCAGCACAGTCTGACGGTCCTGTCAATCTCCCATGGATAATTTCATGATGGATATTATCTCCTCTCTATGCAGTAGTCTGACTCTCTAATGAAGAAAAGTTTGTAGTTAGCAATACTTAATCTGCATTCAGTATTCTAGGAAAATGGTATTGTTGTATCCTGATACACTTTATTCACAGGTCTTGGTTTCTCAGAATTAAATAAATAGCCTCTGGGTGAGCATCCTCCTATTGGAAATGACAGCAATTGTTTCAACACCAAAAAGTGACACAATAACAAATAAACTAATGAAACTGTTTTGCTTTTTAGGCAGGACTGGATAGCAAATACTCAAGGAGGTGTGTATGGATTTCATTCACTCTGCAAAAATGGATAAAGCACCATAGTATGAAACTGTTCAGTTTTTAAGCAGCTCATTGCTGAAAATAAAATATCACTGGATAATGTAGTTATAATGAACCACATTTGTGCTCAAATCTTGTGAAAGTTTGAAAGAGTGGTCTTTATAACCAGAATGTAAATGATGACTTTGCAGTTCTATCAACCTATTAGCGGTTGAGACTAATAAAAAATAGATTATCACTTGCCTTCTTTTTCAGTGTCTAATTAGGCTGCTTGACATCTTGTGGGAAAAGCTTCGGGATTTCCATTATTGTTTCTTTTTCACTGTTATTGCAGAAAACCCTCTGTTGTCATAAAGCACTCTGGACTCGATGAATCTGGGGACTCAAATGCAAGTGAGGACTTTAATTTACCTGCCAACACAAATGGTCACCTTGATATCATGAGATTGCCCAAAGGTATGTCTTAATTTTCCTAATTTGTTTTTGTTATTTACTTTGGAAATATTGTCTATTTGTGATTGGTGAATATTGTATTTTATTAGAATTTGTGTAAGAACTTGTATTCCTCTTGTTATGTCAGGGATGGATGTCCTTGTTGAGTTCTTAAGTACCTGAATGGGTTTTTAGTCTTGCTAGACTTAGAATTTGTCATTATAAATGTTTTGGGTTTTTTTTGTCTTTTTTACATAGGAGGATGTCTTAAAGTTCGTTCCCGGCTTTAGCTTATAATTACATATTTTATAATGAAGGCCTAATTTGAATTATTGGTGGTTTGTATTTGTTTTACAGGCACTGTTCTGGTGAGGCCTGAACCTGTTGATAATGGAAGAGATGACTTCAGGGGTCCGGAGTTCCGCAGCAGGAAAGCAGGCGTCCTGCGGAAAGAGTTTTCAAGAAGACGTGGGGGTCAGTCACCTCTGGTTGATATCTTTTATAAAATTGCAAACCACTTAATAATGTCTCCTCTGGACATTTTCCCAGAATACTAGAAGCTAATGGTGGTCATATTAATCAATTTTGCAACAAATGAACTGAAGAGAAGGCACTTGTTTGGGGTACTCTTCCATTGATTTCTTGACAGAAGACACAAAGACTGAAAGATACTCCTGGAGTCAAAGCTGGAAATTTACTTCACTTTGCGTCAAGATGCAGCTTGATTATTATCTTGTTGTGAGGGGATTGTTAGTACTGGACTTTGAAATATAAATAAAATGCTGCTTCAGGTGCATCACTCCTCCGCCCTACTGTTTATTTAAATTTTTTGTATCCTAACCAGTGCTCTTGCTCATGGAAATCTTTCTTGGATGATGTGATTGATTTAACAAGGCAGTCCCAAACATTTTTAAGCAGTCCATAAACCACAGTTGTAGTCATTTTTTTGCTAATGACAGTGGTGTGTTTTATAGGGGTCGAACACATGGAGATTGTGAGTTGCACCGCATGTGGCCGACAAGTTAACCACTTTCAGAGAGATTCCCTCTTTCGGCATCCAGTTCTGAAAGTACTTATATGTAAGGTGAGTCTGCTTATTTTTCAGGAACAACCACTCAGACATTAAGTCAGCATTTATCAACGTCATCTCTTCAAAAAATCAGAAACTTTTGAAAAATGGAACCAATCAAAATGCATGCTGTTATTAAGATGTAAAAATATTTATGATTTTTGTAAAAGTTTACAAGAAATGGTGATATGATTAAAGGGAAACTTAAGAGCATTATGCCTTTTTTCTCTTGATCTTCTCACAGTCTTCAACACATCAGTGGTCTCTGCCCTAATCCTGATTACTTTCAGTTGGTTGATATGAACCGTGGGTCAAAGTATAGATTTACCCACTTCTGAAAAAGAGTTAAAATAGAAAAGCAAATGACTTTTTTTTGTATTCTATGATCTTTTTTTAATAATACACTTTTCATCCAAGCTGTCTATAACATTTCTGTTGAATGTTTTGTTTTTGTCAGTCTTGTTACAAGTATTACTTAAGTGATGACATCAGTAAGGATGGAGATGGAATGGATGAGCAATGCAGGTTAGATGTGTTTTGTTGACTATTTTTTACCGAAATATAATCATTTACTTGAATAAATGTGTACTATCAGCTGCATTTATCATCTTGTTTTTTCCTTGTGCAGATGGTGTGCTGAGGGAGGCAACCTGATCTGTTGTGACTACTGTAGCAATGCATTCTGCAAGAAATGCATTCTGAGAAACTTGGGAAGGAAGGAGCTTTCTGGCATCTTGGAGAGCAAATGGTATTGTTATGTATGCAGCCCAGAGCCCCTTTTTGACCTGGTGGTGGCCTGTGATAACGTCCTTGAGAACATGGAGAATCTGTTGCATCAGCAGCGCAGGAGGAACCGAGTAGAGCCGGAAAAATCTGAACTTTATGACATGTTGCCACACTTAAACCAAAACATTCCATTGGATACATGGGATCACACTGGCATGGATGGCAATGTTGTCTTCAACTATAACACACTGCAGATTTCTAAGGATATTACCAAAAAGGCCAAACATTTAGTGGACTCCACAAACACTTTAAATAGAACATTTGTCAATTTTATTCATACTGTGACAGCCGACAAAAAGACACCTGGTGTCCGCAATCTGTATCTGAACTCTTTCCTAGCTGTAATTAAAGGCCTGCGAAAGTCACTCACAGCACTGGAGGATGGCCTAAAGGAAGAATTCAGTGACTTGGAAGTCATAAGCTGTTGGGACAAGTTTCTTAGCGATGACTTTGACACACAACCTGTAATGGAAGCAGAGACAGAGCTGGATATGTCTGATGAAAGACGCTTGAGTGACTTGCAAAAATTGGCAGCTGAACATTTAGTAGATGATGATTCGGACTCCAAGGGCTTCACAGATGGGAGAGGTGCACATGACTGCCCTGGGGAAGACATGGACTCAGATTCACGTGAAGCCAGACAGGGGACACAAAAGACTGACCTGAAGCCTTCTGAAAGCGGGTTCAACATGACTAAAAAACTAGTAGTGAAACTTACGCCTGTGCTAATGGAGCATAATGATGCAGATGCTCCAAAGATGGAAAGGGACAACCACATGAAGGACAAAAAGTCAGCAGGAAAAGATGCAGAGGAAGATACACAGGCAGGTGTTGTAGGAACTAAAGCTGACAGAAAGGTCAGCAATGACAACTCGAGTGCAACTCTGCACTTGGAAGAGGGGCAAGGCAATAGACGATCTCCTCGTGTGAAGACAACACCTTTGCGTCGACAGAGTGATGTCAAGACCAAAACACCTCTCTCGGCTGCAGACAGTGACAGTGACACTGACCACGGGGGAACCTCGAGCGCAGTACCAACCAAGAACACTGAAGAACAAGGTTTGAGTAGAACTAGAGATGACTCTGACTCAGATGAAGTCCCTGCAGCGCTGCTTGAGCGAGCAGCTATGCCACAAAGCTCTGATGAGCCCCAGAGCGATGAGGACGATGAAAAAGCTTCAACAAAGGTGGCAAAGAAATGTCTCTTTTGGCTTACCAAGAACACGCCGATCTCAACGGAAAAGATGCGCCGCAAACGCAAGATGATGGACCGTTCCTCAGAGTCTGACTCAAGCAACAGGAGGGTCAAGACTCGAAGGGAAAGTGGGACAGATTCCTCTAGTGATGATCAAGACTCTCAAAAGAAAATACAACCCTTAATTATGCTGAGGTCGATGGGGAAGCCTCACCTTGTCAATAGAGAGGATGAAGGTGTGGCTAGAAAGCAGAGTAGGATGCAGGAAGGGAAGAACAAGCCTAAATCTCATCAGGAAACAACAGAGTCATCATCTTCGTCAGGTGAAGATGTGCATGATGATGACTCTGGGAGTGATGGAAGTGATCAGAAGATGAAGCCAATCACTGACGGTGTAGCCTTACTTGGAACTGCAGCTTTCCATCAATCATCAGGTAAATCATATGTTATTAATTGTTTTATTGAGAGATCTATACTTAATCTTTCAATAGTAATAAGAAGTAAACCACGTTTTTTTTTTTTTTTTATAGCTAAATGACTAGTGCTAGCTCCTGTTTTCCCTTGCACTAATGAACTGTGATGCTGTGCTGTAATAAATGGCTCATGAATAGATGGATGTTGGGGAAAAATGGGGAGTAAAATTAAGCAGGACTTTTACCTGCATAGGTTTTATGGTTTTATGGGTTTTAATGCTTAATTTCATCCTGTGCTGCTATAAAGAAAATGTCAGCTGTGTAAAAGATGAACAAATTCTGATTCACATTTCAAACAATAGAGAAATAAGAGTGGCCTGGTGCTAGCAAGGGTGTCAAGAGTCATGTTAGCAAGATTTATTCAGCCTGCAAAGGAACCTGTAAAGTAGAATATTCTTTCTTAAAGTATAATACGAGAAATTTGAGGTAGTTTCTCTTGGCATGTCAGAATAATGTACCTTACATTTTGACCTGTTATTTTATAATGGATATTACTTCTCTGATGAAGCAATGTAACTTGCTTGATATAACATTTTCTGTTTCAAAATTTTTGTTTTTTATAGGGGATGAGGAGCAGTCTGGGCCTTCGTGGGCAGCGGAAGATGATGACGATCCAGAAAATAGGTATGGTTCCAAAAGCCCGGAAGTAGAGTTTTTAAAACACCTGAAATGTGGAAGAAAGGCTACACCTTCAAACTCCAACCTCTGTGCCAAATCTAGTAACACACAAGTCGTTAAGACTCAGTTGCAGTCTGTTCAAAAAAGACCAAAACGTAGCTGCAGTAGAGCCTCGGCAATCAAATACACATTCTAGAGGTACACTGTGAAGCCTCAATTATACTACAGTGAGACTGAACCTGGCTGAGAACAGGCTTGTGAATGAGGAGCAACATACTCTCGTTGTCTTTATTTTATTAACTATTTAATCCAGAACACATGTAGATGCTTGAGATACATTTTAATGGAGATTTTTATCATAAAGAAGTGTATTATTTACCTGGTTAATAAGCTGATACTAAAGGGAAAACTTTGCAGCTGGGTCACTTGAAGAGGTCTTATCATAAATTTGACAATAAATACAACTTATTTTGACTTAAAACTTAACTTAAAAACCAGTTCAATTATGATAGCTTTGTTTTAGTGACAAGATTATGCATCAGGACATTTTGGACATCAGTGTAATTTACTCAAAGACCTCATCTCCTCCATTGTGCAGCTTTGTTCATTTAAGTAAATGGGATATTGTTCTCTACAGATAAAATATATAAAGTTTGAAACACATTTTCCAGATTTTCTGCACACTATTTCATTTTTGAAACAATAAAATTGTGTAATAATTTTATTTTAATATCCATAAGTAGTGACTAATGGTGAGCATTGTTTGTGTCCACAAATGGAAGCCAGCCTTGCAGATTGCAAGCATTTGTAGAACATTTATGCTTCAACTTCAAAATCATCCTTTTGATTTTTTGCTCTTAAAATTAACCTTACAAGGTCACAAATAATGTGTGACAATGTCAATTTGCCCTTTAAAGATAAAAAGAGATATTTCTTTTTTATTTGTTAAAATATCTGCCAAAAAATGTGTGTATATACGCACAATGTGTGTGTGTCTGTGTGTACATGTACCTGGTACCTGGCTCTGTAAATGCTGTCCCTCAGCTTTTTAGGTATAAAAGTTGTTAAAATTTTTAAAAAAAGGGGAAAAAAAGTTTCCCTTCCTGTCTGAGCCCTGCTCAATTAAGGTTACAAAACATATTAAGTCATTTTTATACCACTTGTGACTTGGGCTTCATACAGGGCTATGCTTTCATGAATGGACCTACCATTGATGCCAGTTTGACGCATTATTTCAAAGTGTGGTTCATTACTATGATTTTAAAAAAATTATAATGCTACCGTGAATACATTACATTTTTTTCCTATTGGTATTAGGCTTTTTAAAATCCAAATCATGTTAGACACCAATGTTGACAGCCAATTGCAGTAGATACAATTTGTTGTGCATGTCAGTGAGCAAAAATGGTGCCTTTCAGTGGTTTATTTGAAGCTTCATCATCTTGATGTTCTGGTATTTGCACTTTGCTGCCATGTTGAATAATAAATTCATTATTTTGAACATAATGCTCTTTAATCTGGTATTTAGTCTGTCTTCTTCTGGGACTAGTGCACATGCAAGCTTCTCTTCGTTCAGAGTTACTTTCTTTTCAAAAAAGTCTAAAACTGCAGTTCTCCAAACTACAGACACCCTGCTGGGCCACAGACGCTCCCACAGTCAAACCAAATGTAGGCCAGTACAGGTTTTACTGCAGATTTACTGGATGCCTTGAGTTCTCATTTGTATTAAATTGTGTTAGAGCATCTCATGCAGTCAGTATTAGCAGCTTCATTGATTGTCTCAATAGTCTCAAGTAAAAGTTGTAAACACAAACCCCAAGTGCTATTTCCCCAAATTATTGGCATGATGATATTAGCACAATTGTAGATGTTTGAGCTGTCATTGAGCTTTCTTGTAGATCAATTATATTTATTAAAAATTCCCTTCACACACTTACGCAGCTCTCTCTGGGCCATGTCCATATTTTTGAGTTTTGTGATATTTGAGACACAGATTCACAAGGTTAGTGCTGTTGGAGCTTGGGGATGTGCACTTTTGCATATACTAAAATGCTAATGACAAGAGGACTGAGCTCTCCTTTTGGACATTTTTTTTCCCCTTTCCAAAAATATTTTATACTTGTACATTTCTGAGATGTTTGACAAAGCAACAGTAGGGTAGAGGTCATTTAATTTTTTTTTGCCAAGCCCTGAAGAACAGAGCAGGGTTTGTGCAGAGATGTTGGCATCAGAATTAGAGGTCCTGTGACTTACTCTATAAAGTTAAACCCATACAAATTATTATTAAGGATTCAGCTGTAAAACTATGAAGAAAAACTGCTGTCACATGCATTCTGTGATTACACTTTGTATAAATTTAGTAATCAGCGCTAAAAAAGTAGTGAAAAGCTGCTTTGACATATTTTTTCCTGATAATACTGTGTGGACAATTCAGTCGACTGAGCCAGCTGTGTGTTGTGTGGTTGTGTGTCCAGTGAGCAGCTTTAATTGGAAAAAATGGACACCATCGTGAAACGCCAGTCAGTTCTTCTAGTGCCTCCATGCTCAAAGCAATGAGGAATGACTTTTGAAAAACTTTGCTTTCCAGAGACAAAGTCTTGTGTAATGAAACATGTACCAACCTCACTGTCAACATTGTTTACCAAACCACTGTTCTGTATGTTTAACCCCACTTTAACCCCACTTTCTATACACAGAGTATACATTACTGCTGATCATTTTCTAAAGCCTACTGCAGCTATTAGGACTTGATTTAACCGTCTTTAAACTTGTATAAATCAAACCTGCTTTACAGGTAAAACGGCTGTTGTTTTTCCTGAACAATTTGCGTTAAAAAAATCCTCCAGGTCAGTGCTTTCAAGTGTTAAAAGGACAGTTCACTGCAAAACTTAAAAATACTGCAAAACTTAAAAAAATACTATTTTTCCCAAGTCTTTCCTATTTTCCCTGAATTCTAAAGATATTGTCTGTAAATATATCTGACTTCTCTAAAAAATAATGGAACTATGAGCACTCAGCTTGTGCTGCTCAAATGGCCAAAGAAATACTTTTAAATAAAAAAAAAACTCAGTAGCATGGGTTTTTTCCAGGCATCATGACCTGCTTATTCAGAATAATTCTACTGACGTGTTGTGAGTGTTTCATGTAGCAGCTACTTCTTTCTTCCATGCTAAGACGGCTAGCTCACCTGGCACTGATGAGCTAGCTGAACTTACAGCTCAGCTGAGGAGGATGCCATTATTGATTACATCAGGCGCTTTCACAAGCATGAGCCTCTAGTCCATGACTAAATGAGTGTTTCCTTTCGTGCAGTGATTTGGTTAGCGAGTAGAAAGAATATAGTTCCTGAATGAAACATAACACAAATCTGTGGATTGTCTGGGGAACCAGGTCATGATTTCAGGAAAGAAACAATACTGTTGAGTTTGTCAAATGCGTTTTTTCCCCTGGTGTCAGTGCTTTGAAAATGCTTAGTTTTGTATCTTGATTGTAGTTTGATTGTAGCTTATTGAGTTTTTTCTGGTTGGCCCTTGATAAGGCATTCGGCCTCCTCTTCCCCCTGTGAAATTCCTCGGCTCATTTTTTTTTTTGTTGTCTTGGCAATGGTTACTTTGTTTTCAGTTTTCCAGATTCGGATCAAACTGAAAAGTCCACAAGTCTGGACCGAACGAGGCAGATGTGAAAGCGCCCTTAAAATCATAAATTTTAGATTTAGGAAAAATTAGGACTTTGGGGTGAACTGTCCCTTTCATGGGAAGGTTGTATATCTGAGAATTGAGAGTGGGGCTGTGAAACAACGACCATTTTCAATGCAAGAACCGACCAAATACACGTTGTGCCTCTAATGACATCCATGTTTTCTTCTCATGTTTTTTCTCTAGGTCGGATTTTCTGACAGCACAGCAGTGAATGCAGTGCTGTTAGGCAACAATCACTTAAATCTGGGATATTGTAGGCTGCTTTCCGCAACAAGTTTTTCTTTTAAGTCTGTTTTCAGCTGTAGTCATAGCACAACTTTAATTTTAGAAAAATGGTCAGCAGAAATGTAAAGTTTACATTGTTAGTTGCTAGTAGACTAAAACATACAATAATGTTAAATTCCTATGAAATCCACACAGCATTAGATTACCAGTGGAAGTAGTGTCAAACTCGTGTGTGGCAGTGTGCTAATTTTCTTCTGTGTTTCTGTTTTTTTCTGGTTTTTCTTTGTCTTTTTATCCGTTATTCATGTCAAATGAGATCCAAGACTCCAGTCTGTTAGTCCCGTTGCCATCTGGCGTTGCTGTGCTGTAATGCGTCTTTTACATTAAACTCCCGTTATCGGTAAAGGTGGCAGTTCTTACTGTGTCCGGTGACCTGCATTGGCATTCCATGTTGAGATCAGGATCGAACTTGAGGCTCTGCAGGTTGCAAGGTGTGAAATTTATTTGATTGACCCAGGATTAGACAAAAGTAATACAATGTTTGTCAGGAATGGTACCAGAGGATGTATACAATTTTCTCATTTTCTAAAACTGTGCACCACCGGATTATATAGGAGTAAAATAAGTTTCATCTTGAGAAAATATTTATGTACAGATATTTAATGTTAATTTTGTGTAACACATTTTTTTCCCCATAACAACACAATGTTAAAATGTCTGGTAGACCCAGAGGAGTGTGTTGCTGTCCAGTCAGGTCTCAGTCTGTGTTCAAAAAGCCTGGAGCACTTAAAATGTTACCTGAAATAATTGGATGAACTAGAGATTAATGCCATTTTAATTTTTGTATACAAAACAGACCTGACCGAGAAAAAGCCATCACAGAAATAAAGGATGAAAATGTCCCTCCCCATTCCCCAAATGAGAATAAACTAATAAATTGTGGGTTTTTTGGGTTTTTTTTTGTTTTTTTTTTTTTGCTGTGAAGAATGTTTGTTTTAATAAATTTTTACCCCTTGAAACATCTCTGTCTCATTTATTTAATCTTATTGTTTTCTACATTTATTTAAAATGGATATCTTTTAGTGTTGCGGCAGTTCACTTGAATTAGTTTGTGACTTCATTAGCAAAGCTTTATATTAACACATAACGCTGATTATCTAAACAGACTCATGTAAGACATCTGATCACATTTGTAATATTTTCGTAAGGCCAACAGAACAAAAACAATTGGCACCTAAACAGCATTTTAGGATTTTTTTTTTATTATGTAACAAATTCAAACTGCTATTGTACTGTGCTTTTACCTGTAAGTATAACAATATTCAGTTGAAGATTATGTTACTGATCAAGAAATGAACTTCAGGTACCCTTTCCTTTTTTTTTCTACCTTTGAAAGAATCGCTAAGAAAATGCTATTGGCCCTAATCAAAGCCAACTACTCCTCGGGCGATGATATCTCTTCAGATGAGGAAACAAAGGAGGATGACTCTGAGTCGGAGGGAAACAAGGAGGTTAAACAAAGCAATGAAGATAGTGGAACAGATGAAAATGGTAAGTTCTTTTTTTTAAAATAGCTTATTTGTAACTTTCCTCTTGTGACTCTAATAAGCAAAAGTATTTTCCAGTTTTAATCCTATTAATTATAACTGAATTTGATATATGTACTTCATTGTTAACTTAAAATACCTTTGTATTTTAATAACATTTGTGGATTTCTCTACCATTCTTTACCTTTATTTCTACAGTATTTTTTGTTCTTGTGAAGAGCTTTATGTCTATTCCCGTCTTTGATACGATAAAAGGAATAAAAAGGGATTTAAACTTCTTGTATTTTTACACATACTTGGCCTATAAGGCTGACTCTGCTCAAGATTAATAACCAACTTGAAAGTTTGACTAGCTTTCAGAGTAGAAAGTTTTCCACTCTTGGGAGCCATTTTAAGGCTTTAAAAAGGGAAAACAGTGATCAAATATATCTCTGCTGCAGGGGAGGACGTGGCTTTAGAACCACCTGACACCATGTCGGACAGGTCAAACGCCAGGCACCATCTCCTCCGCCATAAACTGACTTTGGATGAGGAAACATCAGGTGACAAGGCAGCGGCTGAGAGCGAGGTGGAAAAGCAGGAGAGCAAGCAAAGAGCCGGCAGCAAACACCTGAGCTGTAAGGAAACCTCTTACATTAAAAACTGACTTTTCTAACTTTGCACTAATGCCTGATTTTAATTTCTGTCAAGCTGCGGATGAAAGTGATGATGACACTTATGTGTCAGGGCTGGAAGATCTTGGGTTAAGTGAGGAGCTGAGTCAGTCAGAAGATGAGGCCATTGGAGACGAACACAAAAGGTAGATTCATTTCACTTGAAATAGTTCAAATCAAATTAAGTCTTTGTTCTTTACATGAAATTTCAGTTTGTGTTGTATCTATAGACAAAAGTTTTTTCCAGATCAGTCTAGTTAAGTAAAAGCAGTGTGTGTCTCAGTGTCTGTTTCTGTATTTAAAGCCAAGACCATCAGTACTCCATCAAATGAACAAACAGGCAGTATAAATGAAGCAGCTGAAGATCCAATTTATGAAACATACCTGCATTTGCCACATTTTTACATTGAATATTTTACTCCTTTTTTTTTGCTGCAGATCATCCACCAACATGAAGGAGGTTGATTGTTTTAAAAAGAAGCAAGTGCCCTGCATTTGGTTGTCTGACTCCAGCAGTGAAAAGGTAGCAGCTGAAGTTTGAACTAAGTGTTTTGCTATTATTTTCTTTATTTGCTCACCTCTATTAAAAACTGTTAAATTTATTTCTTAACTTAACCATTTTTCCATTTTGGTCATGTTGCTCATTGAATCTTTATGTATTTGAGCAGAGTGATAAGGAGGATGCGGACGATGAGACGAGTGACAGTAAATTAACCCCCAAAGGACGCAAAAAGATCCGCAGGATCATTGAAGATGTGAATCTCCGTGCAGAGACGCAGGAAGCTCTCAGAGAAGAGGAGGAGAGATGCAAACGGTTGGCAGACAGAGAACAACAGATGGAGGACAGGAGAGAGGTACTGCATACACAGCAGGTCAAACCCACCATTAAACCTCGCTCTCACGATGACCAATGGATACTTACAGTAGTCTTGTTCATAAGATGCTTCATACTTGTTGATAAGTGACAATAAGCAAAGAGTTTCAACACGTTTCACAGTAGCGCTTGTTATTCATTGTGAGGGAGAAAAGAAGGAGCAAAAAGGCACAAATGGGATTGCCTGCCATTGTTTTCCAGATAACTGTCATAGAGGATGAGCTGTCTCAAGTGGTGTGTCCCATCACCACCAAGCTGGTCCTGGATCAGGACGAGGAGACCAAGACGCCTCTGGTTCAGGTGCACAGTAACCTGGTGACAAAACTGAAGCCTCACCAGGTGGATGGTTAGTTTGTGCTCTATCTCACCTACAAAGAAGAGGATACTGCTTTACTGCCATGCACAATGATATATAGATATATTTTTAGGTGCCACTTCTTGGTCTTGACACTTGACTCTTTATACCTGCAGAAACAGTAGAGACCTTTATGTGTCACCACATTTGTTGTGTATTTTCACAGTTGAGGCCAGTTTTTGTGTCCATCCAAAACTCAATTACTTTGTTCTCCACCAGGTGTCCAGTTTATTTGGGACAGCTGCTGTGAGTCTGTGAAGAAGGCTAACTCCTCTCCTGGCTCAGGCTGCATTCTGGCACACTGCATGGGCTTGGGAAAGACTCTGCAGGTGGACACACACATGCGTGCACACACACACGCACACACATCGACCTTCAGCTTTCTTGTTTGCCATTCTAGACAAACAAAAACCCCAAATGTTTTTAAGACACTGTAGTTATTACTAAGCAATTACTGCACCATGAAATTAGCATGATTTATGCAACTTAGTCTTTTCACTGTCCTAACAATCACCCACTTAACTTTGGTCAAATTAACCCTTGATTAGATTTAAAAATGTGCCTCTGATATGCACAATCTCCCTTAGAGGAAAGCTAGTTTGACCAAACCAACCAAAGTGTGTGATTGTGGGAACAGTGGTAAGACAAACAAGGATAGTTTTGGTCATTTTTATTTAGTTTCTTTCAAGTTTAAAGAAAGTGTGTTTTACAGTGATTTATCAAGAGGATTTAGTTTGAGACAGGATGGGCTTGGAAGATATCCCTGCACACATCTTTAAATTAACCTCAGAACTGTTACTGTCATGATGATCTGTGAGGTAAATTGCTGTTTTTGTCAATGAAATTTGGTGACTTTGAGGAGAATATTATGGCTGCTTCCGGTTAAATAGAAAGGATCTTACTCTTTAACAAAATTGTCTAGGTCTATAGGGATCCTTCCTACAATCTTGTCATACACTTACAGAATAGCAATCTGACCATATCATTGGCTAAAACAAGCACTTTTAGCAGACATACTTTAACGGTTACAGTTGGAAGGAGTACATTGCAGCCTGTTTCACAGCTGCTGGCTTAAGTGATTTGACAGAGAAATTCAAGACTTTTTATACCTTTTAGTTGTTCAGACACCAAAGTATGTAAAAAATGGGGTCAAGTTTTGAAAATACTTTAATTTACCTTTCGACTATGTGTTATTGTCTGTGGTCAGTTTTATCTGCCTTCATATTTCACATCTGTCATTTTTTAGGTGGTAACATTCCTCCACACGGTGCTGTTGTCAGAGAACCTGAAGTTCAAAACAGCACTGGTCATATGTCCTCTGAATACCATCCTTAACTGGGTCAGCGAGTTCAAGAAATGGCAAGAAAAGATGGGAAAGGATAAAATAAAAGTATGCCAAACAAATAAAATGTGCCATATCATCACTGGGCAAATCAAAACTGTCTGCTTCAAATGTCTTACTCTTAGCTTAACGTGTACAAACACACATGTACCTACTGTTTATGATTACAGGTTACAGAACTGGCTACAGTAAAATATCATCCAGAGCGAGTCAGAGCTCTGCAGAGCTGGCAGAGAGACGGAGGTGTGATGATAATGTGGTATGAGATGTACCGAATCATGTCGTTAAGCAAGAAAAATGACACTGAGGAGTGCATGAAGGAGATAAAGAGCATACTGGTGGATCCAGGTACAGGAACTTTGTAATAGCGAGGTGCTATTGAAATGTCTCCTGTTTTAAGAGTCATTGTTTTGTTCACTGAAAGTGTTTTGATTGTAGCCACCCCTCCTCCCTTTTTTTTCAGGTCCAGACTTTGTGGTTTGCGATGAAGGGCACATCCTGCGCAATGTTGCATCCAACATTTCCAAAGCTATGAATGCTATCAAGACCCGAAGAAGAGTGGTTCTTACTGGTACACCGCTGCAAAACAACCTGGTTGAGTGTAAGTCTGCACTGCTGAATCATAGTGAACAGAGCCATGAGGTCACACTTGCATACAACCGTCGTGGACCAGTACTTAAAAATACTAAAATATTTTAAGTAGGCAACATTGGATGTAATTAAAGGCCCAAGTGGATAAATTAGATATAGGCATGTTTTTTCACACATATTTCATTTTTAAAATGAAACTGTTTATACTGATACAGCATAATTGGTTCCTACAGATCACTGCATGGTTGATTTTATCAAGAAGAATCTTTTGGGCTCACTGGGTGAATTCAGAAACCGCTTCATCAACCCGATACAGAACGGCCAGTGTGCAGACTCCACACCAAAGGATGTCCGACTCATGAAGAAACGAGCTCATGTACTTCATGCTATGTTGAACAGATGTGTGCAGGTAAAAAGTATAAATAAAACACTGCTAGGTGCAGGCTGAATTTGCATGTAAAGATTTGTTTTGTTCACTAGCTTGTCCAGCTGTAACCAGATGTGTAGCCAACCAGCTTTGTTGTTTTCCTCAGAGAAAAGATTACTCAGAGTTGACTCAGTTTCTGCCTCCCAAACACGAGTACGTGCTGGCTGTGAGGATTTCCCCACTCCAGTATCAATTGTACCGCTACTACCTTGATCACATCACTGGTAAGAACCTGTCTGCACATCTTTCCTGTAAGAAATGTTGATATACAGTGACTACAGAGCAACATTTATGTAAAAAAAACAACAACAAAAAAAAAAAAAAACGTGTGAATTTGCCCTAGAATGGAAGTTTTTGCTTCCAGGGGACATGACAGATTTGTCCCTACAATCTGCATATTTTTTGGTGGAAAACTGTTCTAATAACTATTCCAGAACTGTAGTTTAGACTGATGTGCTCCTGTGTTAAATTATTGTTTGGAATTGTTACATATGAGCACATTTCTCCCATAGCATTATTTATGCATAGCTAAGTTAGCAAACTCCTCCATGCTCTATTATTAACTGACCAATGATATAAGAAAATTAAAGTTATCTATGGTAGTGCAACCCTAGGAAATTCAGTATTTTACACATGTTGGCCCATTTTAAGTATGGCATGTTTGTTTTAATTTCCAGGTGTTGGTTCAATAATGGACAGAGCAAACATGAAGCCTGGAGCAAACCTGTTTAAGGACTTTCAGGTGCTTGGCCGAATTTGGACGCATCCCTGGTGCCTTCAGCTAAAAGAGAAAAAAAACAAAGAAAAGAAGGTACAAAGAAAAATCACCTTCCTTCATCACCTGTTGGTTTTTTATTATTCTGACAGGATTTTAGTATTTTTAACTTAAATCTGACCCCAGGAGTACTCTGAAGAGAAGAATGAAGCTGAAGCAGCGCCTGTACTGAGAATTGAGGAAACCACTGAGGCTGAGAGGTGAGGGCTGCTGATTCATCATCTTACTTCGCCTTAACAAATTATATTCACTTCTTTTTGATTTACATTTAGTGGCTTATGAAAATATACAGACCTCTGGGCCTTTTGCGTGCCTTTGAAAGCCATGTTCAGCTAGATAAACCATGCAGACACCATGCAAATAAAAGAACTATATCACACATTATCATAGCAGACAGGGTTTATCAAAACAACATATTCCAAGTTATCTGTTCTTGTAATTCTAGCGTCATGAAAACTAAGATGTTGTGTAGACTGGTGGCAAAGGTTGCATCACCTTTGGAACAATCATCATATAATGCAAAAGAAATAATAGAATAGGAGTGCTTTCTTAAGCTATTTATATACTTTTCTGCACCTTTTTTCCTGATGTAGTGTACAGAGAGAGCGCGAAAAGAAAAAAGAATGGACCAATGATGGCAGCAGTGCAGCCGTCATTGCTGATGTGTCCAATGACGTGTCAGCAGTGGAAGGTATGGAAGCTCCTTGTGCCACTGATACTCCAGTTCTGTAGTTTGCACCCGAGTATAAATTGTCCTGTGTTATATATACCAATGCAGGAGACAAAGCAGCCGTCAGCTCGAGGTCTCAGAATCTAGATAAGTGCTGGTTCAAGCATATGCTGTCTGAAGAGGACGCCAGCATTATGGAGCACTCGGGAAAGATGGTGCTGTTGTTTGAGATCCTCCGAATGGCCGAAAACCTGGATGATAAAGTGTATGTTTGTTATCTGATCTGAAGCACATTTAAGGACAGAAACACTGGAGGTGGTTCATCAAGATGCTGACTTGGTTGTCACATCTGACCAAACACATTTTTTTCAATTTTAGGCTTGTGTTCAGTCAGTCCTTAATCTCACTGAACCTAATTGAAGATTTCCTTAAAGCTTCTCACCTTGCCAGAAACTCGTCATCGCTTAAAGGTATTCTGCTTTAGTTCATCTCAAAGCAGTTTGGAAATATCCTCTCTGATGATACTAAAGTTTTGATTTTCGTGCTTATTATTCTCACAGCTGGCAGCTGGATTAAAAACATCGATTACTATCGTCTTGATGGTTCCACCACTGCTCGCGACAGGAAGAAGTGGGCGGATCAGTTCAATAATCCTGCCAATTTCCGGTGCAGATTATCACACTATGTTTTCAATCTTTCTAAATAGATTTTGCTGGAATAAAATTAGGGTTGAATTTTGACAGCATTGTCTAATTGCATTTTGTTTGTCTTTATTTTAGTGGCCGATTGTTTCTCATCTCAACAAGAGCTGGCTCACTTGGCATCAACCTCGTAGCTGCCAACAGGGTTGTTTTATTTGATGCCTCGTGGAATCCCTCGTATGATGTGCAGGGCATATACAGGGTGTACCGCTTCGGTCAGCTCAAACATGTGTTTGTGTACCGCTTCTTGGCTCAGGTAAACTCACCAGTTTTCATCATTAAGATGAGATAAAACAAGATAACCCTTTATTTGTCCCACAAGGAGGAAATTTACAGAGTTACAGCTGCCAAGTTGGAAAGCAATAGGAGGAGGCATCAATAAAAAGTAAAAACAATAAATAAGTAAACAAGCAATAGATCCATACAAAATCAGAGATATCAGAAAAGCATAAATATATATATATATATATGTATGTGTGTGTGTGTGTGTGTGTATAAATATATAAATATACATATTACATTTAATATATTGTTCCTTTTATATTAATTATATTAATTATTTATATTACCGTAATAATATAAAGTTGTAAAAGACTGAAGGTTTTAAGCTGATACGTGACTTAAGGCTTCTTTTTGGATAAAGTTCTGTGTAAACTGATTAGGAAAGTCTAAATTCACTATCACAGTTTTCTTGCAGAAACAATAACATTGTCTTCGTGGTCCTTGAGCTGCTTGTTTACTGAACTTTAAATCTTTCAGTCCTGTTGATTATTATGGTCACTTTCGTGTCCAGGGCACCATGGAGGAGAAGATCTATGATCGTCAGGTGACCAAACAGTCCTTGTCTTATCGAGTGGTGGATCAGCAGCAGATTGAGAGGCACTTCACCCTCTCTGAGCTGACTGAACTTTACACATTTGAGCCAGACCTGCTGGACGACCCAAAGTCCAAGAAAAGCAAAAGAACTGCCTCTGTTTCGCCAAAGGTGATGTCACCATCTTTATTTTCAGATTCCTGCTTAGTGCCAAGAAAATATGATGCACTGCTGTCTGAGGCAAGGCGATAAGGTTTCATGAAGAATTTGCAGCGCTGTTTGACTTTCTCCATCTTTTTTTCAGGATGGAGTCCTGGCAGAGCTATTGAGGACCTGTAAAGACCACATTGTGTCTTTCCATGAGCATGAATCTCTGCTGGACCATAAACAAGAGGAGGAGCTCAGTGAGGCGGAACGCAAAGCTGCCTGGGCCGAGTATGAGGCTGAGGTAAAGAGCTGCACACTGCAAAGCACAGACGATCATGAGCAGGGCTCCGTCTTTATTCTATACGCTAACTGTATGTAAATGTGTGTCTTTGTTTTTTCCCTCAGTCAAGCCCAGCAATGCCGTCAGTCGGCTCTATTGAGAGCACTTTGAATACAAAGACCAATGAAGAGTTACTGGTAAAATTAAATTTTATTTTCTGAAACTTTCCTAAGAACTGCTGCTGGAGATGTTTGTGAGTTTACCATAAAACTTTTTTTTGCAGATATTGCTTAACAAGACCAGACAAAATGTATCAGCAGCCTTCAGATTACTTCAGAGCATGAAGTCTTTCACTGTCAAGGACTACGTAACTAAAATGGTGAGTGACTTGAAAGTCTCACATGGTGATGTTGCCGGTTAAGGACATTCAGGCCACATCTGACTCTAACAGAATGGTTTTAAATACAGTTTTAAGTACAGTAGACAGTGATTATGCTCATAATCGTCAGTGGATCATTATCTATTATTATTGTCCATCAGGATTGATTACTCTGTGTATTATTTTAAAATTTGCTGTTGAAGTAGTAGCAGCAGTAAGCTTGTTAATTTAACATGAATATTACTAAACAGATTTACAGCCTTTCTTAGACCTGTTTGTGTTCACATTACCTAAAGCTGCTGGTTCATCACCTGGCCGACTAACGTAAAAAAACTTCAACTAGTTTGATAATATATAAATTTTTAAGTAATTTTTTAAGGCAAAATGTCAAATATATCTCTTACATTTTTAGTTGTAAGTATTTGCTGCTTTTATTTTATAGGCAATAACATTTTAGAGTTCTTCTTGCACTATTTGTTGTTTTGAACAAGCAAGATTATATGACTATGGGCTTCGGGATATTGTGACGGACATTGTCCCCTTTTTAGCCAAATCCATTCAGAGAGAAAAATACAGGCCTATTTATCAATAATGATGAAGTATTTGTTAAAAGCTGTGTTAACATGGTACACAGTCTTCTGCCACAGTGTCAAATTTGTCAATATTTATCATTAAAAAATGAATTTTGATAAATTGAATTAATTGCAAATTGATAAAGGAAAGAAAAGGATAAAATAAAGGAAAAGAACATCAGTTTTTGCATAACCAGTAGAATGGCAAAATCAACTACAATTTTATATTATTTCATGACATGACAAATAAATTAGCTGTGGCCATCTGTTGACCAACACCAAGCAGATTGTGAAATAATTCCTCTGTTTATTGTATGGCCACTTGAGAATTTGAATTCTTCTCTGAAGTTGATAAAATGCATCACTGAACTTCATTTAGCCGGTAACATAGGAAACAAAAGCTCGTAACACCAAACTGCCATTACAGTTCAGATCTGCCATTGACAATATTCTTTGTACCTTGTGCGTGATGTGTGTGAATATTTTTTTATAATTTTTATATAATATATATATTTATATATATTGTTTAATGTTACAGGGGCAACTGTATCCTGAGCTGCCTGATGTCGAGGTTAGGACCAAAGCTCTTGAGTGGAAAGTTTGTGATGAGAAGGAGCAGGAACGCAGGAACGCCTCTTATCGAGACGTTCTGGCAAAGCAGCAATCAGTAAGTCATGTTTATATGTGTGAGTACGTCTGCACATGCATGAACAAATATTAACCGTCACGATCTCTCCATAGCTCACACTCAGCATTCAGGCCATTCTGAACAGTCGAAGGAATGAAGTGACCCCTGTGAACCAGCATGGACAGACTTGAACAAGTGGGAAAAGAAAGGGACACTTTTGTTCTTTATCACAATATATGGACCTGATTTCATCTTACTAGTGAATTGAATGTATCTTTTATCAGTGATGGAAATAGGAGAGAACTCTTTGAAAACATTAATACAGCAATGCATTATCAGATATAAGACAACCATATTACCATTTCATAGAATTCAAGCTTTTCCATCACGGCAATGTTCAGCTGTACCTTAAACTTCTGTTCTGTAATACTGAAGCCCTTTAACTTTCACAGGATATTAAGTTAAGTTAGGCATATACGCATATACAGAAGCATAATGCATTCATTTCACTTTTTAAGTTAAGTCTGCCCCCTTTTAAAATAAATTATTGATATGAAATAACTTGAAAAATTGACTGAATTTCTTTTTATTAAAACATTTCTTAAATAATAACTTAAATTTAAAAAACAGGGATAACACATTCTAGTCAAGTGAAAGCATAACGCTTCTGTACAAATGTCCTTCGTGAAGAGTTTACAAAAACGGATAGCTGCTTCTCAGCAAAAGTATTGTCATCTCTTTGATGGTTTCCATACTGGATGTTTACTTTACTTGCCTTACTATTTTTCCTTAATATGTTTTGCTAGGAAATCATGTTTTACTTTTTATATGTTTATTGAGAATTGTTACAATGCTATAAAAATTTTAAAAATTAGAGGTTGGCTCTTGTTATTTTTGCCCTTGTTTGTGAACCAAGAAAATGTTCAATGTTTCATCCAAAGATATTTGTAATCTAGTTGAAGGGATTTAGGTGTTAATGATTGAAGAACTTTTTTTTGTTTTCACAAAAATAGAACCTTATGAGAAGGCCCATAGTTATATGTTTCAATTGTGCATGAGTATTGTAGCATTTATGCAGGACAGTCTAGTTAACTCTACAAAGAATAAAATAATTACCTGAGCTTTCAGACATTCTCTCAAAGTTCCAGAGTGAAGGATTTAGTGGCATCCAGTGGCAAAGGTGCAGATTGCACCAAACTTTATATCCCTAAATTCACTCTCCAGTTCAATGCATGCAGGAGACCCTGGCTGCAAAACTAGCAAAACACATGAAAGGCCCTCTTTAGAGGCAGCGCTTTGTTTGTACATTTGTTCTGAGGCACTGTGGAAACATGGCAGTGTAACATGGTGGACTCTATGGAAGAGAACCTGCTCTCTCTAAAGACAAATAGCTCATTCTCTGGTGATGAAAATACAATAATTCCTCTTTTCAGCTGATTATACCCTAAGGAAACCTACATATCAGTGTATTCTACCTCTTCCTTATTCTAAAAATAGATAACCCTAAATCCTACACAAGAGGCCTGATTAAGGTGCATTTTGCACATTGTGCAGCTCAATTGTTGTAGATGAGTTTAGGTTCTGCACAAGATCCACAATCCGTACATTTTTTTTTCTAAAAGGCATTAACCAACATAAGGTGCTCGTGCCTCCCTCCTGACTATCCCAGTAGGAAGAGAGCAGCTGTTCAGATACTGGGTTGATTCCCTGAGAGAAACGCTCCCTGCCAAGAAGGTGATTTGTTAATTAATGAAAGCGAGCCAGCTGCAACGGTGGAGACCCCTCAAGGTTTTCCTCAAGCTCCGCTTTAACTGCACTAGTGCCAAGGAAAGTAGCGTGTGCAGAACTGGATCTTAAAAATAGTCTTACTCATGATGTTTCTTATAAATTATATTTTTAGGTGGTATAAAGGCATTGAATGGGGAACAATAGAATAACAGTTTCTGTGTTCATACTCATACAACAGTTTCATGTAAAATTTGGCAGTTACACTGTCATAGAAAAGGTATCAGTGTTCATACACTTGCATGCATGATCACTAAGAAAATGGTACGGACTCATGCACACACAAATACAACATCCACACTGTGTCCAAAACAATTATGTTGGATTACAGTTACTGAGTATGTTTTTCAAGATTGGCTTTTATGCTTTAGTCTGGGATGCAACCTCAAAGGGAAAGTAGGTCCACTTATGTTCAAAGAGTAGAAAATGCTACATTTTAATCAAGGTCATATAATGTTGTCAACAACACTTTAAATGTTAAGTTCAGGGACGAGCAGGAAAGAGAAGCCACATAACCACATTTGGATTGAAGATGTGGATTTGATCTGGAATGACATTTAACCACCAAATCATGTGATGACATGCATGTCGTCAGCCATGTCCTCGACTTGCCATTTGCTCTTCAGAGTACAGGTACTGACATGTATCCCAGCATGCACTGGGTGGAAAGACAATGATCCATCCATATTGATCTACTATAACAAAATCTCACTCACACCCACTAATATTTTGTTTAAAACAGTTGCTTGGCTTGGTTGTGTTTAGAAAAGTACAGATGTTGCACAAGCTCACAGTTTAATGCGGATGTGCTGTGCTCTTAGATAAACAACCTCTCTGTTATTTTCCTTGTTAAATGTTTTGTCCTTTAAATGAATGAATGCAACTCATACTGAAAGGCAAGAGGAGAGAAACACATAATGGACTTTAAGACTGAAGTGCTGCCAAATTACATCAAAATAACTAGTTTAGTTGGTTTGGTCATGTTTAAAAAAAGAAAAGATGACACTAAACTCAGACAGACATCTTTTAAGTTACTTCATAAAAATGTAGTGTATTAAAAAAAATTATTTCAGTCCACAAAAAGTAGTCCTTCACAGTGATGGCTGTAGTTTCCTGAAGTCAGATCCTCAGGAAGGAGTTAAAGTCTCTCACATAAATACACATATGATGTTAAACCCGCACTCATGTTTGAAGCTGTCAGACTCCAAGCTGTGCAGTCACAAGCAGCAGGCCGTGCAGCGTTTGTCAGTGTCCTGTATCCAGGTCCCTCATGTACTCCTGCAGTGCCTGCAGCCTGGCATCAATCTCTGACAGCTCAGTGCCTGTGTCTACAGAGCTATCTGGGGTGGAAGGTGAAAAATGATATGAACATTTGTGTTTTTCTTCTTACCCTGGTTTAAATTATATTATGGCAGAAAACAAAACCAAAGAATTGTGATGATTTACCTTTGTCTTTCATTCTTTGTGTTGGGGTACTGCATAATGGCTTCCTACTCAAAAGGCCTCCTCTAGACTGGAGACAGAAAATCAAAAGATAAGCCTGGTGATATTCTGTATGTTTTTATTGTTAATATATAGCATGAAAAGATCCAAATCAACAACAAATTGACCTTACTAATAAGTATTATCTGTGCAGCCAAAGGTTTGCAGATGTAGCTTTTACCTCTATGTTATTGATCTCAATGGTTATTCAAAAACAATTAAAAGCACATTAAAGAGCCACATTGTCAGGTGACTCCTTCTTTTAATATGATTAACAGGGGCATTTTTGAGTCAGCCCCACCTATATAATCTTATCACCTCAAAATAGTCAAATATACCAAATGGGTGGTAATCCATGGTTGAATATAGTCCCCAGTAAATGCAATGTTTTCTCATTAATTAAATAACTTTGCTAAAAACACTGTGCCCAGATGTTCACAGAAATTACTGGTCCTTTAAAAAAAATAAAATGAATAATTTGCTACCTGTTTTACAGATTTACATCTTTATAGGGAACATAAGTGTTGAGGCTGTGAGCGACAAAGTCAGGACAACTTTAGAGTAAAAATATGATATTGTAAGTTTTGGTCTTTCATTGGATTTGCTGACAGCTAGAAGAATATAAAATTGTACAACCATATGCTTAAATATACAAATATGCAAATGAGAGAGCAGCAGTAAAGAGTGCTCCAGTGTAAAAAACAAATACCAAGTCACTCACCACACTAGGTCCATTGTATGTCTGTTTTCTTCCTCTGTTAAGTAGAAAAAAAACACATTAAAATAAGCAGCTGAAATTACATACCCTTAAAAAAAAACCTATCTGAGGTAACACCATCACCTGAGCAGAGTTTTGGCCATTTCCTCCATATCCACTAACGAGCTCTCCGAGGAGTTCCTGCTCCCTCTGCGCTCCACAGATAAACTCCTGCCTCTGCTGCCAGACCGGGTCATCTGAGGATAAACCTCTCTGGAACGTGAACGCCCCCTCTCAGGGATAATGGGTGATGTAAGCATGTCCCTCCGCACCTTCCTCTGTCTAACACACAAAACAGGGTTCAGAGGGTTGTTCCAAGCGGCTGCAACATCAATTACTGGAAATACTTAAAACTAACTTTTTGAGTTCTGCCTCTTTCTGTCTGCGCTGTCGGTCCTGGATGTAAGCAGTTGGGTCAAATCGTTGTGTGCGTGATCCTATAAGACAGTGGGTGGGAACATGGTGATCTTTGCACAAAATTCAAATCACGTTTAGAAATAATAGGCCTCACTACTTCAACATCATGAGTCCAGCCAGTACCAGTGGGAGAAGGTGATGGCCTGGGTATTCGAGCACGTGGTCCTGACGAGTCCGCTCTTCTTCTTCCCCTTTCCTCTGACCTTTGCACTCTGTCCTCCATCCGTTCTCTGGATCCTGAGCGAGCCCTGATGGTCCCGTACCCCGGCCTCCTCTCCCGGGAGACAGAGCGATAGATTTCCCCGTCAACTCGAGAGCTGATGTGAGTAGACACAGGAGTCACTCTGCTGCAGACACACAAAGAATGTGAGGGCTAAATTTAGAAATAAATGTATAAATGAGATCTGAGTTCCACATTTTCACTCCACATTGTAAGTGAATGGATGAAAGAGAGAAAGAAAAGATATAGTACACGCTTAGATTGTCTAACCCTCTCCGTAGTATTGCTAGTTCATTAGTGAGAGTCTTGACCCGAAGTCGGAGAGCACACTCGGATGCTCTCAGCTCATCCAACTACACAGGAGAAGGGGAAAAAATGTTAAAACCAGCAGAGTAACAAAGGACATAACATAAATCATTTTCAACTGACTACTTTGAGAAGCGGATGAGCTCGACCTGCTCCAATAGGAGTCGCTGTTCCTGGCATCTCTTGCTCGCTGAGCGTTGACTTTTGGCCCTCTCTTTGACAAGCTGCTCCTCCAGTGTCCTCACCACATCTCTGACCCTCCAGTCCTCCTGTGCTGGAGTGGAACCACTTCCACTGATTTGCAGTCGTTCCATAACTTTAGCCATGGCCTCCTTCTCTTCTTTCACTTGAGCCAGCCTTGAAAATATTGAGAGCCATCAGAGAAGTTCCACATGCATTTGTGAGAGGTCACAGTGATAAATATTAAATGCTACCTACTCTGCTCTGAGCCTCTGTATTTCTAGTTCTGCAGGTTTGTTAACTCCATGTGAGACAAAAGAGCTGAGCTCTGCCCTCAGAGCTCTGACTTCTTTCTGCAGGGTAGCCGGGTCAGGCTTACCCACGTAGGGCAGAGGTAAGGGATAGTGGATCCTGCAAATACAGAATAATTAAAGAGTTATTTGCACTGATATAACCAAAATACTTAGAAACTTTTTCTGAGGGCATCACCACACACCTGTCAAACTCCACAGTGTAAATGAGGATTAGATATCTTTTTGCAGTAAGAGCAGATTGCTGCTGATGGCCACGAGGACGACTAACCACTCCTGCTTTCCTGTTTCGCAGCAGCTCCAGGTCAGCATAGGTCAAGAGGTCAAGTGTAACAGAATCACTTGTCTGCAGAAAAAGCTCAAGTTAACTGTGGAACTTCAAAATATTTTTTTTTAAATAAAATTCACTGTCATGAAATAGGGAAAAAATTAAAATCATAAAATCAGGAGGTCAATATCATTTGAATTATAAACTAACATGTTTTGTTTTCTCACTTCTGCCTGACCCACATGCACAGCAATGTATTTTTTTTTTAAACCAATTGATTGACATTATCATTTAAAGTGACAAAAATGGCCCTCTCCTTCTGACCTCAGTTTCTCTGGATTCATGAAGGGGAGAGAAGGAACAGGGCAGCTCAGGATAACGGGGCATTTTTCGCTCGTGTGGAAACACTGAACTGGAATGAATGAGTCCTGCCTTAGCTGCCACAGCCTCGAGCAAATATATGTCAGTTCACATCTTTGTAGTGACTTTGTATGCATTTGCGATACCTTAATTTATTTCATTATATCTGATTTTTTCACCACATCCAATGTACCTTTTTAACAGCTGATTCCAACATGCTGCAGAAAATGGGAAACTGCTTGAAGTTGCCAGTTTTGCGAGTGAGGTCCTCAATGTCTAGAAAAAGAAAAAGAAACTGTGAGAAAGACTATCTGCACCCTAAGTGACATTTAGTCAATGGTAAATGTATGCTCCTTACATGCAGGATCAAAGTCCCCCCTCCACTGATCTGCTGTTGTCGATTGGGAGATTTCCACCACCAGCAGACCCTTGTGCACCTCTACTTTCACACAGAACTCCTCTCCTCGAAATACAATATCCTCCATCACCTCAGAGCCCTCCTCCATCGCTCTGAGTCGTCTGAGGAGAGGAAATTGATTAGTCCAACAAATTCTCATGCCAGTTTCTCAGTTCTGAAGACCTTAAGAGCCTGATCAGAACCCTGAGCTTACAACAAAAACCATTTCTTCACAAAAACTGCAAAAATAAAGGAACACTGCTCTAAACAGTCATAAAAATGTTGCATCGTGTGGTGTTTAGGAAATGTAGACCAAGACTTCAGATGAATTTGTCAAAATACTATTAAATATTTCAAAAAAATATCAACAAATCTAAACCTGATTGCCTACAAAAGAAAAAATAAGTTTACTTATGTTAAAAACGAAAATCTAAACTACAATCCGCAAAAAAATTTAGAAAGTACGAAAAATCCACATTAGATGCCCGTTTAATGGGGTGAGCTTACTGCCAATTGCAACAGCATAGTCATTTTATTCGGACTGTTATCACTATTTCGACTTTCTTTTCAAATTCATCTGACTCACCTTTAACAGCCTGTCTACATCAAAACACACCATGGGGGGCGGTAGCGAGCCGCCCAAGTCATTTTAAAAGGTGTCACCTTTTTTTAATGGAAAAAAGTTGTGGACGGTGGGTCTAATCATATTACAGGCTCTTCACAAATTCTGAAAGTCGTGTTTTATAAGGTGAGTTGTTCTTTTTTTCCCCTTTTAGCAGCGTTACGATGCTAATAGATTTCGTGCTTGACTTCACTTTCTCCCTTATAGAATTCTAACACGAACCTCATTTTTCACTCTACATGCACACTTAACATTGTAAACGCCGGCTTGAGATCTGTTTATGTAATATCTGTGCACATTAAGTTTAATGGTCGGCTGTGTTAAATTGCAAGTTATTGGTATCTATATTGAAACTAACGGTGTATTATCTTCTAAATTTGATCAGCTAGCGGGAGTTAACATGTTCGCTCTATTAACACCAACTGTCCAACCGACGTTAGCAAAGGTTAGCTAGGTTAGCACGGACACTATCGTTTCGTCGAGCAAGTTAACGCTAGTTAACTTCTCTCAGCTAGCTAAGCAATCTGTGTGCATGAGAACCACACAACGTTATTTAGTATGCAAACAAACAGTAAACAAAAAACGTTAACGTTACCTTTGGTCGCAGCAATGATGCTCAGTGATGTAGGTAAGTTGTCAACACATAGCAACTGATTAAAAAATCATAGCGGTGCGTTATCTTAGTAGAGTTAATGAAACAGCTAATGTTAGCCGCTTGTATGGATGTACAACACAATCCAAAACAATTTGTGAGCCACGGGCACCGTGGAGACTGGGGCGGTTCAACAACCGGGAACCGTTAAATTCTTCTTCTTCACTTTGCGCTGCCTCTTCCTCTACTGAAATTTAACAGCGGCTTTACGCCTCTCATGCGCATTCCTGCCCTCTACATGTAGGCAACGGGCACTACCGTCACTGCATATCCAAGCGGAAGATGAATGCTGGAGAAATTCATTTCCAGAAGTAAATCTTTTATAAACTGATAACCCGTTATGTATGTAAACAAATAAAAATAATTTTCAATGAACCCTTTTTTATCTGTTATTTTCAAATAAATATTATGGAGTAAAACATTTTCCTCTAGAGTAGAGTAGAAGTATGAAGTAGCACAAATATGTTTAAAACTGCAACTGAAAACCATAGGGCAATTCATTCATGAGATGTACAACTTCCAAGTTGTGCTAAAAACATGATATTCTAACGTAACTTAAAAATATGTTTATTGCATGATCTGCAGCCTACAAGAAAGCAAAAAAAAAAGTTCAATCAAAACTGTCATCAACTAGTCAGCTAACATAATTTTAACTTTCATGTTGACATTGCCAACATGTGTGTATTCAACCCTCCACTGTTTGGATTAGTGATTAATTTTGCTTTTCATAGAAAACAAGTACTTCTTGTAAATGTTTGATTGACCTGTTGCATAAGGTCATAGGCGAGCCAGTCCGCTGCAAGTCTTTAGTTCGTCTTGGTTAGGGGCTGTTTCCACAGAGACAATGTTCAGCCATTAGGGAAAAATTCGAATGACTGAGTCTGAAGTCCTTGCTGGCTGTCTCTAAAGACGCAGAAAATACAGACAGCCTTAAACAGAACAAGCCTAGAATGACCTAGAATATGTGTGTATGTGTTGCAGAATTCCGCATGGAAGAAACACAAAAGCTGTGGGACTTCATTTCTTCTTCCAATGACTCCCAAGAAACCTCAGCAGTGGCTGCAAGTAGTGGGGCATGCAGGTTTGTTGGTCTAGTCTCAGTTGCCTGTCATATTGCTTCTAAACAGATCTTAATCTTGTAAAAACAAAAGTATCCACAAGTAACAGAATTAAAGGAGTGCTCTTTGCTACTTGCTTTATAGGGAGCTTTCATGTTGGGGATTATGGTACACTGCTGAAGAGGTTTTGTGAGGGGGAACGGCAATGCTACCTCAGGCTGATGGAGGACCCTTTGAGGCCCTTTGTTCCAGCCTATCATGGTGTGGTGCAGCGGTACGAGCAGGATTACAACGTGATGGATAACTTGCTGACCAATTTCAACACACCTGCCATCATGGACTGCAAAATGGGCAGTCGGTAAGTTCAAACAGGGGCTTTTTTGTTCCATAGTGTAGGTAAATTCGTTTTCTCTCTGGTAATTTTTAAGTGAGAAGACATTAAGTGCAGCTCTTATCCTCAGAAAGGCCTAAAAAAATGTATTTACTCTGAATATCACAAAATACACCAACAAAGCATAAATATGTTACAATGAATAAAGAACTATTTGTCTCTATGTATTTGTCTAAACTCAAACATTAGGTTTGACCAATCTTTGCGGAGCACTTCAATAAACTGGTAACATACACTAAAATTACTGTGTTGTTAATTATTATTTAAAAGGGAAAAAAACTGGTTCTGCATGTACATTTAAAACCGTTGATCTGAAACTGTCGTCTCTAGAACTCTCCAGGTTTGCTGGTCAATGATATTATGAAAGCTGGACTAAGCAACACAAGAGGCCAGACAATAGGCCTGATTGTGCACTTTTTTGTTTTTTTTATTTTTTGACACTGTCCTTCACAGCACATACCTCGAGGAGGAGTTGCTGATGGCTCGTGAACGGCCCCAACCTCGTAATGATATGTATGAAAAGATGGTGGCAGTGGACCCAGAGGCTCCAACAGTCCAGGAACGAGCCCAGCAGGCGGTGCTGAAAACCAGGTACATGCAGTGGAGGGAGACACTGAGCTCCACGACAACTATGGGTTTCCGTATCGAAGGATTCAGGGTGAGCTCCAAGGCTGTTACCAAAAACTGTTGTGTCAAGTTGTAATAAATCTTGATTCATCTAGCTGCTAAATTGACAGTTAAAAAAAGCTTTTTTTATTTGCAGCAATAAATGTCTCTTCTTATAGTATAATACTTGCAAATTTTGCTTTTAACGCCATTTCCGTGCAGAAGGCAAATGAAGAATGTCACACAAACTTCAAAAGGACCAAAAGCAGAGATCAAGTGATGGAAGCACTTGATAACTTTGTTGAATCCAATAAACACATTGTGGTGAGAGTGACCTTCACTGACCTTTATTCACTCATAGTTTGTATTTCCTTGGCTCTGTTGTAAAACTTGTGTCTTGCCCACTAGTCAGGTTACTTGAGACGTTTGAAACAACTGCGGCAGGTCTTGGAGGCCTCAGACTTCTTCAGAACACATGAGGTTAGACGTGGGATGGTTTTGTTTGACAGTGTAGCACTGAGCTGTTTCCAGAAGATCTAAAATGAAAATTCATTGGGTCCATTTTTTTGCTGGCTGGCTTTGGCCAATCACATTTGTTCTTCGGTAAAAACCTTTTTTCTAAAAGCAGTCTCCCTGCAGGTTGTGGGCAGTTCCTTGTTGTTTGTGCATGACTGGACAGGCAGAACAGGAGTCTGGATGATTGACTTCGGAAAGACCGTGGCCTTGCCGCCCCACGTCACCTTGGACCACCGCTCTCCGTGGGTGGAGGGCAACCGAGAAGATGGCTACCTGTGGGGTCTTGACAACCTCATTGATCTACTGTCCAGCATGCTGCCACTGACTTGAACGCCAGTCTAATTATGTGCAGAAATTTACTTTCAGTCTTCCCATCACCACTCATAAGTAAATGACTGTTTCCAGCCTCAGCAGGAGATGTCCGACTCTACTGTCTGAGATAACATGCTCATTATTTCAGGAAGCACAATCATAAGCCAAAGATACGGCTGCTCCCTGTGGCTTGAGATGATCAGTGGTTAAAATGTCACACTGTGTTATTAAAAATGGTGCTAAAACTGTGGTGCTGAAAAGTGTATTTATTTCCTGCACAATTTCAACTCATTTATATGTGTCATGATTTTCACTGTTACTGCATTGCAAGGTTTAAATGCTTTATTTTAATGCATCATCACCAAACATGAAAGCAGACTCCATGCTCCAAAGTAGAAATAGCAGATGCACAATATTCACTGTTTACAAGCACTTTAGTGAATAATTTTACGACACAGTATACATACAGTGTGTTTTTATATTTATCAGAAAGTTAGTGGTTTGATCCCAGAAGGTGCTGAATCCTGAATTGCTCCCAACGGCTCTTCCATCGATGTGTGAGTCTGAGTGTGTGTATGTGTGTTTCCCTGATAAACAGTTTTTATGGAACTCCTCCGCTATTATGGTGTGTGAATGTGTTTGTGTTTATATATATAATCAAACTCTAAAGTTCAACACCTGATACAGGGCTGACTGGTGAGATGAAGGCAGATGTGCTCTCTGTCTTCCACACCTGTCCACTCCTGTCATTCAGCCATCAGACAGCAGGCAGAGGGAACCCCTGCCCTTACCTGCAGCGCCAGACGAGATTAAAGGGCTGAACAGACAGAGAAACTGAGAGTCATGCTCAACAAATCCTCCCACACAGTCTGCAGAAACAACAAAAAACCCTCTGAGAGAGGCTGGAAGCCGCACAGTGCAACCACAGTCTGATCTGAGCAAACCCCACTGGAGTACTTCTGAGGTGAGTGCCTTGCTCAAGGGTATCTCAGTGGTGGCAGAAAGATAGAGGGGCAAATTATACTCTTATATTTTCCTCTCATAGGGTGAAATGGTGATGCTTTGGTCACATGACATTTCTTTAATGTTTAAACCAATGCCAATACGTTATTTTTAGTATTAGAGGAGGACTGAGGTTGATGTTGTGCTTCAATTATGACTTGAAACTCACTGGATCATGCTCGGTGGATGTAACTGGGTAATTGAAGTACCAATTATACATAACAAACCATCCGCCACTTGTAGCTCTTTCAGGGGAAGTTAAATTGAGGCATGACAAGAGCTTAAAAAGAGAAACAGCGCTTTTTTAAAAGAAGAAATGACTGCACCAGTCAGGGTGTGTTCAGAGATGAAGGGGGTGGGAGAAGGGATGATGATGTCATTGTGTGACAGATGAAACATCAGACAGCCTTTCAGTTGCACGAAAAACCTCAAGAGGCTTCCTCTCGCTGGTCATTGTTCAGCAGATCCATGGGAAGAGCACAGCAGACCTGCAGTACTCAGGGAAGGGATGCTGCTGTCAACGAGATCAGGTACTATGTTTTGTTTTTTACCTTTAGTTTTGACTATTAATTATGTGTGTAGATTTCATAAACTGCTACTGACAAAATTATTTTCATTAGTTAAGCAGTTTTTTCATCATGAACCTTTTAACGATATATTTATTTCATCTAGTGTTTATCATATTTTCAGTCAGATTTTGTTTATATTACTAAGGGGAAATAAAGCATAAACAGTTATGCAAAACAAAACAATTATAACATCATTATGTTGCAGCAAACCTACTCAAATATAATTTTGTTTTCTTACAGGTTCTATTCTCTTCAAATACATATTTCCTCCTACTTGATTAAAGCTGTCCTCAAAGAAGTCCCTCAAGGGATCCTTTTTAGATATCTTTTGCAATTTTAAAAGCAAATGTATTGCTGAGCAGTCAAACCAAAAGTGCTTCATTTAGCCAGTGCATGTATGTTGTTTTGTGGGTGATACATGCATCACATACTGTGAGCCTGTAACTTGGCAGCCCTCGTGGAGGCAGTGGAGGCAGTGCATGCTGTTGCAGCGGCGTATCTGTGCTGCTGTTGTGCTCATGGCTCAGAGGAGGGCTGCTGGTGGCTGCTGCTGCCCCAGGCCACCCATGAATGAAGACAATGCCCGTTTCTGCCTGCTGGCCGGTCTCATCCTGCTCTACTTATTGTGTGGGGCAGCCATCTTCTCAGCTCTGGAGTACCCCTTTGAGCTGCGCGCCCGTCGCCTCTGGAAACAGCAGCTGGACAACTTCACTCAGAGATATGGTGTCAACTCGGGTGCCCTGCACACTCTGCTGCGTCAGTACGAGGAGGCAAATGGAGCAGGGATCAGAGTGGACGCGCTGAGGCCACGCTGGGACTTTTCTGGTGCTTTCTACTTTGTGGGCACAGTGGTCTCCACTATTGGTAAGTCTTGAGCCTTTTTTGTTATTCTGATGTGATAATTTGAAAGTTCTTAAATTATCCCTGTAAGTTAACAAATCTTAAAATGGTTCTTTTTGTCAACCTTGACCCTTTAACCTTTCACTTTGTGTTTCTCTTCTTCAGGCTTTGGCATGACCACACCAGCGACAATAGCGGGAAAAATATTTTTAATCTTCTATGGTCTCATTGGCTGTGCTGCCACCATCCTCTTCTTTAACCTCTTTCTGGAGAGGATCATCACGATGTTGGCTTACATCATGCGTTGGTGTCATGAGCGTCGGCTGAAATGTGCTGGAGTTGGCGTGGTGTCGAGCAGGGAGGAGTCGTCTGGTGAGGAGGACAGCCTGGAAGGTTGGAAACCATCAGTCTATTATGTGATGCTGATCCTGGGTGTGGCATCAGTTCTGATTGCATGCAGTGCCTCCACCCTGTACAGCTCCATGGAGAACTGGAGCTATGTGGACTCTCTGTACTTCTGTTTTGTGGCCTTCAGCACCATCGGCTTTGGAGACCTGGTGAGCAGTCAGAAGCAGCAGTATGAGTCTCAGGAGGCCTACCGTTTTGGAAACTGCCTTTTTATTTTAATGGGGGTGTGTTGTATCTACTCTCTTTTTAATGTAATATCTATTATCATCAAGCAAACTCTTACCTGGATTGTGGGTAAGTTGGTTTGCTCGGGTTGCCATCAGCCCTGCTCCTGCTCCAAACATGGCTGCTGGTGCCTCTGCCGTCCCTGCCTTAGGAGCAAAAATCGCAACCAGAGGCGCCTGCCTGCACACCTCAGACAAAAACGCTTGAAACGCAACACAGTGCAGCCAGTCTCTTCCCACTTGCCTGCAGGAAGACACCGCTACACGGAGGGCTCTGTGGAGACGGTGTGTGACAGCGATACGGAAGCAGGTGCAGTGGCTGATGGGGTATATGTGGGCCGTCGTCTGTCAGGAGAGATGATCTCTGTCAATGAGTTCATGGTGCCCAATAAGGTGTCTCTGGCATTGCTACAGAAGCAGCTGAGTGAAACAGCTCATCAGGGCCCACGGCAGAGCTACAGCCATCAAAATGGTTTCTCTGGTGGTGTCGGGGCCTTGGCCATCATGAATAATCGCCTACAGGAGACCAGTGTGGACAGGTAGCACCACTAAGGTGTTATTCTTGTATACATCGCTTTGGGCTCTCTATATTGCAGCTCTAATCCTTATTGGCTGATCTTTAAAAAAGCCAATAATTTGTCCTCTCACAGTGTAACAAAGCCAAATTCTGAAAATAGCAAAATTATCCTTCAATTAGCATCTGTTCAGCACCACTCTGAGTGAACTCTGTGGAAGCTTATCCAGATAATAGCAGACCCCAAGCATGAATTCTGGACATCAAATAATTGATAACATTTTGTTTTTTTGTGGAGAAAAAGAGCCAAAAGACAAATGCAATTTAGAGAATTCAACATGGCTATGAAGAGGGGTCTGATGTCCTGAAGTGATTGGCTCATACAAAAGCAATCAGAGGAATGAAGCAGTGAAGGACCACTTGAAGGGGACTGCTGATTTGAGAGTGCTGCACGTTTCCCCTGAGCTCCTCAGTAAATATGGTTATATGTGAGGTGGTAGTCAGTAATAGTGAACCTACAGACATAAACACAATATCTATCCTTGTAGATAACTTGCTGCACATATTAAAACATTTTAATTCTGATTTATATTTAAAAAAAAGATTCTCAAACCCACAATATAAGCTCTGAGAACGAGGCATTTTAATTTGTTGATTGCTCACAAGCCGCCCATCTTGTTTCATCAATGCATGTCATTGAAATTCGTAGTAATCATGAAGGAGTGCTGAGATCCAGGGTTTTCAAAGAGCACATCTAATCAATCGTGGCCTGTAGAGGACGTCCTTATGCCAAGAAGTGCTGCACAGATAGTTGCAGGATCGCATCAACTGAGCGGAGAGCAAGATTCAGGCTCTCTTTGGCTAGCTGAAGGAGATCCTTTACTATGCAAGAACAGCCATTTTAATTCCAGTCTGTTTTATCTTTGTGACAGCATTTCATCAAAACTTGGATTGGTGAGGAAAGCTTCATCCTTGGAGATCCTTTAAGAGACAAAATTGTTCATTTTCCTGTAGCTATCACGCTTGAAGAATTGTCTTCACTGTAACTAATTTCAAACCAATAAGAAACATAGTCATTAAGTGAGTAACTGTGGGTAAAAAAAAACTGCACAATGTCAGTTAAAATGTCTTTATTTAGATTTAAATCAATCATGGCCCTTAACATATAATGTCTATACACAGAGAATTTTAGAAACAATAAAACAATGATGCAGATACAATGACCAATCCAGAAACTAACCCGTCTTGATGCTGTTTTTTTTTTTATCAGCTATATAAAAGACAAATAAGGCAGTAAACAAGTACATATTATCAAACTTATGGAAAAAACACATTTCACATCTACTGTATTGATTAATGTGTTTAGAAATTTGCTTAACATAGAGAATTTGAAAAAAAATCTGTACATGTAGAACTTTTTCCTTTAAAACACATTTTTTCAGTAAGTAAATAACCACTTTGGGTTGCAATCAAATTGCAACATGCTGTGTAACTCCTTTAAATATAATCTATTAAAATTATTTTAACAAATTAGTCACACAGTTCTGCCATAGGAATGTTATGTTCTACATGTTTAGAATAAAACCAAAAGTAACCACCTCTCCAAAAGTGTAACTTACGTGTGAAATATATTTTTTCCTGGGTTAAGTGTCTGTGTGTTGAGATTTAATTATTAGAATTCAATTATAAGCATTGTTTTTATGTCTGTTACACCAGGGAAAATGATATATCTGTGCATTTTCAGTAGCTCAGTGCTCAGCTGTTAGCACTCCATGTTAAAACAAACTGATACGAGTTAGCAACATGCTAGCTTATGGCTAGCATTGACAATGCTTAAATCAACACATTTGTCCTACCTATAGAAGACAGGCATACTGAACAACTCAAAATAATTCTTTTATTATTACTTATATACTATATCTATTCTTAAAACATCATATTTGAAATATAAACTTACATATGCTCATGTTCCTTATTTTTTTATTTAAATGTACATTTTCACAGTTGGCTGTTATTTATATTTACAGACTATCATTTAAAATTATCATCAGTATTATCTGTTTACTGAATATGAGGCAGAGGTTTGTTGCTGGATCAGTGTCTCTGAGTAAGTTTTACAAAATGTCCTTCTTGTATAAATATAAAATGTGCCAAGCTTTTTTTAAAATCTCCTCTTAATATCTGTTAGATATTTTTGCATTGTATTTGTCATGATAAGATGCTGCTTGCTGGCTTGATGTAAACAAACGTCCCTGTCTGTTCACCTTCTCCCTTTTTGTCAGATTGCACACATGAAGAAAACAGTTTTTTATATTGACATTAGTTACAGTTCCTCCATGAATCCTTGGACATAAAATCCAGCTCGACTTCTTAGGAGCCCCCCAGGCCCTGGACAGACAGGTAACATGGAAAATAATGGTAATGATAGTCTGCATAGTTAAGGAAAAACATGCCGTCTAATTTTAAGAATGGGACAGACACAGTCTTTACTTACATTTGGCAGTTTGGGCTTGTGTGTCTCTCTTTGTTGATAGTAAGCAGAGATAATGCAGTTCCTTCTGTAACACACCCAAGTAACATGGTGTCATTTCCCAATATTATAAATACACACACACTTATACATAAATCCTCATTTTGCGTCTCTTACTTGCTCTGTATGCCTCCACCTGGTGGTAGTCCGGGGATGACAGTGGACGCCAGGACTGTGAGGACGGACAGAAGGTCAGGTTCCTCGCCTTTGGCACACAGCTCTTCGTAAATCTCTGGCAGATGAAAAAGCAAAAACATAGAAGCAGATATTTAAGCACATTTGAAAAGTTTATGTCAATTCTTTCAACTTTTACCTGCATCTAGAAATGAGCTTGAAGTGTAACAGCCAGACACAGAGGTAAGGGGTTTTAGGTGGAAAACAAAGTTTTGTTTAGAAGTCCCATAAATGAATGTAAACTTGCTGATGGCACTCAGGGCTGAGTTTGGTGTTTGTAGGTTTTGTGTCTTTCAGGATGGGCATTTCATGGTTTTCAGTGGTTCTGAATCCCAGCTTTCAAATGATAAAAAGGTCTTTTCCAGGTTTGGATAGTACCTTTTCAAGTCTTTTGGGGTTTGAGCTTGAATATTTTGATCCTTGAGGACTTTAAGCCAGGAGTTACTCTATGTTTTTACAATGTAACAGTCTGTCTCTCAATAACTCAAGTCTCAAGCTGATTAAATGAGTTACACATAAAATATAGTTTATTTTTTAAAAAGTCTAAGTAAATTAATGTAATTAATAGTTAATACAGCTGAGCACTGTAGATGTTAGTAATTGTTTCTCTAACAGGGGTGTGTTTGTTGGGCTCTATTTTTAGATGTGGATTAATACACATTCTGTGCACTAGTGAATATATTTGCCACATGAGCACAGCATACTTCATGTGGGATTGATTCAAAATACAGCACAGTGCCCATGTTTATAGTAATGAAAGCACATGTGATCCAGTGCAACAATACAAATTTGTTTTAATAGTTTTTGGACAACAATAAAGCTCTACAGCACAGAGAAATAATACTTCAAGCTACAGAGGCTGGACTTCTTGTTGACAGTATGATCAGTTCATTGTTGATTTGTTGGTCTTTTCATGGAATGATGTTAACAAGAAGAGTGTAGAATATAGCATTATATTTTCAATGACTGAAAAGAGAGGTGTTGATTTTTTTGTAATAGAAGAGAGTTTTTCAGGTATGGTCCCTTCAAAGTTGTCTGCCCTCATAAACTAGGGCAAGTAAAGTAGTTTCATTTTACTGTCCTTTAACTACAAACCATAAACCTCAAGAAAACAGAAAAGCAGGATTTTAGCATTAAATCATGAGAAAAACACCTCCAAATTCTTGACAGCAGATTACCCACATTGTCCCTTGTGTATCATCAACACCTACACACCTGCTACTTTGGACTCCAGCAAATCCTCCAGCTCAGCCTCCTGGTGCAGTGCCTCTGCTGACAGCTGGGGGGCTCCAGGGAAGCACAGCAAGATGATGCTGATGTTGTCCAAGCTGCCCTGTGGAGAGAAGTAGCATCAACAGAGGTGAGTGTTAATGTCTGACCTTACAAATGTCAACATATCAAACATTATCCCATCCCAGGTGAACGTTTTGAGAAATCATTTGCACCTCAAAGTGTGTGCACCAATGTCACACAGAAGTGGAGCAGCAAAATGTTAATGAAGTGTGGAAGAAACTGTGACATTTTGAGGTCATCCAAGCTGAAGCCCTGTTACATAATATAGTGATATGATGGGCAAAAC
Source organism: Acanthurus lineatus (assembly GCA_029814665.1). Lineage (NCBI taxonomy): Eukaryota > Metazoa > Chordata > Actinopteri > Acanthuriformes > Acanthuridae > Acanthurus > Acanthurus lineatus. The sequence goes on from JAPZDV010000006.1 coordinate 8,306,286, forward strand.
AGTGCAGCAGGGATGTTAGTGTGTGCACATGTGGCCATATTTATGGCCCATGTTTATCCTGATGTGTGTCTTTGACTCAAATGAAAATACAAGAGGGACTATAAATAGTATACTTTATTAATTCCCTTGTGGTTCAGTAAATCCCGGTTTTAAATAGGATGCAAGTGTAATGAGTGAATTTGTTTTTAATGTGTTGTGGTTGAAGGTACATGTATATCAATTAAATTATGATTCAAGTTACAAACTAATACACTTGATCTACAGATTAGTTACTGTGAAGAGAAAATGTGCTTTACAAAACAACCTTAAAGTGAGCAGTGGTAATATAAGTGGAGCTGGCTGGGAGGAAATAATTGTTCCCCCTCACTGGTCTGGAATTATTCTCTGTATGTGAGGACGGTACAATGAGCAATTCTATGTTCTCCTTTAACATCAACCTTCAACAGTCTGACTCTCTTTGAGGGAGAGTGGTTGAAATGAGACCTCATAGGAACTCAGAATAATCCCATATAACCTGGTCTGACACTTCTGTGGTCTATTTTAAGGTGGTCTGTCACACTATTATACCATGGACGGCAGTCTAAATGAGACTGAAGCAAACCTCTAGCAGAATTCAGGACTGCTTTTTCAGTTCAATTGTTAAAGCTAAAGATTCAATTCTCTGGTGCCTGTATACCTTTGACTTCATGTGGCTGGGGAGTGATTAAAGTGGATATAATAAATACTTTTGAACAATGGATCACATGACTGCTGTGTGCAGGTGATTGCTCATAGTGACAGACCCACAGAGAATTTGCACCTGACAAATGTCACCAACACAGAGCATTTTAACTTCTTTCAGCTCAGTTTTAAATTCTACTGTTTATGTTTATTCTCTCAAGTCTTATTAGTGTAATTTTCTGCTGATGCCTTTGCAGCATCAAATGGCTCACTGACAAAGTTTGCAACTAGTAATGCAAATGTACAGCTACAGAGCCAGATATAGCAATCAGGAGTTGGTGGAGAGCTAAACAGAGCTAAAAGAAGAATGCATATTTGAGGTTTATTCTATGGGATCTACATATTCTATGTATGTATAAAGGTTCCCAGGCCCTTTATATATGCTAGGAAAATAAAAGGATCTGCCACTGCCTCCTGTGCGATTCCACAGTTTTTTCGACATCCCGAATGATAGGCATTTAGATTGATTGTGATTGATTAGGTTTGTGTACTATTAATCAAATAGAAACTGTCCCTGAGTTGACTTCATAGAGCTGAGCTCTTTTCTATAAAAGTGAAATGACCCCAGTATCCTTTGTATTAGGCCAAACCAACTCAACACAGCCATACTTTAATAAGGGATTATGTTATTACATAAAATCCACAACCCATTAAAAATTATATAACCCAGTTTTAAACTGAAATTGTGTTTTTCATTTCTAATCACTTTAAAGGATTTACTATTTAAACTACTGAACATGTAGAAATGCATGAGGTGCTTGATCACTTCGCAGTTGAAAGGGATTAAGCTAACATGTACAGTGGTTGTAAACAGCAGCTTCTGACCTTATAGAGACAGAGGTCAATGACTTGTTTGCAGACGTCCCTCAGGTCAGTGCAGACGCGCAGCCGGTTGTGGATGAAGGCACACAGCTCTTCATTGCTGATGGTGTCCCACACCCCATCACATGCAAGGACAAGAAACTCATCTGCTGGTGAGCGCTCCACCACAAACACCTCCGGCTCTGGTGACACCATCTGCTGGCAGGGAGTTCGGTTTTCTGCCCCCTTATAGCTGAAATCCCCCAGAGCTCGGGACACCGCCAGGGAGCCGTTGATCCTTTGGATGGTCACAGAGCCGCCTGCACTCTCAATACGCTCTTTCTCCAGAGGGCTGTAGGGTTTGTGGTCCTCAGTGGAGAAGCAAACCTGGCCAGACCTGCACAGCATGGCCCTAGAGTCACCACAGTTGGCAAAGTAGATGTAATATGGTGAAATGAGAGTGGCCACCACAGTGGTTCCTCCCCTCTCCCAGCCTTCCCGACGTGCCACGGCATGCAGGTGCTTGTCTGTTTGAAGGAAGCCGTCGATGATTGCTCCTTTCACCTTTTCAGGATCATCTTCTGGTCTTATTCCACCTGTGTGCAAAAACACATACGATGTTGGAATATTTTCTTTGCTTTAAATCTTTAAATCTAAAAATACATTGTCGCATAGAATGAGATAGATACTTGCAGAAAGCAATAAGAAACTATTAGTCATTATGCTGATGTCAGAAAACAGACAATTTTATCTCTCTTTCATCTGGATAAGTGTCTCTCCTCCAGAAAGGAAACAGTTTTAAAATCAAAGTGTCTAAACATAGCTGTGCATCTTCACACTCCATTGTATTCTCTTAAAAAGTGTAACAATATGCCACATCTTTGATCCCAAATATTCATTTTTTACATGCGTTTTCAGTTGCATATCTTTCACCTGTGGCCAAGATATGACCCAGAAGATGCTGGGAGCAGTACTGTGCCACTGTACTGCCTGCATGACCATCAAACACAGCGAAGAAGCTCCAGTCAGCCAGCTCTCCACCCAGCTGTGGTACACAGTTGTGGAAGTCCTCCATGTTGGCCCTCCAGCCCTGCATGCTTCCCAGGGCGTAGGTGAGGCCCCAGCGGGCGCAGCCCTCCTCTGCAAGCTTGTCCAGGACCGGCCGGTCCAGGTAGGGGCTTGGGATGACCTCCTCCTTCTCCCCCTCGCCTGGCTGCTCTCCTTCTGCTGCTCCTCCTCGGCCCCCTTTGAAGAAAGAGCTGACCCTCTTCTCAGTCTCTTTCACCAGCTGCCGCATAAACGCAGGCATCTCCACGCTGCCCTTCCTGGCTGTTCTCATGGCTCTTATGCACAGCTGATATGATGGGAGTCTTGTTTTATCCCTGCCTCGGTGGTTGTGGCTGGGACGGAGGGCTGTGATAGGCCTGATGGTGGGCCTGTGCAGAGTCTGCGTAGCCCTGCTGCTCCAGGGCTCAGAGCATGGCTGCCTGTGCTGATGGATGTTCTCAGTGCTGATTGCTCACCCTCCTCTCCCTGCTCATCTCCTTCTTCTTCTCCTCTCCCTCTCTGGAGACCTCACTGATCAGCGCTCTCTGCTCCACTCATCATTCCTCTCCTCCTTGTTTGGTCTCTGTGCTGCTGTGATTTCACCTTCTCCCTCGCTTTTTCATCGCCCTTCCCTCTTTCACCAACTCTCCCCTCGTCTTGTTATTTCCCCCAGCCTCCACTGTGATTGGCTGGCTATTTGTGTGCACCAATCCCTGCCTAGCTTGCATTGCCACTGTCATGTCTGAGCTCACCCTCTCTCACTGTCTTCCTCTCTGCGGCTCTGCCCCTCCCACATCTTCAGTAATCTCAACCTTTGATCAGTTGGGATTATGGGCTGCCACTGCTGTGGATTACAGGGCTGTCGGCCATTTAGCACACAGAATGTGACTGACATTGGGAGGGAGGAATATGGTAGAAAGAAAGCTTATTTTCATAATAAACACAGATAATCCCTTTAATTGATTTTTATTTTTCATATCAAACAAAGTAACTGTGCAGGGATTCATGATAAACATCCTCCAATTAAAACCTGATGACACAGCTGCAATTATTCTTTGTTTATGAGTCAGATTTAAAAAATGAAAATAAAAGAAAATACCTAAAAAAATGATTCTAAGATATTTCAAAAAATGAAAATGAAAAATAAAAAATAAAAATGAAGGATAAAAAAATATAAAAAATAAAAATGAGAAATAAAAGAAAAAACTGAAAAAATAACATTTTTAAAATAAAAAATATCCAGAAATTATGAATTAATAAAATAAACCTAAAAAATATAATTAAGATAAATTTTAAAAAAAGAAAATTTAAAAAAAGAATAAAATAATGTAATATAAAGTTATCCAAAAAAAATACAAAACACTAAAAATAAAAAAAACATAGACAAAATAAATAGAATAAAAAAAAAATTCAAAAACAATAAAAAATACAATAGAAAATTTAAAATGAAAAAATAAAAATAAAACAAAATAAAACAAAGACCTTATATTTAAAAAAATATATATTTTATTTAATATTATTCCATTTTTATGTTTTCCTATTTCATATTTTTTAATTTATATATTTTTTGTTTTAATGTAATATTTTATCTTTTATTTTACTTAATTCTTTGCCATTTTCTTCAGTGGATTTAATTTACCTCTCAAATTTTGATAAGCTCAAAACTTTAACATTAGCTATAAGCCAAGTTGGGGCTCTTGACGTTGAAAAGTTTGGGAAACCCTCTTTCAGGGCATTTTAATTGTGATTCTCTAATAGTTTGTCATGAATGCTACGTATACAGCTGGTGGAGGTAGCAGCCTGCTGACACTGTCTGTGTTCTTAATAATCCTGATTGGTGATTAGTTTGACAACAAAAGCTCTTTCTCGCCAAGCTGGCTGCATTTAAAGGCCCCTGGGTGCAGATCAGCCACCAGTCGGCTGAGAGAGTCTCTGAAAGCTGAGGAACATGTACATGCTGATGTCTCAGGTTCCCGGTTTCAGTGTGTCTGTGTATGTGTGTGTGTGAATCCAAACAGGGGGTATCCAATACAGGATAAAATTAGGCCAGCCAGGCCTTATATTGCTGACAGAGCTGGGGTGGCCAAAAAAAGCCTGGGGTGCAAGCCAGTTGAGGAAGCGCGAGAAAGAGAGGAAGGCAAGCCGGATTGCAGCTGAAATGGCCACCAAACGTAAGGAAATGAATAAATGGTGACAGCTTTAAGTGAGGGAAATCAGAACAGACAGAGAGCTGATCAGAGTGCAGCTGTCAGGTGGTGGAGGAAGAAGGAGTTTATTTTTTCCCTTCTGTTGGGCAGGTGTGAATACAGACAGGATGACCAGTCAAATACAAAGTGTAGCATGTCTTTCATTTCATGAACAGATGGACAGGATAGGACTCGACTAAATGAGACTCTGATGCTGATTGAATGCTGTTGTTTGTTTAGTGCTGGAGGGTCCAGGTTGTCTCAGAAAGGAAGACTGTCTTTTCTCATCAGGGCTTTTTTTAAAAGTTGTATTATACTTTTGTTACTTCATTTACAGTCAGAGTTCAGTAATGGTTTGACTTCAGAAGTATTACAGCATTAGTATGAGTGTCTGTTTTTTGCATCACAGAACCCAATTTTTAATTTACATTAAACAAGAGAACTTCTCTGGAGAACTGGTTATGAAAAAGGACTGCTGGTACAGTTTGTCTGTATGTGTGTGTGCGTAACACTTTTGCTTGTGAACTGTCTTTTGGTCAGTTGATTTTGTTGTGTATTTGTATGTGTGTGTGTTCACATGTGAAATCCAGAGTGTTTGTTTGAGTCAAATAATAAACTTGGAATGAACACTGGAGTTAGGAGTCATATTGTTTCATTAGCTGAAGATTGAATATCATATTGTAACTATTATTATTATCCCTTTATTACTTGTTTATTTATTATTATTTGTATTAATTATTCAGAGGGTGGGTTAGTAAAGGCAAGCAATTCATTCTGAGACATCTTAAAATATCATTTTTTTCTTTTGGGAAAGAAAAGAAATTTACAGAAAGATGCTAGTGCCAAGGAGATCCTTGATTTGAATGAAAGCCAACATTTCCTATTAATCTAATGTAAATTTTCTCATAGTCTGTCATTGTAAAGATAAACAAATGATGTTAATTATTTCAATTTTTTCCCACTTCCTGATGTACTCAGCTCTGTTATTTTTCTTTGTCACTGACTGTCTATGCTGGTTATTTAGAGTAGAATTATGTGGAATTTAATAGATAAATTTAAAAATTGGTTTTCTTTCTAGGAGCACATAACACTTCAGTGATTTAGTTGGAGTTTTAATATTAGTTACATAACCTAGACCAGGAGCATGACCAGTCTTAAACTCTGTGATCTTGAAACTCTCTAAATCCATGTATTCAAATAAAATAATTGGTCATTTTGCATCTACCTAAAAATGTGTGGCACAGAGGAGGCGGGTGTGGCTCATTTCCATCAGCATCAGCAGGTTTGTTTGTGTTGAACAGAGGATGATAGAAGATGATCTTGGCTATTTGAATGAAGACTGACAATCATGTACCCTTTACACACACACACACGGACCTTATTTTGAAGCGGTGTTTCTGTTACAGAGTTTTGGAAAACTGAGATGAAAAGATACTTGACAAAGTCTGAGCCATTCAAATACATAGCGGTGAGAAAAAGTAACTGCCACCAATCAGAACATTTGGAGTTCAGACCTTCAAAGCAGCTCATCTTATTGTTCAAATTTAGCTTAAACCCCAAAGAATATTTATAAACTGTTTATTGCATCTTACATAGACAAATCTGTTCTGGCATTCCACTGACTCTACAGAATACCAGAATGATAGCAGAAGATAGTCCTGGATGTTTATAGATGTTTCTTTATAATGCCTTTTTACTATCACTTTTTCTTCTCAATTTTTTATGAAATTCTTCCTCCTGCTTTAAGGATCATTTCCTGTTTCTTCCTGTGCAGTTGTGGATCTGGTGTATTGGCGGAATGTGAGGAGAACCGGTGTGGTGTTCACAGGCCTGGTAATCGGTCTGGCCAGTGTGTTCCAGCTTAGTGTCATCACTGTGCTCTCCCACTTATGTCTGGGCATCATGTGTGTCACCTTCCCCCTCCGTCTCTACTATAAACTGTTGGAGCTGCTGCGCTGGAACCCCGGGGTCCACCCCTTCCAGTGAGTCCTTTATTGTTGATCAAGACATCTCTGGCTTGTTTGCACTGCACTGAACGCTGCTGGGTTAAAACAGGAATGTATTTGTGGCTAAATGTGGGACTACAGTTTTGAAGAGTCTGTGTATGTGTCTGTCCTCAGGTCATATCTGGACAATGACAGCTCTCTGACAGATAAGGAGACGGTGATGCTGGTGGAGGAGGTGGTGCTGCTGATTGCATTTGCTGTCACAGAGATCAAACGCCTGATGTTCATCGACAGCATAATCGACTCTATTAAGGTCTGAGTGTGATGCCAAAATACTGACAGATACAATCATTTGTATACAAAAACTGATTCATAAACCCTGAAAGATGAATGATAGTAAACACATGATAGCCTATCATGTAAAAACATGGTAGTAAACATGTGACTAGTTATAATGATAGTACATAATAATATGTAAAATGACTACTACTACATTTAATAATAATAATAATAATAATAATAATAATAATAATAATAATAATAATAATAATAATAATAATAATTTTCTGACTATAACATTAACAGTTGCAGTGATTTAATGAGCTGCATATTTGAACTGTTCACAGTGGGACTGACAGTACAACCAATTTGTGCACATTAATGGCACTCGTTTTGTGATATGCTAGTACTTCATATCTCAAAGAAATAATCAAATCAAATGTTTCTGTGTCTGCCCTGCAGTTTGTTGTGCTCATGTATCTGCTGACTTATGTTGGTGTCCTGACAAACGGACTGACTCTGGTGATAACTGGTGAGCTCCCCTTTCAGTTCCCCAATATGACTCAATGTGACAGGAATGTTTCTGAGCCGCCACCTTTATGAACTATGGTTTGGTTAGATTCAGGCCAGTAAAACAACAAGTTATGTTAACATTATGGTCATAATCTGGCATTTTTATTTGAACAGAGGATCATACAAAGCATTTTTTGTGTAGAAGAGATTTTTTTTTGAGAATGAAGGAGGGAAAAATTCTACTATACCTTAAAAAGGCCCATGTGCATGTGGACTAGGCCTCACTCACACTGATAGGGTGTGAAGCCTTCACCCTAATCTAAAACAGAAACTTGGCTGAAAGAAATGTTTTTCTATTTCAATAAGATAATTGAATTCACATATTAAAATAAACCTGTACAAAAGTCCTGCAGTAAAAGAAATCGTTCTCCTTTGTCTTTTTTCTGTAACAGCTGTGATCGCGCTTTTCTCCATTCCTCTGTTGTACAAAAAGCAGCAGGTGATAGTTTCATGTTTTTAATCAAGTGTTTTGATAACATCATAAAACTGCTACAGTAACTCAAGCAGAAAAAAAATTGAAAAAAGCAGTAATAAGATAAAAATAACTATAAAAATGACTAATCAAAGTTCCTAAGCTGTACTCAAGAAGATCAGAAAATGCAGAATCTCCCTTTTTCTTGGGAAATAGAAACATATATTAGTAAATTCATACATGATGTCACAAAAATGAGAGTTAGATACAGAAATGCTTTGAATACACTGACCTTCCTGTTGTTTGCTGGCAGGTGCGGATGAGGAGGATGGTTAGAACTGTCAGAGCTTTTGTAAAGAAAATCAAAAACTTGTAAGTAACCTGCTCTTTATATAATGTTCTTTTTATATGCTTTCATTATGATGCTATGTTCCAAATATATGATCAACTCTTTGGTTCTTTTTATGTCATGTCATGTCTCGTTGTAGCTGTCTCAGTCTGTATGATTCAGTGAGACCCTCTCCTGCCCCTGAACCTGCCCCGAAACCTGCAGCTGTACCTGCCGTCAAACAGAAGGCCAAGTCCAAGTAACATATTTGTTGAATGTTGACAGCAGCCAGGATTTGGGATTTGGAAATTGTTGGAATGGTACATCCTCTGTGGGCCCGCTGGAGGGGCAGCTCATTTCCATTTCTACCACCACGATGTTTAATTATGGGAGCACGACTTAATCGATCGTGACAGCTGAAACAAAGCTGCCATTCACTCAAGGAGAGGCAGTGGAAGTGCAGGAGGAGAAGAATTTTATTTACTCAGATGCTTTCTGTGGACAGCATTTAATAGAACCAGTTCACACAGTCTTCCACTCAGAGCGGGGATGGCACAAAATATCACTTTTTTCTCCTTTGATAACAGGTCTATTTTTACACAACGGGTGAGCACTGTGTTCCTGTTGAGCTGCAGAATTATTCATAACACAGCAGTTAAGCATTATTGCTGCTTTCATTATTTAGCATCTTTCGTTGTTAGTTGGAACATGAACATCACCTCCCATTAATACCATTAACGGGTTTGCACTTGTTGCATTACCTAAGTAACAAGAGTATTAGCAAAAGCTTTTTGAGCAGCAACTCCTTACAACTTTAATGAGACTTACATGAGCAATGTGAGAGCATTATTCTCTGCTTTTTGCGCTAATTGCATTTCATTAGAGGCACAAAGTGACTTCTTGCTGCTGTTTGGGCTCTGAAAGGAAAACTTTGGAATTTTTCCACCTGGACCCGATTTTTCCCCCCTGTGCTTTGTGTTTAAGTGACAAAGTGCAGTGAATCAGGACTGCAATTCAATCCTTAGGGGCAATTGCACACCATCAAAGTTCTTCCACTAAGGTGCTTCTTTTTGACGCTATTCTGTATGGGTGACAACATTGTGGAAAGGATTCCTACAGTGGGAGTGCGAGATGGGGTGGACTTTACAGGAAGAGCTGTAAAAGCAGCGTATAGAGCCAGAACATATTTGTATTTACTGTGGAGGATGACCCAAGACATGTTTTATTTGTTTCTGTCAAGTTTGAACCATTGTTTCTTTTAAGATAGTGAGAGTGTGGTACAGTGGCTGTTTCTGGTTTGAACAAAAAAGGATGTTGTTCTTCAACAAATGTCTATAGTGTGTCTGTGAGAATCTTTTCTACAATGTTGTCAGACAAACACTTTAACCAGGAAGATGAGATTACAGCCTGTTTTTATAAAAGCCAGCTGCAAACCTCTACTCAACACTGGGCCAATTTTTGAAAAACTGTTTACCCTATTTTTCTTAAAAACATCAGAAAATAGTGTTCAGGTAGAAAAATTTCAAAGTTAACCTTAGCAAGGGAGAGCAATCTAAGCTGTCCCGCATTTAGCCCAATCAAATTTTTAATGATAAATGACACAAAAAGACATTGCCTGATGGCAAAAAACAGCAGCAGACAACCCCTCGTACTTTTAAAAAATTTTTTTGCATCATTTTTGAGCCTTAAACAGAAAGCCAGCTGCTTGAATGGATTGCAACACAAAGCTTGGATGATGGACTCATGTTGCAAGGCCATGTGTGACTTCTGAAAAACAAACCAACAAATGATACAGCATCAAACCAGCTTATGAACAGGAACAAGCCTAAGTGGCAGTTTGAAAGGAGGTGGAGGTCACTGGCAAACACAAAAGTATTCACTTCAGGAGGCCATTTAATTCCATAGTTAGAATATTTTGTCTTCAGTGCAAATTCAGGAATATAACACAACCGTTGATGGCCTGATCTGGCAATATGATGGATAGCACTCCGATAGCATTTGGAAAATTACGATTGACTCAGGATCTTTCTCTCTGATATTTTTTCTCAGTTCATAATGTGAAAATAAATACTTCCAGTGAGGATCTGATGTTTGCATGTCAATCCAGATGTTTGTTGGCACAAAACAAAGTCAACATTTTCCAAATCAGCCCAACTAAACAAGAATGTGGTCCCTGTTTTCCAAAAATAACCAAGACATCAGCTTAGAATTACACAAAACCTCTGATGAAGAGTCTTTTCATTGTACTTTGTACTTACAGAACATCTGGAAGGTGCTGCACTCTGCTGCTGCATCTTTGCCTTAAATTTAACTCCAGTGGTGACCTGTTGACCTGGTGTGTTATGTGGACATTCAAACTCGGCCTGATTTCACCCCCAAACTTCTGCTGATAACAAACTGTGATATTTAGCTAAAAAAAAAACCATGAATGGCTGATGGCTGTGTGTTTTTACCATCATTGGCTTGTCAGAAGTGCTTAACTGACATCAGGGTGAGTTAAAAAAGTTGTAATTTTGCAGTGAACTATTCCTTTACTCTGACAAATTTAAGATATTGCTGTCAAACCTGAGTCAATCAACTCTAAGCAGTTATTTCAGTGCATCTGACTAGCTCCTTAAATGCATCTGCACTCATACTAACATGTCTTAATGAACTGAAGATATTTATTATTATTTCACACTATGATCCAGGTTGAAGCAGCCTGCTGACATGCAAGCAAGCATGATTTCAAAACTTTAGTATGTAATTAAACATAAGAGATACAGGCCTATTCTCATTTATTTTGATTATTGTTTTAATTTGCTTAGAAAACATGTGAACCATTTTCAAAAGGACCTTGTTTGGTAGAAAGTATTCCCTATGAAAACAGTGACGTCTACATAGATTATTCATACCCTTTTTATTAAGAGTTGCTGCTGATGTTTTTTAATATACAGGTTTTTCAAAGCAACACAAAAAATTCTGTTTAACTCAGTTGTGTTGATGTGGCAGCGGAGACACAAATATCTCAGAACCTGGATACATAAAACCAAAATGATGTGTATTGCTATTTCTGCAAGTGAGAAAGTATGTCTTTTTGCAATTTGGATGAAGTTACTCTTCACAGATGCATCCAAGTTTAGCTTGTCATAGTAACAGCTGAATCACTGTTATATCGTTTTTGCTGTTGAAGAGGAACTGGCATCTTCTTGGGTGTGTGTCACTTCATGCAAATGTAAAAAGTGCAACAAAATAAAATTTAACCACAATCCCAAGAAAAATGATGTGAGGCACGACTGACCTTAACCTTGTTTCGTCACATTTATTTTTTATTTTGGACTGACTTGTTTCTATGGGTATTTATAATTTTTTTATTGTTATTTCTTATTTGTATGTTGCTCCCCAATAAAAAGGTTATTTACTAAAAAAAGAACTTGAGGTTGTTAGTTACTTTGCACATAAAGTAAATCTATCAGCAATGTGAAAGTCCCTCTTCACAGCAGATTTTTTTGTCTTTGCAGAGTAAAAAAAGCTACAAGTTACTAGATATCATTCATTTTATTATTTGTAACTGCAGTTTTCCTACAGTGACATGTTAAACAGCTCTTTTACTCTAAAAAATCCCCAAGTTTTAATCAAATGCAGTGAAACACTCATTGATTGCAATTACATATTGTGTACTATACTACACAATCTGCAATCACCCCTAGGGGCTGCACCAACATGTTTGACCACTAGGTGTTGCTCTTAGAAAGTGCCAGCCGTGTCCCTTCAAGAGAAGATGCAGAAACCCCAAGCACTGACTGATCTAAAGAAATACATGAATCCTGACAAACATTTTAACCATCAGTTCATGTCATTACAACACAGGACTCAAACGCTCAGACACTGCACTATTTACACAAAATGTTCCTCTAATAAAGGCAGTTTTTCCCTCTCGAGAGAATCACAGTGGATACAACGTGACTGTGACCTTGAGATGAATTTCCCTCAAACTCTCTCTCAGATCTTCAAGGACTCCTTCTCTTGTTTCCACGTGCAGTGACTCAGAGCTTTCGTATTTAGACTGTTTAAAAAGGTTACTGAACACCTTTGTGTACTATGGAGCTGGCTGCTTTAACACAGAGTGAGAACAGAGGAGGATTTTGAATCTAATGTCAGCATCACATCACGTCACAGGTTCAAATTTGGCAATAACATGCATGTTTATACATAATACAAACAAGACAGCATTTCATGACCATCAACTCTTGAAAAATACCCCAAAAGGTTGATATGGCACTTCAAACAGTTAGTCCTCAACATCATTACAGTAAAAGTCAGACATTGTAATACAGGGGCGTGAAGTATGTAGTACACTTCACATTCAACAAACAGTGTATATGTTGCAGCACAGATTCCTTCCCTCGAATCCTTTGAGTATTTCACACAGTTTAGGTCTAACAAGTGCATTTTTCTCAAGTCCTGACATTAGTAATGTCTCAGTTTACTGTTTCCCTGATTAGTGACAAATCTAAATTATTACACTGGCGCAGCTACATTTACACATATACAAATCTACAGTTTCTGCCGCCAAAAAGCATTGTGTGAAAACATTCCAAAAGCAAATCACAAAACTGGGACAAAAAACATGTTAATTAAGCCCTTCATGGTCTGCGTTGCAGTTAGTACATTTGGTCTCAGTGGACCCAAGTGGTTCGGATCTGACGTGGTTTGGTCTAGTGATATGCTTGAGAATAGAGTCTCAGATGTATGCTCTGTGGTTCCCTCTCTGATGGGGAAAAGAAAAATAGACTTTGTATTTTGGTGGATTACTACGACCCTTCGCCTTTTTCAATTTACAGCTGCTCGTGCACAGGATGTTGCACAAGCTGTTCAGGGGGCAGATAATGTGGGTTTTGCCCTCTTGGTTGTGCGATTTCTAAAGAATCAACCAAAAATCCTAACTGATACCAAATACTAAATTCTCATAAATAAGCTACAGAATATTTGCAAAACAGAAATAAGAAAGAAAAAAAAGAACATTTCATATACAACTCTCATGTCTATTCAGTAAATATGAAGCTAGAGCAGTGTGCCCAAATCTTTTCCCTTTGAGGGCAAAAACTGAAAATAAACAGCAAAAGCAGATTCATATTGTATTGTTTTGTTAAGCTGCAAATGACTCAGAGATCCCAAGTTCCCTTAATTGACTGACTCCCAGCACAAAGTGTCACTTTGCAAGCTGTGCTTAGATTCTGAAAAATAAACAGTGATTAGGGATCTTAGATATTTAAGGTACATTTTCACCTCACAGTAAATAAATATGGCATGAAATTCTGTTGATAATATGATTTTTCCTGCCATAAACTTGGTGAGTCAGCTTAGGCCTGCTGGCTTCACTTTGGTTAGCCTTTAGCCAGCACTTCTAAGCGCTTATCTTAGCTTAGCATAAAGAGTGGAAGCAGGATATAACAGCTAGTCTGGTTTCGTCTTAAGGTAAAAAAAATCTGTTACCCAAAGCTCATCAATTACAGACAATTTTTGACTTAATGGGTGCAGTGACTCCCAGGAGTCATGTCATCACTGTGAGCTTAACAAACAACCAGACTCTGGGTTTAAGTGATGACAGTAGGAAAGTTTTATTAAATTAAGACAGAGGCCAGCTGTTTCCTTCTGTTTTCTGTTTTCAGTTTTCAGTTTTGGTGTTAAGTTAATCTGTAGCTTTATATTTGACTGACAGGACCAGAGTAGTAATGATTTCCTCATCTATGCCTCAGCAACAAAGTGAAGGAGAGTATTTCCCAAAATACTAAAGAATTCCTTCAAAACCAATAACATTTAACAGTATGAAGTAAAGGTAATGAAAGTGTAAAAACTGCTTGCAAAGAGAGACGTTGCCCTCTAATGTTGCCAGCTGTTTCCTCCTCTGGATTGATGGCTCAGTAAATCAGGTGAAGTCTGTGCACTCCAAGCTGCTGAGACAGACTGAATGACTGCCGGGTGCTCGGTGGATTGTGTTCAGGATGTCTGTCACACATAGTGTTCCCGGTGGTTGATGTACACTCGGTCTGTCCCGCTCTGATGACACACCCACTCCAGACGGGACAACTGCTGGGTGGGGTTCTGTGTTCCTGAGGGTCCTGGCCTCGTTGTGGGTGGGTGCTGCCCATCAGTCAGCTCGTACCTGCGCTCTGCCCTGCGAGTCTGCAGGTAAAAAATGACATAGTGTTTCATGATGCAAAAATGCAACAGATTTTTACCCTGTCATGTCATTTTACATATCAGAGAGTCAGAAAGTTGTGTTTAATGTGAGAAGGAACAGGACATTTTTTTTATTCAGGCCTCTTTCTGGGTGACATTTAAAGAGAGCACAAATTAAAATTTAAACTATCCTACATATTAAATTAATCAAACCATTAAACCACCTGCTTAATAAACACAGATATGACATCAGTATTTAGGTTGTTGTTACTTCACATATGTTATGCGGCGCTCTTTGTTAGCCAGGCAAATGTTATTCTGTGCGGTGCAGGTATGGTTCAGAAATACCTTTATGTCCTGACGTGATGTGAAAGTGGTTATAAAAAGAGAGTGGGGTTTACCTGACAGAGCCAGGCCACTTGTGATGCGTGGACACCCAAAGGAACAGCCGGTGCCCTGCTGCTGTAGGGAGGAGGAGGCTTGTGTGTTGGAGGAAGGTCAATCCTTCAGAGACAGACAAAAAGAAATCACAATGAAGAGAGACTTTAGTTTCCCAGAAAGGACACCTGAAAGAGAAAACTGTGATTAAAGAGGAGCAGCATTGAACAATGGGATTAGTGATAGTTTTCTGCTGGCTCTGTTTTCATTGCTGAATAAGATTTCAAGGCAAGCTTACAGAAACATCTTTTGAGCAAGAGGCAACTACGGGGGCTGAAAATTCAAGCCATCGTGGACGTGCCAAAAACTGCAGTTGTTTGTTTGGCCACTTGAGGCTAGCTCAAAAAAGTGAGTCAATCCTCATAGAAACTCATGTTAAAATGTCCAACCTGATGGCAGAATTAAACATGTTTACAGCTTGGTGGAAAAAAAAAGGTTTCTAGTCTCTATAGCTCTTTCAACATTTATGATAACTGTACAGGGGGAGAATTTTTTAGAACTTGCTCATTTAAATTACATTAAGGCTTAAAGTTATGCATAATTAAAGGTCCCTTTGAGTGACAGCAGCTGTAGCAGTCTGCTGGGCATCTCACAGTCATTGGCAGCAATGTTCATCCTCCACAGCTCCACCCTCTCATCCATATGTGGTCACTTGTGCTTCCAAAAAATGTAAGACAGCGGCCACAGTGTCAAACTCAAGGCTCAAAACAGTTCTCAACAAAATAATGGGTGACATCACGGTGGCTCTGTCCACAAATTAATCTAATGCCTATGGTTTTACTGAGAAAACAACCCTGGTGATGTCATGGTGATGTCATTCTGGTTATTTTATTGACTTGGCTTAAAGATTACAAAATCTATGACGGAAAGTCTGAGAAAGAAACTGGAGCTATGTTATTTTAAAGTTTTGGCATTTAGCAAGCAGGGAGGTTCACAAAGCAGCTGCTATTTACTTGCATTATGGAAAGAGTAGGAATCAGTATTTTTGCAGCTTGATCCACTTAATGGATCAAAAGTCAGGATGTTGCTGCCTCTGCTGGATCGATTTTGATCATTACAACTGCGATTCCACCAACTTAATGGAAGCAAATCACTGAAGTATCCCTTTAAGCAGTGGTATCTAGTGTGACTAATGGCATCATACTTAAGCCCACAGGGTTTGGGACATTTGACAACATGAGTACAAAGGAGAGGGACTTACATAATTATAAACAGGGAGACTCGTTTTCTTATTTAACGAAATCCCTCTGCACCACTGAACTTAAACCTAGAAATGGACCTTGATGGTTCATAAAATGGTGTCATGACAGGCATTGATTTTCTAACACTCTGTACCACTCACTACTGCTCCTCTCTTTCATACTTGGGATGAGAAGCGGGAAGAGATTACAGTGCTCTCAGTGACACGCTGTCCTACACTCACGTCCCTGTGTGATGAAGGAGGGGGACGAGGCCTGTGGCCACCCCTCCTTCCGTCATCCCACTGGGACTTCCAGCCACGGTCACGCTTAAGATGCTAAGTTTGTCGTGGCATTGACCACAGACCAATACATGGCAAGATGCACCATCCTGTCGTGTCACTGTAGTGATGCAGGGGCCACACACATGCACTAATGTCAAGCATTTTCCCCTCTGTTGTCTGCCAGCATTCAGACAGCTAGTAGCGTCAGCAGGGGGGCTATTACCACTATGACTGTCACATAACCAGTCAGTTTGAACCTCAGTGTGATGCAGGCACAGTAAACAGTATTTGAATACATTTTTTTAAAAGAAAAATATGTTTGAAGAAAATAAGTAGATGTCATTGATCACTAGTTGACTGAATGCTTTTATTTAGGAAGATGAGATAAAATGTGGGATTTTAGAATGAAAGTGCCATGGCTAAGGACCAAAATGTTCAGATGGAACATCAATAGTCCATAACTTAACACTTTCTGATTTGACTGTTTGGGACAAAGTCTTAATTACTAGGTCCTGGTTAGTCAATTTGGCGACTGTTGAGCATTACACAATATCGCATTTGGTCTTTACAAACTAAAAGATGTCAATGTTCTAGAGCAGAAAAGAGAGATCCAATCAGAACTGCTCTTTCAGGTTCATGTAGGGACACATTTTAATGCCAGGTGTGAACGTACATCACCCAGGACAGATTTTACTAATTACCAGGTGTTTGAAGCCTTTTTCATACATCGTTGACTTATCTTATCTGATCTTACTATATTTACATACTTGATGCATGTTAACTTTGTTCACCTGAAGTGAGTACACACAATGACACACTAACAGGCATGGTCGAGGGGATCAACCTGCAACTTTTCAGACATGCTCCACAGGTTCATAATAATGATTGGGTATGGGTGTTAGGTATTTTGCCACTTTAAGGAAAAACAGAGTTAGTCAAAACAAACTCAACAGGATTTCATCCATGTGCACTGGAACACATAAAAGATCCTGTTCAGTCCTGTAACTTACCATCTGTCACAGTTATTCAGAACACACACAACAGAGGCAGACAAAACAAAGAGCACACACATATACACACACACAAAGCATTTAATGTCAGTCACAGGACTCTGGCAGAGTGTGACCCAGCTCCTGCTGTATATAGTTTAACCTCAAAGTTATTTTTCTTTGCTGTAGCATTAACATGAGTGCCGGTGCACTATAGGAAAAGACTGAACAAAATAGGACAAGGGCTCACTGCCAAGACAGCAATTATCTGCCACCCCTCAACCTTGTCATGCAGCCTCCCTGCTCCAGGGCGCGCACCGCTGCAGCACTCCCCACATGAGTGAGGAGCCACTTTCTGAACTCGCTGGTGGGCCTCAGTCAACCTCACAAGGTATCATGTCATTAATTAACCAGCTGAGCATGTTCAGCACCATGAATTATTTGTCAGACTTACACTTTGTCGGTGAAGGCTGGCGGCGGGGCCTTGCGAGCAGTGAGGATCACGATGATGAAGACAGCGATGAGGAAGAGAGCGAGGACCGCACCCATCACAGCTCCGGCCACAGCAATGGAGTTTGACCTCTCTGCTTGAGACTGATCTGAGAGAAAGTGGGGGGGGAACTTTCAGTATGTTACAAACACAATAACATCGATATGACAAAGTGCAAGAGACAAAGTCAAATTCTTGCTGTTAATGAGGTTGAAGATCAGAGTGTCTGGGTTTTTTAACTGAATTTTTAATTTAAATTTAAATATAAAGAAATTCAAAGCTGTATTGAAACACTGAATATTTCTTAGGATCTAAAGTTCAAATTTGACCTGTGACCCCTAAAGGCAATGTGACTAACAGCATCATCAATTTAAGCCTGCAGACGAGGGCTCAGTGCATCAATGCCACCATTTACAGGCAAGGAAAGTAGAGCACATACACTACACTTTATCCTCAAACGGTGACCTCAGCTGCAGAGGGCACTAAGACTTTATCTGAGTCAGGCTTGTATTAGAGGCCGGCCTTAATTTCAAAACCATTTGGTCTGATAAGCAGTAGTTTTACTTTATTATGTAGCCTAATTTTTCCAAATCTGGTCTCTTTTGGGAGAGGGGGGCAGAGTTTACTCTGAAAAGTGCAAACTTCTTTAAGCGTAACCATGTGTCTTCCATTCTCAAGGACTCCCCTCCTTCTTACTCTGGTGAGGAAAGGAGGAAGCTCTAAGTTAGGTGCAGAATTTCTTAGAAAAAAAGGGATAGAGTGAAGCAGACAACTAAATTAAAGGAAACACAAAAGCAGCTCAATATTGTATGTGGTAGGGTACTGATAAAATGTAACAGACAAGTCGATTAACAAGATAACTTACACATAAACTGTTGGAAATGTCATATTTATTTATTTATTAGGTATTATGAAAAAAATACGCACACACAGACACAGATATATACACAGACAAACACACCTGTATATGCGTAAATGTGTAAATGTAGCTCTGTGTCTTGTATCGATAAACAAAATCTTGAAGGTGCAAATATGCAAAAAACATGGCTAAGAAAAAAAATACTGCAATTGCATTCTTTGTTTGAATGTTGGAGGATGAAATATTAAAGCTGCACTCTGTATTACTTTTGCAGGCCTTTATTTTGCCTGTTTTTCTGTCTTGGATATTATGCATGACATGAATGCACATCTACAGGTTACTGCTGTGAGTTATTTCCTTAACTGTTGGTGGTGTGGGATGACATGTATAAACGTGAGTTGGACCCTGGCTACAGAGCATCCTGTTGTGAGGACTTTGCTACTTGATAAACATAAATGAGTTAAGGAGTTGAATCCTGTGTTGGTCTATTAAACATAAGACCACAGCCAGCAGTCATTTAGCTTAGCTTAGTCTTCAGCTCTGAGAATTTAGCACAACTAAACAAACAAATGAAGAAGAAAGGTTTAGAAGTGTTGCTAAGCACTTTGAGTTGACTTCAGACAGGCAACACAATAGTCTCTATACTACGCTAAGCTAAGCTAACCATACCATATGTCTGCTGTTGCATTATATTTCCTTCCAATCACAAAAGTGTTGCTGACTCACATATCTTAACTCTTAATGAGAAAGTAAATGGGCATATTTTCCATCTATTCTGCAAAGAAGTGTAGTTGAGTTAAAACCTTTTAATAACATTACAAGTCACTGCCAGTCCAATTCCTACAGACATGTTTTTTTTAGAATACATGTTGCTTTGCAAAGTTTTTGTTCACTCTATCCATTTCTTTACTGTACTATGAATTTTCAGCTTTTAAATTACATGCATAATATGGAGGTTGTACTGTAATCTTAGTTCAGTTGGAGGTCCGGCATCTTGAAACGATATCACTCAGTAATCATTCACTCTGTCATGTCATATTGTCTTTCTCTGTCTTTTGTGTTGAGCTCTAGATGCTGTAAAGTCTGCTGAATTAGCTTTGTTTGACCATATGCTTGCATATGCTGTATGTTGTTCACTGAGGGGATTAGGATTAATTGTGATTAAGATTGCATTGAACTCACAGAACAGCAGGCTTTGGCCAATCGGTCGTAATGTGTAAAACTGCGATTGTGGGTCACTGAAGGAAGTGAAGGACAAAAGGTGACAGGAGTAGAAAAAAAGCAAAGTGTGATGGTCAATTCCACTTGATTTAGCTGTTGAGGTGGGGGAGAAAAATCAATAATGTGCTGAGATGAGAATCCTAAATAACAGTCCAATTATGATGCAGATTGAACAAGCTGGGACTCTGAGTCCGCCCCCTGAAAGCCACTTCTTCCCTCTCCTCCCCCTCCTTCATGCTGTCCTCTACCAGTTAATAACCATTCCATTACCTTTGATGGCTGCTGAACTATGACGAGAGTCCCTGGAGTTGATCAAAATTTCTTTAAAATACAGCTCATCATGCTGCCTGCTTTAATGTCTTTTCATTTTCATTTTTACACATTTTCACAGACATTCATGATGTGACAGAGGATAAAAACAGCTTTAAACCTAAAATGCATAGAGCACCTTCAGGTTTATTCATACAGGAATGTGCTTATTAATTATGATTCAAGATTATTTGGAATAAATATATTTATGCAAGTTCTGTTCTGATGTTTTTCTCCCATTTCATTGGTCCAAATATTATCCATTCTGGAGGGGCTTGGATTAGTGGCCTTAGTGGTGGATCAACTGTCCCCAAACTGGAATCTGGCTCCGTTGCAAGGCTTTCTGTTGCTTCTACTTCAGCACTTTATACACACACACATCATTGCTGCGAAGTCCAGAAAAGTGCATGCCGATCCCGCATGCGAGGGTCAGCGTAGCAGACAGATTTATAATGAATTTGATGCAGCACACCTCGGTCACATGGAGAAAAGTCAGGGGAGTGAGTTATGACGAGACAAACTCCCCATCCCCCCATCCTAAAACATCAACAGCAGGGTCAAGGGTCATGCTATTATTGCCAAGACAACAGGCCCTGCAGGGAGCAGATGCTGGTGTAATAGCAAAGGCTGAAGGGAGGTTAGAGTTGTGACGAGAGTCTGCCACTTTTCTCCCAAACATGTATTTCAATATTTTCAGCTCAATGTTGGTGACAATTTGATCCTCTCTCTTCTGGGGAGTTAATATCAAAGTCTTTATCTCGCACTGTGCTGCATCCCTCTACACTTCCTGAGACGTTTGCTCACTCCTTTGTGTGTTGTGAAAAGTATCCTTGGAAACTGTTGTGTCGCAGGCAGAAAGCAAACCCACTGATCTTCTACACAACTGTCTTGCACAAATTCAAGCATTGCTAGCTTACATCATTTCTACCATTGTGCTGTCTCACTTTTGTAGGCTCAACCCTGTATTTTCAGACTGAGCATGCCCTGTTTCAAGGTCAGGGAGACAACAACTGCTGTGACCATGATAAGATCTATAGAAGACAGAGAGGTCAGCTGAAATAAAGACTTTTAGAGGAAGTGTGTCTTGAGAAGCTGGAGTCCAAGCTAAACAGTGTCAAGGTCACATCAGCGTGTCATGTCCTCACAGTCAGAGGAGCTCTCTGTAGTGCAACTGGGGCGTAATGGACCATTTTAAATTCCGCTGGCTAATTCTCTCTTACTGCTCCGCCTTTCACAGCAGCACAGTTAAACTCTCAGCTCCACGCAGCTCCGCTGCATCTCTCTCTCCCTCTTTACGCTTTCTGTGGCCAGGTAGAGCTTGTAGGAAGACAGCCTCCATCAGCAGCTCCAGATGAGCTTGTTGCCATGGGGACAGTCAATGGGCTGGAGAGTGGGGACTTTGGGCCAGACATAAACACTCAGTGTTTAGTTTTACTGGCTGGTAGACATTGGGAGAAAGACGCGGGGTGGAGGTTTACAAAAGAGATGAGCTGTAGGAGAGAGCAAGGGCCTTTCTGTCCTGAACACAAAGGAGAGTAGGATCAGTGAAGAGGACACAGTGAGAGCTGAGGAGGTGCTGGATCTCCCCCAACCACAGAAACACCAGTGGAGAGGAACAGCTCAATATTACAGTGTTCTTGGACACTAAAGTGTAATGAAGATAAGTTGAAGTGAGGAAGCATGAATTACATCATGTGCGGCGTCCCACATGTGCACACTGGATTGGGGGGGGTTGCAGCATTATGTGTTAGGGAGCTAGAGATGATGTCATTTGTAGAAGCACAAAGAGGAGCAGAGACTGAGCAGTCTGAGTAACAGCAAGCTTAAAAATCTCCAGAGAAAATAACTCACAGGTGCTAAGGTGCTTTATTGAACTAAAGTATTTCAAAAAACTGCCAAAATGATGCTCCACTGTTGTCACAGACATTTTTTTTTCTTCCAGAAACTTACATTTTCTTTAGTACATAAAAAAAACAAACATGACCACAAAGTGCTTTTCATTGACAATGTGAGACTCCAGTTATTCTTTCACTTCTTTGAACAACAGTGCTTCTACAGAAAACTAAACACCCTGACAAATACCTGGAAAGTAAAGATCATTTACCTCATTTTACATCAAAATGTATTCAAGCTTTGTCTTTTTACTTGTGTTTTAATGCCTCAAGGTTTGCAAATATACTGCTTCATTGACCAATGCGGTGGGAAAAAAAAGTGATTATGGCACTACAAAGTCCTAAAACACAGTATGCAGTGAAAATCTAAACAAAAAGGCAACAAATAAATCTCACAGAGCAACAAAATAGCTTCTTACATCCATAAGTAAACAATAACAAAACACTCATATTTCTTTTTCTAGATATCTAAGGCACTAGTTGCATTTCTCAACCCAAAGTGAAGGACATTTCTCAAGGTAAAAGATATGACTGATCTCTATACAAAATGTCTCAGTACAAAAGAACTTCTTTGATCCAGATTCAAAACTGCAAACTAATGAGTCAAGCAAAAATATACTATTGATTAATGAAATTTCCGTTTTAGTGCATTGAAGTAAACGCAAGAGGGGGGTTAAGCTGCTGCTTCCTGTTACTCTCTGCATTTATGTGAAAGTGATCAGAAAAGCAGAATAAATTTAAAACCTCAAAAACCTCACTCCTGATGTAGTAGCTGAAAGCAGGTTTTGTACTTCACAAATTGCTAACTGTACACTTCATTTGGACACCTAAAGGGTAATTTCATCAAAATTATGGGAAAAATACATAGTCTCACTTACACATAGTGGTATCTAACAAATGTAGAGTGTTTTGGAGTTAAAAACCCAGGTGTCATATATCAGTATTTTAGATTTCAACCTCCACCCCACTCCAATAAAGATGGACATAAGTCCGTCTGCAGGGCTTATGATATTGAAAAAATGCATTAAACATCTTGTAATGCACATTTCTTTACAAACACATTGCTCTGGTTACTTTTAGGTATAACACAGAAAAAGAAAAATCACTGGGATGTCCTTCTACCAAAACATACATTGTCTTTTTGGAAAGATTTGGTTGCAGAAATCTTATTGATGAAAATCCTAAAACCTGGATAAATTAAACCAAAACTTTCAGTACGCCACTAATGCTAAGTGGGGTATTAAAGGTAATGTAATTTGAGCAAAACAGAAACATAGATAATCACTGGAATGGGAAGCTTCTGTCTATGAAGTTATTTCTAGTGTACTGCACAGCGTTTTAAATGACAGTTGAGACAACATAAATTGCAGTATAGGGGTCATGTTCTGTGCCTTCTAGTTACAGTGGGACAATATCCACTCTTTTTATGAGAATTAATGACCATTCATTGCACAATATTCATACCCTGACAAATAATAAGTGAGGGTTTATAACTATATAACGAATTTTTTATTCTGACAAGTGTTACTGTAATATTAAAGTGGCCTAAAGCATCTTTTTACTTCTATTTCAGGCTATAACACCCTGTCTACAACAGTGATACGTTAGTCAATTACACAAGTTTATAATCAGTTGTTAGCTAATCAGCAATGCTTATGTGAGACATTGTCATCATACTTATACATACAAGTTAACAAATATTTGGCATCTGGCAGCAAATATTGTATAGATGACCATACTACTTAAGTTTGCATGTATACACGAACACTGGTGTACATGAAAGAAACTGGTAGATCTCCTCCATGCTGTCTTGTAAATAGGTGCATGTGCCAAAATACAATTGATCTGTGTGTATCTGACCACATACAACAACTGAAATCTATCTTTTAATCTTTACCTAAGGAAATCTTTCCTCGGTTTAATCACAGTACTTTGTGTTTCCTGCAACATTTGAGAGTACTGATTAGCTTTCTAATGTGGCACAGACCACTGACTAAAACTTCAGCCTGAAATCCTTTTGGAAATTGTTTTAGAGCTACACAAAAGATAATTTTGAGTAAGACTAAATGATTAGTGCAATGAAATACTGTCTGCCCCATTTAGTGAGCTCAAGATAAAAAGATGAGCGAAGGCTTTGATAACCTCAGGAGACAGTGTGTCCATCACATAATGTATGTTTAAATTAACTTGTATTTACTGTGGTTGTACTGGTAGTTATAACAAACGCTTTATCAAACAAAAGAAATTGGTTAGCATCACTAGAGCGAGCAGTTGCACGCATGGATAAGCAACAATAAGCCTATTAATGCCTCAGATTGTAACTGTGACACAGTCATGTCTTGTTTCTACAGATTACATTGAAATGAGTCCATTGGTGGTTATTTGTGGTTGGGTGTACTGGCTGCACACTTGAATGAATTCTTTGTGCAACAAAATACTTTGTGACTAGGAGGCCAGTGTATGGTGGCAGCCATACTTTAGCCTGCTTTAGACAATGCCCCTTCTGACGGCTCATTTGAACTTCCAAGAGCCCTGGTTTAGAGCCAGAGTGCAAATTGTATAACACTTCCATTATGATCTGTTTGAAGACAGGAAATTGTGTTTGTGGTGAACTGACAAGGACAACTAACACAATTTCTTAAAAAATCGAATGTTAAAAAAAAGGTCAAACAGAGGTAAAATTATTCCAGCTTATTTGAACTTGCAGAAATTTGTGGCACATTTGCATATCAAGGCTTGACTGTTTAATAAACTGAGTCTGTTGTTACAGTGGACTGTGCCTCAGTCATGCAGGCTTCTCTGCCTGTCCTCTTCCCATCGTTCCTCCCGGGGGATCAAATATGAGCTGAGGACATACAGTAGAAATGCTCTTAAGGTTCCTACTCTAGGCCATCATTTTTAAAAGGACATTGCTAGGACATCAGTGGTCAACTTCTCAAGCTCAAGTGTCCCAAGTTACAAAAAAGGTAGACATACTAGTAGAAAACAAATGGTGCAGTTGTCCACTATAAAGTTTTGCAAAAGGCAGTGCAATAGGTTTTAAGATCATGAATCAGTGTTATCAGTCGTGAAGGAATTCTGATTACTCTGTAAGATAAATCTTTTATTCTTTTTTTAATTTTCCTGTATGCATCTAATGGGTCCTACTAAATTTGGGAAGAGGACCTGTGACCATCTGATTTTCATGAATTTACCTCCAGTTATATTTAAAGGTCACATCAGACGCAATATCTACACATACAAACGAACAAGTGTCTCAAAGCCTGAGAAGGCAGATTCTGGAGGAACAAACAAAAATATTTTCTTCACAACTACCATATATGATCTGTAAGCCTCCAGGGCTTCCTCTCAACTGTGACACATCAGTAATGCTAAATAATTCTTAGTCCACGTCGTAAGGCAGAGACAGCACATACATCATGATAGTTAGTTAGTCTCTACACACAAACTAATGATATGACCACTTCAGTAGGCATGTGGATTTTGACCGTTGAAATGACTGCGCAGTCCACAGTCTGTCCACATCAACAACAGAAAACATCAAATCTCAAGTTTCGACCAGGATACTTGGACAAAACAAGGGAACTAGAGAATTGAGATTAGTAGAAGGAGGAGGGAAATAATTTTTTTCTTCCTAAGTTAGTAGATGAAACTGTCTGGTATATGTTGTATTTCTGATCCTGCTGGGCCAGGTAGGACCAGGTAGCTAGTCAAACATACCACTCCCTGCGTGAGATGACAGACCCGTCGGTGTGGGAGACATAGTCACCTCCGGGCCCGCTATCATAGCAGTCATTTGACATGTAGGGGGAGCTCTTTCCCTGCGGCTTGGGTGAATGAGGGTATCTGGCACACCTCGCCTGCCGTGGACTAGAATACTGCGTGTGTTCACGTGGGTGACTCTGTTGATGGCTGTGGTGACTGCTCTCCCTCATTGCCCTCGTGTAGCCATTAGCAGGATACTCCTCTCCGTTGTAGTTGCTATGGTGACGACGGTCACGCTCCTGTTTGAGCTGGCGATCACCCCACTCCTCTCGGTCATGGTCCTGGTGCTGGAGGCTACTGCCAGCTTTGGTAGGGTGGAGCTCATGCTGTGTGGGGGCTTTCTGGAGGTCGTTGGTGCCCAGGTACTGCTTTGTGTAGAAGTTCCCATGGAAGGTCTGCTGCTTTCGTAGGTAACACACGCCAACGACAGACAGCAGAAGTAGCAGAAACAAGGCCCCGCCCACAGCCCCACCTACTATGGAGCCAAGATTGCTCTCAGGTAGGGCTTCGAGTGTAGGGGAGCTGAGAAGGACATGCCCCTTCTCATCCACTAAGGTGGAGGAGGCAGAGCCAGTTAGGACAGGAGCAGTTATGGTGGAAGGCATGGTGGGAGGATCTAATGAAGGGAGGGAGGATGAGAGGGGAGTAGAGGGTCAGAGGGAGAGATGAACAGACAGAGAAGCAGAGAATATCAATGCCAACTAAATCCACATTTTACTAAAAAGGGATAGGTTGACAAAAAAATCAACTAAACTACCAGACATGCTAAGATGGTGTTCATGCTTGAGCTGCCTAAGGTGTGCGCTGCCAATTCTTCAGAACTTGTGTGTGCAGTTTTTTGTTTCTCAAACAATCATGGGTAAGTAAAACACAAAAGTCTGGGATTTGTTATAATGAGCTAGCACAACTGACACACTGATGATGGTGAGAAGCAAAAGTCTGTCAACAGCTGGGTCTGAGCAGTGCTGCCATTAAAATATAGAATTTACCATACAAGAAACAGCACAAGATCCCTGACAAGGTTTTTCAAACTGTTACTACAAGAGAGTGTTTAATATTCTCCCAAAGTAAAACACTGGTTACACGAAACATATGAAATGGTTCAAGTAAGTATCAAATTACATCTTAAACCAAATCTTTAGATTAGTTTTTGCTTATAGTGGGCCATGCTGCCTTCAGTTCAATATCTAAATAACAAAGAAAATTTTTGTAAATTTTTTAAGGACTGCTGTTTTATGTTAGTGTTTATGTAAATTCAAGAGGCTCTTTACTGGTATTTAAGCAGTCAATTTTCTTATGTCCGCTAGTATACATTTTGAAAAAAAACAAAAACAAAAAACCCTCACCAAATTCTAAAGGTAAGCAAGAGCAAGTCATAGGTTACTAAAGTAATCAAGGACTAATTAACACAGTTTATGGTACATAAATAATTAAAACATAAAAGAATTGGAGTAAACTGAATAAATTTGGGTGCAACTACAAAAAGAACCTATCATGG
This sequence comes from Acanthurus lineatus, assembly GCA_029814665.1. Taxonomy (NCBI): domain Eukaryota; kingdom Metazoa; phylum Chordata; class Actinopteri; order Acanthuriformes; family Acanthuridae; genus Acanthurus; species Acanthurus lineatus. Next base: position 8,333,663 of record JAPZDV010000006.1, read on the forward strand.
AGGGAACAACAAAAAGCAGTCTCTAAATGCTTTAACTGAATTTCTTGTATTATCCAGAGGCAATGCTTTGCACCAATCAAAAAAGTCATTTGTAGGTTTGTAGGCCTGGGTGAGGTATGCCATATGAACTAAGCTGACATATTGGTATTGCTTTGACATATCCGTACAGGAAAAAACGATTGGATTGGCAGATATTAGTTAATCTGTATTTTCTTTTAACTCTGTAAATGTGTGACAAGAAGACAAGAAAGCACAGTGTACTTCAATGCAGTCCTTCACAGCAGTCTTAATTAATATTACATTTGAGGAACTGAAGTTTTCTTGTTGTTGACACTGAGGTATTGATTCAACAAAATTCAAATTTTGTTCCATTTTAAGGTTGAATGTAACAGCCTCAAAAATGATCAAGGTCTATACAGTATAGTGTAAACTATTTGCAAATGTTGATGTTAAATCTTCAAGTTTTTACTACTTTTAAAAGTGTAGAAATTAAAAGTGGAACCGACTAAGTCGACTTCATGACTGGCAGGAAACATCTAATAGTATTTGTGGTTTCCCAACTTTAAAAAGTGCAAAACCAAATTATGTTGTATTCTGCATGCTTAACTTGCATGAGAATGTCCATTTTGCACCCCTTTTGCAAGCATAATGAGCCACTTTTTCAAGACACCCCTATGAGAACACCAACCTAGAATGAACTGGATTACAGAGGTAATGCCCACAAAACAGAAAAGCCAAAAGCCATAATCAGCAAGAGCCAAAGTAATGGAAAGAATCTGAGTCTAAAAGCTTTAATGGTGCTGCAAAATTTCGCTGCCACTTTAACCTCGATACCAAGCCAGATGTGAGTAAAAGATTCACATCTGAGAGATGACAAACCTGAACCAAAAGGTTTGCAAGTCTCCAAGAACACGAATCGTTCAACTCCATGCAGAGGCAGTGAACTGACATATGTGAGCACAACCACATGAACACACACAACGAAGGGTACACAACACATGTAAGCTTGCACACACCCATACAGGTCCTCTCAAAGGAAAATGAAATATGGATGATAAATAATAAATAGGAGTTGAAAAGAACTAGTTAATGTTTTATGAATCTGGGACATCATCTCACAGTCAAGCTGCAGGCTTTTGCCTCTTACTGCATGACACATGCAGAAATAAAAGAAACACAGAAAGGAAGAGAGAGAGAGATGTAAAAAGAAAATCAAATCATAATCAGAGCTTCATTCAGGAAGAGAGCCTCCACAGGCCAGACAGATTTTGTGAAACCAGAGGAAAAGGCTCCTTACACACAACAGAGAGAGACATGACATACTTAGACGCCAAGCCAAGAGGACACAGTCACAGGCAGAGCACTGTGGTCTAAAGAGGCCTTAAATATTTGCAGCTGTTTGGCCCAGGAACCCCCCTTTTGAACATCTGGAGACCCAATGTTAATCAGAGCTAATCAACATGCAATTAAGACTATATGAAAGGGTCAAATATTATCAATGCCAACACACTGTATCACAGGTTTATGCTTGATAGACTGTCAGTATGTACAGAATGAGCTAGAGTGATACAGTGTCACATTTCAGCTTGAAGGACAATGTCACAGGCAGTGATACCCTTTGTGACGTGCGTGCACACATAGTGCTTCCTAAGGGTAGGACAGGCAATAGGAGTCAGCTGTGTTCCGGTGTGTACACTCTGCTCACCTTGTATGAGAATGCGCACATCCCGACTGCGGAGGTTGATGTCATTGGCAACCTCACACCTGTAAACTCCAGAGTCATTTCGCTGGAGGGGACGCAGGAAGAGCAAAGTGTTGTTCATTACTTCCACTCCTTCTGGCATTTCACTGTCCAATCTGTGATGCACAAGACACGCAAACATTTAGATAGACACACCTTCAACAAGCATCCTGTTATGTAATCAAGTATATGTGACATTTCATTTGGAACATATTATAAATAATGACTTGATGACTTAAAAGTTTTGGATAACTAATGTATTTAAAAATATTTGAAAAGTAAAACAAGCATTACCCTTGAGTTGCTAATCTTCCAAAGAGCCTTCAATAGTTTGTAAAAACTGCATTTTAACCTCACTTATCTGATTTCTAAGGTTACAAATCAGTGTTTTGGCCCGTTGGGTCAATGAAGAAAAAGCAAATGAAAGATATGGAAAGGTCACACACACAGAATAGACCCACCTGATCCACCTGAAATGATGAGCTGGTGGGTTTGCGTTTGCTTTGCATGTCATTTGAACGTTTTCCCGTCCCACATACCAGTCTCCATCGTAGCCCACAACTGAGATATCTGGGGCAACTACAGAGGGAGGGGGAAAAATAATCGAGATACAACTGGTCAGAAGTTCATGAACAACCTCTTCAATCAAGGCGAATTATTTTTTTAGTTTACACATATTACACATTTTACTGTGGTGATATGTATTAATAGCTCTAACAGCCACGCTGTGCTTTACATAAGAGAACGTATGCAAGATGACTGTTTGCTTAGCATGTTCAATGTAATAAAAAGTCTGAGGTTGGTAATGGCTAAAGACATAAGCCTTTGTACTCTGAATATGCACTAAGGTGTTGGGTAATCGAAAACATGACCCAAACAATAATTTTATGATGGTTTTTACAATACTTTAAACAAATCATCACCATTATTCCCCAAATGTCAGTGAGGGTTTGCAAGTTTTTTTTTTTTTTGACAAAAATCTTGACAGCCATTTTCATAATCTAACTCTCACATCAGTTTGCATTTGTTTCACACTGCATTTGTTTCACAAAACTCTCTTTTTACTATAGAGAACAGGGTGTTGTCAATGTTAACTATACCTTTACAAGGAAAAAACATTAAGGACTTGGTATTTGTTATCTGTAACCAAAGTAACTCAGGCCATAGTTAAATGCATCTGTCAAACAAGAGAGATTTTCAAGTGGATAATTTTACCCCTTTTACTGGTCTATTTACAGCTAGTACGCAGAGATCCATTTGTATCTCACAAAGCACAGACATGTACTCATCTAAGGGGGCTTTTGACAAAAAAACTGTTTCACTGTTGACATTTTAAGGGCACACAGGGACATGTAGTGAGACAGAAAAGCCTAAAGAATTACAGACTATAAAATAGTCAAAGAAACACCAAGGACAGCCTTCTTAGACCAGAGTCAATACCTGTATGGAGCCTGCATGGATTGTCCTTGATTTCATCTCTGTCAATTCAGCTGTTTTCAAAAGTGAATTGTTGTTGAAGCCCTCTGAATAAATCAAAAGTCAACACTGACAGGGCCAAGTAGAATTAACTGATTGATTCTGGATATCAAATGTCTTTGACTGTCCTCCTGTACTTTCTGCTAAGTACTGAGTTAAATTTTCAAGGAAGGTAAAGAAAAGAATCAAAAAAGTAACTGCCAACTTTCTCCATCTCTCAGTTGACAGTGAGGAAACCTATCTCAGACCTAACAAATTCTCTCCAACTTATAATGTAGACTCTACTGCACTCTATGATCTACTCACTTAAGCCCGATCGGCCTGATCAGTCTAATAAACCTACAAACCATTTTTTCCAGTTGCTTTACTGATGTGTTGAAAATAACCTGTGAAAATCTTACATTGCACATTGAGCTGGTAGGGGATCCTGAAGTCACTCTGCAGAGCAGGGTGGCGGACCACACATGTGAGTGTGTGGCCCTGAATGTGACGTGTGGGTTGCCAGATGTAGCGCACTTGTGTGCTGGTCGTGCCGTTGACTTCGTCAAATAGTTGCACTTCTGACTGGCCAAAAAGGTTGGACTCCCAGGACACCTCAGCAGGGGGTCGAGCACGCTCAGCTATACAGGTGGCCACAACAGTATCATTGCCACCATCGATCAGGGCAGTTGAACCTGCAGACACGTAGACCTTTGGCTCCACTTTCAGTGAGAGTTGGCAAAGATAAGATGAGATGAAAAAAAAAGTTGGCACATTAAAATGTGAAGACTCATCTAAGGTTATTTTACTGAGCTAATTGCAGTGTTTAAAAGGTTCTAATTGCATTTCAGTTTTATCAAAATCATTTTTACCACATTCTCTCCCCTTCTGTCATTCTACTAAAACACAGTCCAACTTGTTTAGTGACAGCTTAGGTCACAGTTATGATCTTTCTGCGAAAAAGGAATGAGAAAGTATATACAAGTATCTGTACCAGCGATGTGATACGAATGTAAATGAAAAGGGCAATTAATTTTGCAAAATTCAAAACATAGGATGGAACCTGAGGGCTGTTCTACAAAGAGAGTTTGCCTTATTTAGATATACCTTGGGGTGATCAAGGAAAGTTAGGGTCGACAAACTCTAGTTGGCGAAATTGGTACTGTATGATGAAGGTGAATAGGAAGTTGAGTTAGCGTTAACTTGATTTAAATTTGTGTGTTTGCATTAAAGGAAATTTTTCAGATTATAATCCTCCTCTGTTGGCTTTATGTTTTAATCATATCAAAGCACCCACACATAACATTGTCCATCTTAAAATGTCTAAATATCTAAATTAAGTAAAATTAAGAACAAAAAAAATGACTTAATTAAGTATGACTCAATTACATACATTTTCTGTCTATTTTATCTCACTGATGACTGTTCAGTGTCCAAGTTAAAATAAAAAATTAGTTTTTGTATGTGTTGTTTGTTGTCACTCATTACAGTGAAACAAATTCATTGCATCACACAAGAATTTAATTATCTGAACAGATTAGTCATATCCTGATGTATAAAATGATATCTAAAATATTTTTATCAATACTGTACCTACAACTGTAATGTCCAGCACCAACTAAAATATAAAATATAATATATAAAATATATTCTGTTAATATCACAGATGGACACTGTGGCTGCTACTTATGCTTATTCCTGCTAACAAAAATAGGGATGCATCATTAATAATGCATTTTCTCAATGCATAATCTGGTGTAAAATAATGTTAGAAAATAGTAAAAAATGCCCATCACAGTTTGCTTATTTTTACAACCAACAGCACAAACCTCCAAGACATATAAGTTATTGAAAAACAATCCACTTATCACCTCATTAATAGTTTAAGCTCTACTTGACATCCAAAACTGGAAACATACTCTTAAAGAGAGTCTGACCTTTTTACATAGGAGAACACGTGTGTAAATGTACACACTTACCCAGTACATTGACAGTAGTTGTAGCTTGAGTGTTTCCCAGAGGAAACGTGGCAACCTTACAGGTATAGATCCCGACATCAGAAAAGCCCACGTTTTCCAGTATGATGGTGGCGTCATGAGAGGAGGGTGAGCGAAAATATAAGCGATGGATATATTCTGGAGGGATAGAGATGCCAAACAGTGGGTTGTAGACAGCCACTGTGACAGAGCCTGAAGGAAGACGGCGCTCCCAGGAACTCTGAGTAAGAGTGAGGTTTGCGCCAACCTCCACCCTGCACTCTAATGTCACATTCTTCCCCAGCACAGCGTTTACCCTCTGAGGCACCACAACCTGACTGCCCCACACACCTGCCAGAGAGAACAAGGTGTTTACCTCATGCATTCAAGTTCATTAGCAAACAGGTCTGAGTAATTTAACCTCAGTGATCAGAACAGTTGGAAAGTAAAAGCACAACAGCCTCTAATGTTAAAAATCTTTAAAATGTATTATGCCCACTTATTTTGAGGCATAATCTTTTTGTATTACTCGTGCTGCAATGTTACATTCTTCTAATCCAGAACCCATTCTTTGCAAAAAGCACTGTTGGCAAACATCTAAAGATAAACAAAAAAACTATTAAAGATCTACCATAGAATGTAACTTACATTATTAGGCATTTTTGGAGAATATAAAAATTGAGAATCAAGACATTAATTACTAGTGTTTTCTTTAATAAGCTAAAAAAATATATTAGCCAAAAAACCACTAAATTTCAAAGTGTATAAAGTACATAAATTCTAACTTGTATTAATATTACAAAAAAGCTCAGCCATAATTAAATACAGTAGACAATTAACTTCTCTGGATGAAAAGAATGCATTACTTTATGCTACTAAATAGCACAGGATTACATTTTATATTTCAACATGTTAGAATGGATTAGCATTGTGGAAGAGTCACCAATCATGTACTGAGTAACAAATTAAAAATACCATGATAGCATTAGTGAGTAAAGAGTATTTTTGGTGTTACCTCTGACGTCAGTAATTAAATTTAATACTTGTACAAGTTCTTACCATCTGACATCTGTGGGTATCAGCCTTGAATCAAAGCTTGATACCACCACAGCAGGCTATGGGCTTTTCACCAAATAAAACACAGCTGACGGAGTGCTGCATTGCTGCATTGATGAATTTGTTTTTTTCTCTATAGCTTTCCCTCTCCTGACCTGAATTCAGCAATTAAAAGCAGACTGTCTGTATGTCCTTTGTCCAAATATAACCAGGTGCACAGTGTCACCTGCACTTGTCAGAAATGTGGCATGTCTGAAAGCAGGGCACTCAACATCACGTTTAGGAGAGTCAAAGGGATGTGAAAGAGAACAGACTGCAACCGGCAGAAAACACGATGGGAAGAGATATGCTAACACGAGGATGACATCATCGCTGAGAGAGGAGAAAGAGAGCTGAGAGTGAGGAGAGGAGAGAGAAAAGTCACGTATCAAACATAAGTGAGAGGAAATGTATCACCATGATTCCAGTAAACAAAAACCAGAAGAATTACGTCACTGATTTTGAAAAGACAATATAACACTGCTAGGTTGCCAAAGCCCTCAACCAGATCACTAATTGCAACAAGCTGCCAGCAGGACGACCTCATCATAAATCAAAACCTGCTGTGCTGCTTGGCAACTGACTGGAAATATTCTATTGTTGTTTTGCCAAAAGCCGCTTTCTCTGGCCAATCTCCTTTGAAAAGGCCATGTCCTCAAATATTAGTACTGTAGAAGTTTCCTTCCACCTAAAGTATGAAGAACAAGTGTCTATTTCTGTTTTTTATCTGCCATTAAACTTAACTTTTGATTTGTGAGAACACTGCACTTATGTGAGACTATTTCTTGCTTTTAGTAATGTTTAAATGTCATGTTATAAGTTCAGAGATTAATTACACTAAAAGCAGTCAGACAACAGATAATAACAACAAGACGAACCATATTAGCTTGACCAGTTGCAATGTGACTCAATCATCAGATTCGTAATAATGCCATGTGTAAATATGAACTAATCCAGTGTAATGATAGACACAGCAAACATTCAATACTTCACATATGCTGGTCCACATAGAGCTGAAAATAAATATGAGTCAAATGTTCAACTGTGGCTATCAATTCTTGGCAGCACATTTTTTGCAGAGTAGGTATCATGAGTCATTGTATTACTCATAGATAGAAAGGGCAGCAAATCTAAGTGCAACTGTGAGGAGATGTTCAGCTGTAAAAGTGCAATTTCTAAAATTGTGTCTATTTATGGCTGTGCAATGATTTAAAATTGTTTTAATTCAGACCAAATACATGCATGCAAGTGCACACACACACAAACACAGGGCTGTACTTTATGTCATTATTTTGACTTTCAAAAGATTCTATTATTGTAGAGGCTTTCAAACAAAGCTTTGAATATCACCTTCCTAACCCTCTAGCAGACCAAGCAGCCATAGGCTTTGATTCTTTTAAAGCCTTTATTTTCAGATCAAATAATTAAAGCACTGGTATATCTGATTTGACAGATTAAGTTTAAAGCATTTAATTTTATTTCATTCTAAAAAAAATCTGTGTAAAGGTCAAAGTTCGTTGTGATATTTTCTGATGAACTTTACAAGAAAAAAATAAATGAAGTTTTGAAATGTTAGAAGTGTTTTTTGTTTTGTGTTAGTGATATCAATTACATTTAGGTCAAAACTATAAATTATTAACTCAATTATCTTTGCTCTCTACCTCAACACCTCAATTACCCTCAGGAGTGCATTAACTACGGGCTATAATGGAACTTCTTTTAAAATGCAAAAATGTGAAATAATAAGTCTTTTTTACTGGTGTCAGCTATGAGAAGCTATGTGGAAAACTTGAAATGAAAAGGATATTTTTTCATCAACAAGTGATCCTTGCCCAATGTTGAGTTCACACTGCATGATAAGATTCCTGATCTTTTACTCATTGAAGGATTTTGGTGATTGTCACCACCACACCACGCATGATGGCATTGTTTGTATAGCATGCGCTTAGTCCACTGAGTATTTTCTCTTAAATCCAAAACATTCCTCAGAGTTGATTTTAAGGTGCACTCAGAAATAAGGGTGCATTCTAATGATTATGATGATGATGATCAAGGCTTTCATTTTGCAGTGTTTACATACTGATACGGATGGATGGAATGATTTTCTAACTGCAATTTAAGCAATAAAAATATAGAAGGTTGTGTATTGTGAAAAGAGCAGCAATCTGATGATGCTGAATGTAATGTAGTGTTACCAGAGCACAATGTGTTTCCATGGGAAGGGATCACAAAATCCATGATCATGGTTCAGTGCATAAACACCCGTTTGCTAATACAAGAGTTCAGTATATAAGTTAGCCAAATCAAGCAGATACCATTAAAAGTTGCAGCGTTTTTAGTGCTGAAATCTGTCTTTGTGTTTCACAGTGCCACTGGCCAATTTCACAGTGTCACTGTGAAAACACAAAAAGGGAATGTACTAGAAAGACTGCCACTTTGGATGATGTCCACTTAATTTGGCTACCTCAGACTGCTGAAGCCTAATATTAGCTTCAAATAAATGTTGGAGTGTATTTTTGCACAGAACAAGGACTAAGAATTTTGTCCCCCATTACCTCCATTAAAAGCATGTGAGGAAAGGAGATTTAAATGGCCAGTATAAGGAGTTTATAGAAAAAAAAAAAGAAATTAATGTACATATGTGAGAACCTGCACATTATTTAATATGGATTTTAAAAATGTTAAGCTGCCCTTTAATCCACTACACAAAACAAGCATAATAAGCAACTTTCTCTTCTGCTTGTAAATCCAATACAGCACATTCTAATCTAATCTAAAATGCAGGAGGATTTATTCTTTCATGTCAGACTGAACCAACTGAATATGAATTAGATATTATTTGAGTAAGAAATCTGGGTTGAAAACAATTTGGTTAAAAAAAACTTCTGACTGTTGGCAAATTGTATTCAAACATTCGTATCTTTCTTCAAAGTATTTGTTCACATGAATTAGTCATTGTCTGCACTACAAAACAACAAAGTTTTCCCTTACATGTTACTGGGAGTTCATCGTTGCTGTTAAGTTGTTTAAAGGGCTGTGCTAGCTTTCATCTAAAGCAACTCTCTTTGTCAAACCAATCTAAGACAAGGCTAGGCTTTGTGGTCCTGGGCTAGTCTGGATCTACTTTAAATGATTAATCATAAGTGCAATTGTATGTGTATTCTTTCCCCCAGGCATACTGTTAGCTCACAATAAGTTATGTAAATTTATTCACATAGATATAAATCAAACAGATAATTCAGAAAATGGATAGTTTGAACTGTAACACTGTTATAGGGAGAGATGAAGAAATATTAACTTTCATGATGCCAATAAAATATCGAGGTGTTTTAATTATTTAGAATTCAACTATTTTTTGTTGATCCACCAGTAGATGACCATCAGAGCAGCCCCTCCATAAACTAATGGCACAACATTGAAAAAGCTAACAAATCAGGTCAGTTTTGTTCAATCATTCATAGTTTTGAAAAGCAAAATCCTAAACATACAGATTGAATTGTCAAAGGGGCCGGTTGGGGAGCCATACTTACAGATGTGAAAGCTTCACATCTTCCACAAAAGGCGATGGGAAGCTTCTCTGAATGTGAAAGGTTATTCCAAAGCTCATGTCTGCTGTTGTTCAGTTCCTGAAGTGAGTTAATGAGTCACCCAAAACAGAGTATCCTCTAAACAAGCCATTAGTCAGGTGATTAAGTCAGGGGAAGCTGAGAACACATTTAAATAAACTGGTACATAATGTTCATGTCACCACAAATGCCCTACGGCAAGGTACTTAATGGGCACAAATGGAAAAAAAATAAAACATGATTAGACACACAGATATAGTAAAAGATTAAAACTTTCTGACTGAAAACAAAATGCAAAGTATTTGTCTGTATATATTATGGGTGATCATCTACTTCAAGTAGAACACTAATTTTTATCCACTTATGGTATTTGACAAGAAAAAGCTAGATGACAGGAATAAAAGCAGAGTAAGACGAAAGAAATCAGCCTTTTCCCTGCGCTGAATATGTAATGGAAGAGGTATAGCGACCATATTAAATTTTTATTGGTGACACGACGACAACCTTACATAAGCATGCCCTCGTTTTCTCCAACTCAGAATAAAAAAGTGATGAGAATAAGGGCAAAGTCTATCTGATCTTATATGCAGTCTATCTTGACATAGTCACAAGAATGTTTTTTCTATTCTTCTTGTACTTTTAGAGGCAGAGAATAGAAATGCTTTAAGTTTTTGCAATCCTCAAAGAGAGCAGCTACAGTAGACATTTTCAGTTTGGTTTCCAGATGCAACACAATGTCTACTTCTCATGCACATGCACGTACACATGCGCACATGCGCACACACCAACGGGCACACATGCACCCACACTGACACACACTGACACACACACACACACATACAAGAAAACAGATTATAGATATCCTGGCATCAAGGACACATTGCTCCCAAGGGATACTGCTCGTTCTCACTTTAGTCAATATTACCTTCACATGCACCATTTATGTGGCAGCAAGTGTATTAATATGGGTGTCTTGCCAGAGGGCAGCATGTCTTGTTATAAGTGGAAATCAGAACTAAATGGTGATGGTGTTAAAGTGGAAGTGGCAGAGCCAGCTGTGCAGAGCAGGTCAGGGAAGGACTGAATGGTTGTTTGACAGTGTGGCTTATCGAACCATCAAATCAACTATTTGCACATAGACATTTTTTAAATGGTTCGATTAAGCTACACAAAGGCACATCTGCAAATGTGAGATTACTCAGTTATGCAATAGACCAAGAGAGTTAATTTCTACTTCATTAAAAAGGAAAAGATCATATTTACTATGTCTTGTAGCACCACAAATTTTATACATCAGTCTGAAGAGGAGAACTTTACATTATACACACTAAATTTTTCAAACGCTTAAAGTGTAAAAAACAAAAACAAAAACAAAAACACAACAAAAAAGCTTTGCAAGTGTTTAAATATTTTACAGATTACATGGGGTGGAACAAAATATTGAGACAGGTATATAATGTATTACTTCCTTGTACTGCCTAAAAACCGACCCACTAAAAAAGATTCTCCTGCTAATTTGATTTACCAGAGTCAGTACTTTAAGACAAATTTTTCTGCTTTTTGGCAGTTCTGCCTTTTGCCAGATTATAGCTATTTTATGTTGAAATAATGGCACACATGAGCAGGGATAAGTTGTTAGTTATGTTGTTGACTTATGTGTGTTAAGGGAGCACTCCACTCTACTCTGGGTAGCTCTGAGCACTTTTTTGTACATTGTTTCCATTCTGTTGTCAAGTTCTGTGTAACTGACATTACAATGCGATGAATAAATACTCATGAGCAGGGATCACAGATGGTGATCTTGATCTTGATGGTGATTTTATCATCTATTATCAAATATAGTGGCTATAATGAAATTATAGCAACTAAATGGCTGCAACAAAATTACCCAATAAATAGAGATGATAAGAAGAAGCTAAATTGATTCCACTGGCTTAGCAAGTGCAGGGCTAATAGGTAAGGGTGGCAGTAAGCACCTTTGAGGTCTATTCAAAGTGGAAAAATGCAAGAGAGGAAGCAGGAGAGGAAGAAGAAGAAGAAATAACAAAACACAACAACAAACAATAAAACAATGAAAACCTGCTAATCAAATCAACTGAAGAGAAAACTCTTCTAAAAATTGAATCTGAAAACAGCAAAACACAAAAACAAGGCAGACAACACAACAACACTTACTTCTATTGGAAAAAGTAGATCCATGTTGTTGCCAAAGACTGAACACCAAACTGAAAGAGTTGCTGATTAGATGGATGAACTGTCCCTTTTTTCACCAAGAAGGAAATGTGCCATTTCCTGTGTTTCCTGCTTTGTGGTTGTGTTTTTTATTTTGCTGTTTTGATTTCCAATTTGCTGTCAAGTTTTCTCTGTTTTAAATTAGATAGGCAATGTGTCGTTGTGTTTTCCTATTTGGTGTTGTGTTTTGGCTGTTGTTGCATTTGTGATTTGCGGTTTTGATTTGCACTTCACTGTAGTTATTGGTAAAAAAGAAAAAAAATCATGCATCCATAAAATATAAAAACTGTTTAATTTAAACGGGTCACACACAGACCTAATATTATGGGTACTTAATATTAGCTTTTCAACAGGTGTAAGCTGATTGCTTGTTTTCAGGCATTACAAAATCTATACGCTGTTGAGCCGTTTTCATTAACCCCTGTAAAACATCCAAGTTTGTTGTTGCTGCTCTTTGTTTGCTGAATGCTTAACTTTAAAAGCTAAAAATATTGGGCAGATCTGAGTTTTAGCCCTCATTGTCAGAACTATGATTAGTGCCCTAAATTAGAGCTTTAATAAAGCACCATGCATTTATGTAAGAAACATTAAATACTGAGAAAAGCTTCTTTGTTGCCCTTTAAGATCTAGACATTATTAGCTGTGAGGGTGTGTGCATCTGTTTTGCATTCAAAAAGGCACAAGGTCAAACTCCTCATTGAAATGTACAGCAGACTTAAACTGAAGCTAGATAAATGGGCACCTGTCTCTGCTCCTTAACCTGAACTCTCTAAAGGAAGTAAGCAGTCTGTTTTGAAATGAACTCCAAGATCCTGGTAATAACATGACAGAACATTCAGTATATTAATAATGTGGGAGAGGGTGTCTGGGTCAAGTCAATTCTTTAACAAAAGATTTACGGATCTGTCTGATCCTTGTGTTTCGCCTCTGCACACTGTTCACTGACATGTGCTGTATAACCACTTTTCACTAAGCAACAGAAAGAGATACTGATGTGACAGTAATTTGTAATGTGGCTCTCAAATGGAAAAACTCTGTGGTTTGAAGCCCATTTTGCCATCCTATTATGTACATTTCAGTTTTACGACCAAAACACAACCACTACTGACTTAGAAAATTGTCATTAAGATAAAGTGAGTGACAAGAAAACTAGAAACCCTGTTGCAATGTAATACAATCCAATATCACAGCCAGTGAGTGCTGAGTTGTAAGAGTGGAGTTGACTCAACTCTGTGATTTTTGGATGCAGTTTGATGTGGTGATGCATTTAACTACATTAAACTGAAAGATGTTTAGTCATTATAATAGGAATCCTTTCCCTACCCTCTGATAAGAGAAATGTGGTAAGAGAAACAGTTTGGTAATGCATATAAACTGTCTGTTCTGATTTACTTATTGGTCAGTGAGGGTAGAGCTGCATGCATAAGCAAAACAAAGTTTCAATTTGGTGAGATTTTCATTTTCCTAAACAAGATGCTTTTCAGGGATCTCCATCCTGGTTTTGTGCATCATACAATCTTATCAAAATACATGCAAACACATAAAAAATAAGCTTCTTGATCTTAATAATTAACGTTGAACTTTTTTGATGTCTCTTAATTTGTAGAGGAAACAAATAGAAAAGATGCCTTTAGTCAGCTCATCCTTCATGTGTTGCAAAAGCAAGCCAAGTATTTTCACTGGTGTCTTTTAAGTGCTGACTTGAGAGTTGAAGGGTATGAGGACAGTTTTGAGACAGAGTTTGAGCAAAACTGATTTTACTGTTTTTAATTTTAATAAAGCAGTACCTTAGCTCTAGTCACAAAGTTGGCGTGTTTCAGGGAGGAGTTACTTAATTGCCCATCCCTTGATTAAACCATATGGAGCTCAGGCCCCATGACAGGCACATGGTGACTGGCCCTCTCCCAGACCTGATGCCGACTTTTAGCATTGTCCTTTATGGTGACACAAATCCAAGCCGCTCATCATTTTGCAAAAGCAGCTGGTCTGACACATAGCATAGCACAATGTTACTTTGACAGAAAATGCTTCTGGAACTAATATGGCTGCCTGTGAATCTGCAATGACCTAAGTAAAGGTTGGGTAACTGTATATAATCACTGAATATGCCTGTCCTATTAACCGGGGGTTTCTATGGACTGTTTCTATGGCAGCCTGGGGTCGCACCATCATCCGCGGTGGTGGCGCTGGCTAGCTACCACTCCGTAGCGTTGAAGTGAACTTGTAGCCAAGTTTCCTTTCGTGTTTAAATGACACCTGCTACAATTGCTAAACTTGCAACTTTAAATAATACACAGCTAAAACACACGACGGTAGCGAGTTTTGCCGACTCGCTGGCTCATATTTAATGTATGATGCACGAGACACTCGGTTCTTTCGCAAAACTTCTGTTTAACGTTTACAAAACATATTTTTTAAAAACTACAATAAAAAATTCCGGACTCACCTGTAATACTGCACAATAGGTGTAAGAATGCGACCTTGCCCTGCTGTCCGAGGTAACTCCGGTGAGAAGGCGGTAACATTTTCAAAAGCAGTGCAGTCTCCTGCTACAGGACCCAAGCGTAGGCTGCATGCCAATTTAGCGGTATGTGCTGAAGAGAGGAACCTCCTCAGCAACAACTCCGAACTGCATGTGGACTGTACCATCTACTACTCACGAAGCGGGGAGACCGGGAGCTCACCTGATAATGGAAATAAACGGTAATCTGTCGAGATCCGACAGCAACATCCCCCTGGAAGAATAATCCATTAGTATACACATTACGTCATCTCTGTTAATAACCCGACATACATTGATCAATCAAACCACTTTGTTCTGCGCTGTCTTTCCCGACTGCTCACTGAAAATACTCGTTTCTGCCACTGTGAAAAAAGCACATGTTCGCTCTTTTTTCCCCCTGTCAGTCAGCACAATATTTAGAGATTATTTTGAAAGATTTCAGTAAAATTTGGTGTAAAGTTAGAACAGTTAATTGAACGAACTGATTCACTTTATTAGATGAGGATGAGGTCAGCGCGTGAACATATGAAAAAGCAACGCTTTTCCGTTATAATTCTTGAACTTCAAAATACTGTAATATTTTTTTCATCCCTTGATCCAACTTCAGGTCGTCCGACTCGTGAGCTTTATGGTCAGCCCAGAGACTCACATAAATGTCTAGGCCATTCCCTTTTGAAAACTACATTTTTCGTAATTTTGAAATTCTGAGGAAACAAGTTTTGCTTTCCCAGTAGGTTTTAGTGGAAAATTGTAATCTACAATATGTTATCAACAGATTGCAATGCACATTGCAAAATAACGAGTAGAATAGGATGAGGCCACTTTGGTTTTCAAGGAAAACCTGCTATTTTGAGGCTCCGGTTGGGACCCACCTTTTTGTCTTTCGAACTTATATAGTTTTGATCTTAGTACTCCAGACGTTCAAAATCAGGTGCAAGAACCATTATGGATGTTACATATTTGTGGAAAAAAACCTCTGGCATTTTTCCCACATGTTGTGCAACAGCAACACAACCCAATGGCTTGACTAGTAATGCTTACATATGGCTCAAAATACCTTGATTTATATTTTTGTCATTTTGACATAAAATTGCAGGAAAACATTTGCAAATGTAATTGATAACAACAGTGATGGCAGTCTTATTTTGTTTTGCTAATTCTAGGACCCATCTACATTGATGGTTCACTAGTATGGCCTCCCTAACCGGGACAATTTGAACTGAGCCATTGTTAATGTTATTACTTCCATCTGTGTCCGTCCTGCTAAAGCAAGTCACAATGTCCCCATAGAGATCATCACAGCATTTATATTTTGGAGCATAATACACTGTCTGTAGTATTTAGGAATTTATGGTGGTAGAAATTTCATATGCTATCAGTTAAATATCTACTTGGTTAGGTATTTGTCTATGATTATATGGTCCATTTTTCTCTGTGGACTAACACTTGAATTTGTGATACCCTGATAAATTTATGAAGCAGCACTTAAGAATTTCGACATATGTGCTGCGTGATCACTAATAGCTGGGGGGCATCTGTCACATTTAGATATATGAATGAAGTTGCTGTTTACTGTCAGTCAGCAAGTTAATATTTGCAAAATAAATGTGAATGGGATGGGCTGTGAGTTGTGGGGCAGCACCCCCTTCTGCTGACAGAGAGCTAACCAGGTCAGTGCTTTAATTTGAGTCAGTGCTGTCCTCTGGAGAGCCACAAGCGATACAGTTACTCTCCCATCATCCTATTCATCTGCTACACTATAATACAAACATTTGTGTGTGTTTGTGTTTGTGTGGGTGTGTGTGTGTGTGTGTATGAGAGAGAGAGAGAGAGAGAGAGAGAGAGAGAGGGAGAGAGAGGGAGTACATGACATGAGCATGTGTTTTCTTTAATCTATTTCTAGTGGGTAAAATAAGTGCACTGAATATTATCTTTGTTCTAAAGTCCAGGCTGGAAAATCTTGCCTTAAGTGCAATGCATCAACATGAAAGCTATATGTTGATGTGACAGAATTTGAGATGAGGGGAGAGAAGTAAAGACTAAAAGACTGCATTAATCACTTTAAGGGCTTCTTCTAAAATCACAGCCATATTAGAACTTGTGTATTACAAAGTTTCCACTGAGTTTTCCACAGCCCTTTCTTTTGAAGCGGTAGACTTTTCCAATTTAGACATGATGAGCCTAACTATTATATCAATTTTTTGTTTTTGCTGTTTGTTCAGTATTTTTCTTTTCTTTCATTAGCAGCCTTTTTTTAAAATTCAACTTCCATTTCTTTTCCAAGACACAAATATTGCTAGACCTTGCCAAATCGACCAAAATAGTCAAATATTTTGTCATTGCTATGGTTGAAGCTGATGATTTTAGAGGTAGTGGACAAAAAACAGAAACACATATGCAATCAATAACAAAGATTCTGTAATAAATAGTGCATTTTTGGAGGTACACTGATGTCTTCACTCTGCCACGTTTTTCTTTCCTCTTCTTAGGCTACAGTTTTATTGTTAAAGGATGCATTATCTTATACATCATGATCAACAGAACAAACTTTGACTAACTTAACTCAGCTTCTATCTGACACAGTTTCAATAAAATGCAACCTTCTAAAGACTGTTATATTTTGTATGCATTCTTGGTATTTCATCCCCATCGACAAACAGGTTAGGTTTGCTGGTTATTTATCAGGTAACTTTTTAAAAATATTTTTTTCTGATATAATAGAGTTGTTTTCAACCTGCATGTAGCCTAGAAATACACACTAGACCTTGCTTAAACAATTTTGCCTGAGAAAGTATTTTGGTTTCTCCCTCAAATCACGTCTCTGTTAATTAGCTTTAGCTTTTATTATTATAAGCTTTCTGTCTTATGTGCCTTATTTCTGCTCAGAAATAATTCTCTTTTCGGGACACACACACACAGTGTGAGCACAACATAGTGGAAAGAGTGACACATAACCTGTGTGCCCAAAAGTAGAACTTGGGCTGTGAAAATGAACTAACCATTATTAAACCAAAGCCACAGACTCTATTTTCTTTGTTAAGGATGTGAATAATTTTGTGATCATGATAACAACCTCTCCCTTCAGCTCTTGCTCTAAACTAAAGCTGCTTTCTGTCACCAGGTACTTTGTCTCTCTGGAATGTTTTTCAACCCTTCGAGTGCTCTTTCACGAAGGCCAGAGAGGCATTGAGAGGGCTTCAGGATTGTGGCGGAGTAAAGATCGGCTAAATTAGTCCACCTCCTGCTCAGACACTTCTTTTATTCTGCAGGTCAGCTCCTCCCTCCCTGTTTACCCACACAAATTGGTCCCTCTCTGCTTTCTATCTCTATTCTTCCTCCAAGAGAAGTGTCCATCTGGACTGTGAGAAAGAGGAGGGTACAGGAATTTCATCAATAACATCATAAGCTTCTGTGATACGTTCCTCAGGTGCAACATGTTTACATATGAAAGACAAAAAAGATAACATTTGCTTACATGTTAAAGATTACAAGTGCACATAGGGATGGCTATAAGCACTGCCTATTAAAATATTTACAAACCTAAAGTGACATCTGCTGGCTGAAAGGATGAACTGAGATTTGTCATGTTTTTTCAAGACGTCTTCTCACTTAATAACATTACTCTCCGGTCAGTGTCACCTTGTCATTGGTTTAAGTTAAATGGCTTTTCATTACAGAACATGGAACATTTTGTATGTTTACAATATCTGAGGCAGTTGAAGTCACTTGACATAGTGAAAAACTACTAACAGTGTTGACTTTTGCCATCAGATTTTATAGTAATAGATGTCCATTTTTTTTGTATAAGATGAAACATACAAGGAATTATTTGTAAAAGCTCATGCATTTTATTCCACTAATAGCTGATACTAAATATCTCTGTAAATTTACCATAACATAAGTATTTTATCTTTAAGATATACTCATAGAATACTTAGCAACATCACTTTTTTTCTCAAAAACCTGAGAAGCCCCACTAAATATTATACATTTAATATTCCTATCAACACACTGTTTGGTGTTTCATAGAATACTTTATAAAGATAATATTTGCATGATAATTTTAAGGCCAACCAATATCACAAAATACACATGGTTCATGGAAGAGACACTAATAGACATTCTATTATTTAGACATTTATTTTATTTATCCTCAGATTCTACTTTTAATTGTATCATATAGTGAAATATGTTGTGTGATTTAAGATCAGTATAGAATATCTTTAATCAGCTGAGACAAGCAGACAAAAATAAAAGACAATGTTTTAAGCTGCATTTTTTATTCTGAACTGACTCCAATCAGACTCAATTTATTGTATCATCTTGTCACACAATAAAATAAATCACAGGAGGACACAAACTTGAATACAGCAAATATAGGTTTTCTCTTAATTTTTTTTCTTTTTTTACTTATTGCAACTCATGCAAGCATAAATAAAAGAGCTTAACACAATTACTGTATTTGCAACTAAGACTTAGGAGACAGTTTAACAGTGGTTTTGAAGCCAAAGGTAAAATAGTAGATAAAGACATGTCTGAACGTCTGATCTCTGAGGCCATATATGAGTGGGCTCAAACATTTAGGAAATATGATAAGAATTACAAAAAGGGCATACTGGATATCAACGAAAATAGTAGGATAATTTGCCTGCATGTCTCTAGAGTTTATCGTATCAAACAGCATGGAAGTGAGACACAGACACAACTGAAGCAGGTGCAACAGCACTGTCTTATGGGCCTTTGAGGCGCTGCGGGCTTTAGAAGAGGCTAATTTTACAGTAATCATTATAGCGAAGTATGTAAAGATGACAATAACACTCACTAATACAAAACAAACAATGTTGAACCCTGTATGTAAAGTTGCAAATATTTGTGAGCGAAAGACACTCCTTCTGCGACAGAGTCCTGGCAAAGTGAAGACTGTGTTATCAAGTCTGACAAACAGGAAAATGTGGGTGAATGACTCAACAGAGGCAACTGTCCACATAACAGCAATGGCCATGACTGTAGTCCTGCTGGTGGCAATACCAGCATGCCTCAGTGGGAAACATACAGCAACATACCTCTCCAAAGACATTAAAGCGAGACTGATGGGTGACATTTTAACAGCGAGGGATGCAAACAGTGTGAATATAATACAAACATAGCTGATCAGTCTCAACTTAGCTACAGCACAGGTGTACAGAAACAATGACATCAGAAGCTGAATAGAGTCAGTGAGGAGCAAATGACCAAAAAGTATGTAGCGGGAGCACTCCATGAAATTAGGCTTTATCAACAAGGCAAACAGCATGACACAGTTTACATACAGGAAGAAAAAACATGACAGCACAGACATCAGAGCTTTGACAGGCACCTGAAAAGGTATCACCTGCGTGACTTCTGTTGTGTCATTCATGGTGACATTTTCCTGAAAAGGTATGTCAAACAACAACATCCCACTGAATATCCCACTTTATGTAGAACAGTTTATTAAAATAGCTTACTGACCTGAAATAACTTTTAGGAATTAAAAATAGAATAAAATAACAATTAAAAATCATCAAATACATTAGACTATTTCTGAACTACACAGAATCTATGAAGTTAAACTCATAAACAGATTCATTGTATATCTGAGATGGATTACTTACCACACGTTAATGGTTTGGTCTGACTTTATAATGGCAATGACAACTTGGTAGAGAAATCTAAGGAATGAATCAGTGTCCAGACCATCAGGTCCTTTATGTAAGTAATCTGTGTCCTGACATCATCAACACCATGGCCAGTCAGAGCTCTACACTGGTTGTGGTTTCTAAGGAGAGTTTTAGAGGCTGTATGCTACTTGAGAAGTAAATTTTTGTTTTGTTTGTGTACTATGTCATTAAAGTATGTTGTATATCTACTTAATTATTATTTCACATTGTGAAACATAAGTGTACAGTTTGCCAGAATCTATACAAATTCATTCAGAGGATTTCTAAGGAGTCACTGACCTTCTGCAGAGCTGCTACATGAACAAAACTGGAAATCAGACCATTGTATTGCATTTAAACTGCAGTAGTTCAACAACAGTAAACACAGACAAACACAGACTTTGCAGGTTGAAACAAACCTTATTTTTAAAAAGGAGCTATTTGTTTCTTTTATCCTTTCAGAAAAGTGGAAAAATATTTCCAGAACAGACATTTGGTTGGTAATTTTAGTTGAGATTACTATTTTGGAAACATTTGGAACTTATTGCATATTTATTTATATAATCTCATTTGATTTTTTAAAGTAAAGTATCAGAACATTTTGTAACAGAAAGAAAAAATCTTAATATTTGATGATATCTGTTAAAATATTTTTCACCTTATCATAATTTGTTTTATCATAAACATTTATGGAATTCCTCTTGAAATTCTACTTATCTTTGCAGACCCTTTTCCTGATTCTCTGAGCTAGAAATCATCACATCAGCAGCACTTATATCCACCAGGCTTTCTAATTTTATTCTTCTCTGCATTCTGAAGGTTTATATGAAAAGTTCATACATCATGCATAGCATATATATATTTTTTTATTTATGGCATAATGAAAAGAGGTATCCATTATCCCCTCTGTGAAACCTGTGACTCAAATATGTCAATAGAATGAAACAAGACTTGTAAAAAAAAAAAAAAATTCATTGTTGAAGTACGTTCATATTTAAAAGGATATATTTAATTTATATATTTATTTTACTAGCAAACATGTCAGAATGCTAAGTGTAGTTAGCATCTTTTACTTGTTTATTACTTTTATTTATTTTGGCTGGTTGTGCTAATAGAAACATGCTGTCTCTCAACTCTGTACTGGAGG
The DNA here is from genome assembly GCA_029814665.1 of Acanthurus lineatus. Classification (NCBI taxonomy): domain Eukaryota; kingdom Metazoa; phylum Chordata; class Actinopteri; order Acanthuriformes; family Acanthuridae; genus Acanthurus; species Acanthurus lineatus. The sequence continues at coordinate 8,355,056 of JAPZDV010000006.1, forward strand.
TTTTGTGTTTCTTTGTCTGCGATTGCCATTTTTATGTCAACTTGTCAGACTCAGCAATATCATCCAACTTGAAATTTTTAATTGATCATTGATGAAGTGCTGAACAAACTGATATTCTGATCTGCTAGTGACACAGTGATTTTATAGTTTACCGAAAAAATTAAACATTATCCTGAGGGAACCATAAATGTTTATGGCAACTTTTTCTTGCAGTCCACGATGTCAAGATAAAGTAAATCACTATATTGTGCCTTCAGTCTGAAAATGCTGCACACTCCCTCCTCTAGGCCAACTAAAGCACAGGTTGAAAGGTTGCATTATTTTAATGAGATGGTAGCCATACCTGAGTCTTCTCTTATAACAGGAATACAACAACCCATAGCTTTTATCTCTAGTTCGTTCTGAAAGGCACCTCTTACCTTTTTACAACAATGCCTGTATGTTTTGTTTTTTTTATACAGGATATTGCTCATATATCTTTATAAGGTGAGTGACTGACACGTCGCTGAAGTTCTCTTACTGCAGATTTCTTTTAGTTTGTCGCAGGAGAAGAATTTTAAAAATTGTGACAGGTTGAATGACGAGTCAGTTTTAACAGTGGCTCTATGTTTCTGGTCTCATAAACACAATAATTCAATGTAAGAAAAAGGTACAAATACAGATAATACACACAATATACAGAATTTGACCACTGAAGTGAGTCACAGAAGTAATGATCTGTGGCTCTGTAGTGGACTATATTATTTCAACATGTATGTTGCACCTGCACCTTCTAACTAAGTGTAAAATTTAAATAAAGCGAATTAATTATTGGACCTTAAGTGATGTAATCAACAAATGTTGGTTTAGGACTGTACAGCATGTCAGGGTTGTTTACTGACTCACATCTCATAATGCTCCCTGTGACTGCAATTCTTTGGAGAGTAATCATTAGTAGCACATTAATAATTCAAATATTTACATTGCATATTATTGCAACATATTTTTTTAGTGTGTTGGGCCATGGAGGCACAATTAAAGCTGCCATTCCTTTGAGTAAACCAGGCACTTGGAGAAAAACATGTCACCTTCTTTCTAAAGTTTAGGAAACTAAAACCTTGGTTTACACTTCAGTTACTCTGCATCATGATTTTTTTTTTTTTTATCTGCAGAGTAACTGATCTTTACCCAGTTCAGTGTTCAGTGAACTATGTAAGAAGTGTTTAGAACAACTAAGTTATTTAAGACAATTGTCCCTCCTTTTGGAAATATGTATTATCAATTTTAGAATTTTAATTCTCAACAATATTCAGAATGAGAAAAGGCAGTAGATTATATTACATTCTTAAGTCTTTTTTTCTGGCAAAGTCCAAGCTTGGCAACACAAAGGGGCCTTTCCAAAATTCTTATTTTAAATACATTCTCTTAAATTTAGGACAACTGATTTTTTTTAACTCCATTACTAGGTCACTGATACAGATCAAACCGTTGCCATGGTCAAGTCATATGTAGATGAATGGATTAGACATCAGAACTTCATCGCAGATTTAAATAAATGAAACACCTACACAATCAATGAGGGCTGCAATGAAAAATACAGACCCTTTAGATCCTCCCTGTTTGCCTAAAATCATATTTTGGTGTCAGTGATGATCACTTTTCTCTAAAAATGAGGTGACAAACAGAAACGGAGCAGAATATGTTGCCTTCTACACTGCAGCAGGTGAGTGTTTGCTGGGCTTGCTCACATTTCTTCCAGGAAACATTTCTTATATCTAAGTTCTATTTTAAAATGCAGTCATAATGTGTTTTATAGTATTTGTGAGCTCGAAACGTAATCTGCAGCATGAGTAAGAGTGTAAGCAGATGATAGAGAGCTGGTAAAAATACTTTCATTGCGCATTTGTCTCTCACTTTCAACACCAATTACATTTCTATATTTTCCTCCATGATGTTGTGTTAAATAAACCTGCTCATTTGAAATGATCGTGATGTTCTTTAAAGACACACACCAAACATACAAGTATGGTTGACATTCTTGTCAGTGTCCATCTTTAATCATTGCTTAAATTTAAACATTACAAACATATATTAACCATGATGCAATCACACAAAATAAAAATATAAACAGGGAGAGCAAAACATTTCAAAAACTTTAAAAAAAAATTTACATTTAAAAGGAAAAGTTAAATCCAATCCCAGTGTTTGAAAACAAAAATAAG
>JAPZDV010000006.1:8357356-8391300 GCA_029814665.1 Acanthurus lineatus
ATCAGTTACACTGTGCCTCAAGTGATGATGACATGGCCAAAGCCAACGCTGCTGTTTACATTTTTACAGAAATCCAAAGTTGATCATAGAGTGTCTGACAAACAAAGTCTATCAGACTTATCTTGATAAGAGTGGGAAGTCATGTCACATGACAGTAAACCTGTAGAAAATAATTACTGGCAAAGAAGAGACTTTAGCCTTTTCTACACCACCATATCAATTTCACTGCTAATAAAAAATCCCCAAAGTCAGTGTTTGTTACATTCACTAAGTCTCAGCTGACCACTGACTGTTTTTAGCACCACAGGAGTGCCTTGTCATATACTTGAAATTATCCTTTGACTTCAATTCCATTAACTACATACCTAGGCAACACTCCTTTCATACTTTCTTTCCAGACTATGTAGTTTTTAAAACTGCTTTTAAAAGATGACTATCATATTAATAGTGGATATCAACAAACACCTTAAGTTGAAATCAGTATTAGAAGAAAAAAAAATTGTAACTGTTCTTCTACATTTTACACAATAAAGCCCCAAATTCTGCTAATTTTTGTCTGTGGAACTACTTTTGAACTATTGTATTGGACTTTAAAATGAACAATCCCCCCCCTTTTCATTTTGAAAAACAAATAACTGATTGCTTAACACGGATCTATACATCCTGTGTTAAATTTGGTCGAAAGGAGTAAAATACAGGGTAAAATGACTGTACATAGCTCCCGGGTAGACAAACTGATCTGATTGTGCAAACAACTAATATTTGTTCGTGCTTTGATTGAAATTTGTTGCATTCTTTTAAACACACCAACATCACCTGTATCCAGCTTAGACTGCAACTAATTTTCGCTTCAAGTTTACTTGTAATAGTAAGAAAAAATAAATTTTATGTTATTATCCGTAGCGTTATATGCAGAGCACTTTTAAGTCTTTGAGACAGTAATGTTACGTACCCTGTTTTACCGCTAATGGTAATTGACACTTGTAACTTTGTTGCAATCATTACCTCCACTAATGGTATGTTATCACAGCTGGCCACGTAACTCAGCTGACTAACGAACAAGTCGATTTCCACAGACATTACTTCATCTACCAGGAAGACATAGCATTGCAATTTTTATGAATCCAGCGTAAGTTATGACGGTGTTTAACGATAAGTTTAACGCAAGCTGCAAGTTTAACGATACGTAGCTAATGTTAGCTAGCTAACTGGTAAACGTTGATCACCCAAGCTATCCATCAAACTCTAGTGTTAGCAAAGTCTCCTGTACAGCATAATTTAGATTATGACTCGTATCCCACCAACTTTTAACGGAAGTGAAAAACTTACCACTCTGTTCCCCGAGAAAGACCAATTTAAATTTTCTTAGAGGGTTTCCGAAGTCTCCGGCCGTCGACATGACTGTATATTACAAACCCTGACGTTACTTTTCGTGAGCTCCCCAGCTAGCCAGCTAATGCTAGCTAACCAGCGGTTGTCGGATATTAAATGTCCAGTATCCGTAACGTTTAACTGGTTTGCCAACCCTCTTTACAGGCCAGCTGGCGAGGATTCGTGCTCTATAATCACTCCTTTGAGCCTCAAGACACTCCCTAATAACTCACCAACTACTGTGGCCAAGTTAGCATTACTGTCGGCTCTCTGACATGTCTGGACCTACTAGATACCTCACTCTTCTTCTTTACACTCAAACTTGATACTGTTTGGCTCGTCATGCATATTGTTATACTGCCCTCTACCGATGGAGAAAAAACAATGATATAGAGGTGTAGCCCTGTCCCAGAGGAATGCAATATAAGCTTTAACACGAATTAACGTTAATTATTTTTCACCTTTTTTCACCAACTATACGCACAGTGTGCAAACAGAAGAATACCAAAAAAAGCAGACTGTGATTGAAGTATGTTATATTCTTGTGTAGCCACAAGAGGGCGCACTCACCACAGCAGCAACATCACCTAAGCAACATTTTAAATAATCTCAATCATCAGCTGTCCTAAGGAGCTTTATGGTGGCATGCGCCGATATAACAATTAAATTCTTCATTAGTACCGTTTTCTTTTAAATTTAGTATTCAAAATGAAACACTTATAAACATTTACTGTCTTCAATTTTTCCTGTAGATGCTTCAGTAACAGAACTTATGTAAGTTATTCTCATCTTAAATCTTTTCAGGGGTTTTTCACCTCCCATATGCTTGATTTAAATGTAATTATAAATGTAGTCATTTCTTTACATAGTCCCTACTCTTCTACCACTACTGACTGTTTAATAATTATATATACTGGTGTAATAGTAATGGTGTAATAGTAATACTTCAGTTTTGATGCACCTTGATGGCAGTGAAAGAATAGCACCTCTTTTTGTCCAGGGTAGAGTATTTTGAGACATCACTGCAATATGCACATGTAATCTCTTATATTGGTTATATCAGTGCCAGGTTTTGCTGGCAACCTTTCAACATCAAGCCAACTGGTAAATCTTTGTGAATAAAATTAAATCACAGTTATGGGTAGCAGTATGTAAGTGTGAAAAAGGGAAGTCTAACTTGTTATATCAGACACTTTTTAAATTAGCATCATGCTGTAATGTTTACAGGACCAACTGTAGCTCTCATTTGGTTGCTTATGACCTCCAGCTTCTTTCACAGATGCTGTCCAGAAGGTTGAAGCCCTGTGGCAACATACAAGCTGATTTGATTGGCTTGCTTCACCCAAAGACAGTCAAACATATGAAAAAAAATAAACATAATTTTCAAAGAGACATATAAAGGTTGTAGTACCAATGATTTTTCAATTTTTTTGCATCCTACATATTTTGTATAAAACATCTCTATTAGTTTAAATAGAAAGAAAGATCAAGTTAGAAATCATTCATTATCATATATCTGTAAATTGAAATAGTAGTTTCTCACTGAGGTATTGATAGAGATGGGCTCTGCTCTTTCTACATGCATGCATATGAATGTTAAATCATGATGCACAATAATCATACTCTCATTTATTAATGATCACCTCTGATTTTCATATTTTATCGAGTGCCCTTGTTGTGAGGATAATTGCAGTCTTACGTAATTCTTATCACATGGACTTAAATATTCATTGTCTCTGCAAGATATGTGCAACACATGGATAAATATTGGGTATGTTCACAGGGGCATCTTCATGTAATCAAACATGAGTGCAAACTTCGTTTTGTATATTTTAAAATGTAGAACGTAATGTAAACATGCCAGAATTTACATTTGCTTTTTTTTTTTAGTAAAAGTGTTACAGAAACACACATTTTTTGTCCTACCATTAGGACCCCAACCAATGCACTTACATGAACCATACTTGTGTTATCACTGATGTAAATATAAATGAAAATATATTAAGTGTGTGTGAGTTTATGCATGCTTGGCTAAACTGGCTGTTCTAGGTCATTGAAGACACACCTGCGTCTCTCACTCACTCATGTGCCATCCAGCTCTGAAGTCTCTTCTCAGAGCGCCGACCGGCTGATGCCAGCACTTCAGCTGCTCTGTTTGAGACCCAGGCTTCATCGCCAGGCTAGAGCCATCATACTCCACTGCCTGCCTCCTCTCCCTGCTCTCCTCAACAGCACTCCTACACCATATGTCCTTGGTAAGGGAGAGACCCCAAGTCCCCCCACTGAAGATGCTGATTAAACAAAATCTCTATCTCCCCCACTCGTTCCTTCTCCCTCTTTCTCTCTCTCATGTACACACATGCAGAGGGGTATCGCAATCTATCTTGTTGTGCACGCATGCACACAACAAGAAAGACTGCTTACTGATGCACTGTGGAGGGGCTGTGATAGTGAATTTGCTAAGCTCACTGCATCCTGTTTTCATAAATACTATGGCACATGAACTACAAGTTAGATTGAATTTTCCACAGCACTCCAAAGGTATGCACCTTATCCTGCAACAAATAATCTGTGAACTAGAGAAGCATGCCATCCAAAACCAGAAAAGCTTTTCTAAGGGAAAGTACAAATTAATTTGAACTTCTCAGCTCAAGCTATGACTTCATTCTGGTGTGCTGGTCGCGCATCATGCCACTGCACCATTTACTTCTGCAAAACTTGACTCAATCCTCTAGGTGGGAAAACCTTGCTATGACTCACATCTTGAGGAAAAAAAGAAACACTTGCAATTCTGTTCTCTGGTCATTTATTCCTGTCACGTAGACGAACATTCACACATGTATTTCTGTACTGTATGCTGTGAGTGTGTGAGCATGTTATATATTACATATTACACGCCTTACATCTGCCTGGATCTTTGTGTGTAATGGAGGAAGACCATCCCATTTACACACCACCTTAATATAAATCTAATGAATGCAGCTTTCAATGTCACAGCAAAGTACAATACAGTGCTCATCCCTCCTGAGAGGGGGGGAGAGCTGGGGGTGGAGGGCTGTAGTGGAGGAGGGGGGAATAGACTGAAGGAGGAGCAGAATGAGGAGATGAGGAGAGGAAATACTGAAAGGGCATGAGGGTTGGGTCAGGGTAAAATAGGTGTGTTGTCAACCCTTACCACTGTAAGATGGAGAAAGGGAGGAGATACAGGGGGGATGGGGTGGAGCAGAGCCACAGTTCTCCTGTAATCCTCCTCCTGGAAGCATGGGCTGGATGATGTATGACAGAGAGTAAGAAAAGAAAGGAAAAGAGAATTTTAGGAGCCGGGGAACACCACTGAGCTTCCAGATTGGGACAAAGAACTGCGGTGAAAACAGGGTAGAAAGCACTGTTGGATCACAAATCTCTCTTTTTCTGTGCAACATCAGGCAGGAACAGACACAGCAGTACAGTGAGAGGCATTCTTGCAAGCATAAGTGAAGCAGCGATTAGGGTAGCAATCCAAGCACATTTACCAGAGGACTGAGGGAGGGCTGAGGGAGGGCTGAGGGAGGGAGGGAGGGAGGGGAGAGGGGAGAGGGAGGAGAGAGAGAGCAGATCTATGAGAGGAGGAGGAGGAGGGGGGTGTTGCATGCTCACAGAGTGTGACAGAGATAGAGCGGTTTCATGAGCGAGAAAGAGACACAGAGACAGAGAGGGAGAGCGCGAAGCAGAGATGAGGACACTGAGATAGAGGTAGTTGGCAAGACTGAGATCTACACACAAACGTGAGCAAAGAAGGGGAAGTGGGAAGAGAGTGGAGGGTTTAAGGAGAGCAGGAGGAGGGGGGAAAGAGGGATGCAAGAGGATGGAGCCCAGAAATAGGCTTCACAGGAAAGCTTTTCATCCCTGCTTTCTGCAGCAGACATGACTCTGGGCATTGGACTGTGCTGAAATTAGCCAGGGGGACAACACAGGACAGCAGGTCTGCAGCGCACTGCCTTGGTTCAGCCTCACTGGATGCAGCAAAGGCAGCTGATTTATTACTGAGGGGCTGGGTGGCAGCGTGTTTGCGTGTGCAGCTCTGTGTGTGTGTATGCAGGTTTTTATGGGTCCTTGTAGTGCTCTGAGCTGTGGGAGCGACCATTCCTCCAGTCATAAAATGACATTCAGCAGGCAGGAGCTTTGTGTGCTGGTGTGCATCTGCAGTCCTCAGTAGGAAGTGGGAGAGTGGGATTCAGAGCTGTCATCGAGTGCAAGAGTGTGTGTTTCCAGTGCCGTTCGCTAAGGTGAGCCAAGGAGGATCAGCTCTATGCGGTGTGTGTGTTTAGGTTAGAGTAGCAAGGGTGCAGCAAAGGCAAAGATCCGACACAATGCAAGGACGAGCGCAGAGCAGCACTGATGGCAGGCAGTGCAGGTAAAGTACAAGGAGTGCCCTGGGGGTAGGGTGGAGGACGAAGGCAGGGACAGAGGGAGGAAGAGGAGGAAGGGGAAAGAGCACAGAGGAGGCAAGTGGAAAGGAGAGGATGATCATGGCTGTCATGCAGTGAGCTATAGCATATGCTGTAGCGCAGAACAGAGTGGTGCGGCAGGGGGAGGACAAGCATCAGCGCACAGGGGAGGGGGAGAAGGGAAGAGACTGAGGGAGAGAGGAGGGGGAGGCAATCAGCTCGGCACCTCTCATCCTCTAGGAAGAGAAGCACAGCGGGACAGGCCCGGGAGAAGACACTCACTCTCACAAACACTCTATGAAAGACGCTCTGAGGAAAGGCCAGGTCAGCGTGTAGAGGTCAAAAAAGGGAGTAAGTGTGGGAGGGGAGTTTGGTGTACCCCCGCTGGCTGACAGGTCTCCAACAGCGCAGGCCGGTCCTGGGAAGAAGAAGAAAGAGCCTGCCAGAGACAGGGGACGGTCCCCTAAGTCCTGTTCCTTCTGACAGCTCTGCCACCTTTCCATCACCATGGGGGAATGGACCATTTTGGAGAGGCTGCTGGAGGCAGCTGTCCAGCAGCACTCCACCATGATCGGGAGGTAAGACACTGATTGTTTTTGGGAGTAAATGTGATAATATCTGCTTTTGTATCTGTGGTTTTGTTTTATCTGTTAAGCTGTGTTACTGTTTGTACAGTATTTACGTTATTCTGTATCAGTTGATGGCATTCTTACAGAAACCCCCTCCTCAGGCTGTCCCAGTGCTCTCCTCTGTTCTACAGTCCCCCACATTCATCATTGCCTCCCCCGTCCTTTCCTCCTCCCTGCTCTCCTCACCCTCATCATGAGCGAAGGGATAAACTAATTGCACATAATCAATAGCAGGCTTTACTGGGCATTATGGTTAATTCAGGGAGGTTCCTGTGTTGATACTACCTAACAGCCTAGCTATTGATAGATAACCCCTGATGCTGCTGGCCACAGACCAATAGGACAGAGGGAGGAGAGGGGAGTGGGAGTAAGAGGTGCTGAAGATGAAAGGATGGTGAGCAAGCAGATGTGGAAGGTGGAATCAAAGGGGGATTAAATGGCTCTAAAAAAAAAACCCAAGTTCATTTAGTGTGTTCTTATCAGCAGACACTTATTTGCATCACAGTGAAAGTCTGATGTGATCATTTCTCATATTTTGTGTGAGAATGGTTTGTGGTGGAGGGTTGAACAGATGAGCTTTTAGTTTGATTAGCAGTGGAGACATGCCATGGAGACATGCTGTAAAATCTGCGTGGAATATGTGCTCCACATCATCTATGTGTGATTAATTAAATGCAAAAATGGAATTTTCCGCCCATTAAACACAATCCAAATGCCACGCTGGGATGCTCATTTGGAAGAGTGGAGAGTCAAAGTGGTTTAGCCTGTGAAACCTGAATGTACAGATTTGTGATTGGAAAATGGTCATTTGGGCTAAAAACAGAGCCGCAAATATTTGCACTGCACTGCTGTGCTTATTAACCCAGACCTCAGGTAGTGTGCAGCAAGGGCATGGCCTAAGTTTCTCTCTGCATCAGTGTTTTTTTTTTTTATGTGAGTGTGTGGTTATGTGTGTGTGTCTTGCTCTGAGTGTAAGGTAAATGAGTGAAAAAATTGACATGTGCCTTTATTGACTACACTGTGCACTGTGCACTGAGCTTTTAGGCTATATGTGTCCTTTCAAATCAGCGACATTGGAACCGCATTAGAGTGACAGAGATGATGTGAGGCGCATTAAGTCTATACAAGAACTTCTGTTGATCAGGGATCTGAGATCATGCGCAATTGGGATTTTCCTTCCAACCAAACACTACACCAAGTCATTTCAGTGAGTTCTTCCTCTGAGGATGAAAGTGCCCTTAATCAATGAAATCACCTGGTCTAGTCCTCAGATGGAATGAAAACCTACATAAAGCAGAGCATGTTGACTTGATTTAAAGATGCATTAAGCAATATTTTGTATCATTTAATTTGGACTTATCTTTACGACTCCCTCCTGTTTGCAGTATTGGTAGTATCACAGAGAATCAGTATCTCACTTGGAAGCTCTACACAGCTTTCAGCCATTTTCAGCTCACTTTTTTGGTGTCTGGAGTTACAAAACCAAAACAATGCTGGTTCGTGTATGATTGTGGGCAGCTGCTTCTAACACAGAAGCTAAAAAAAGCTAATGTATGCTAACTGCCCCAGCGCGAAATGGCAAAGAGCTGAAGTAACTGGTGAAAAAACATGAATACTAAGCAAGCTCAAAAGGGACAAATATTTTACTCATGAGCTGGAAGACCAAACAAGGGCTAAATGCCAGTGAATATTGGGATTACATTCAACAGGTGGCCAGAAAAAGGAGACGACAGGGATGTCCGTGTTGCTCTGTTTCTGCTGGATTTGTAAGTAGGCAACTGTTTGCTAACATGTTAGCCATAACAACTTCATAAGCTAATTGTTAACTGTGGTGAACTTGTTCCGGAGTCTTTCCGCCCCCTAGTGGTCAAAAATTACTTAATGCAGCTTTAAAATCCAGTCCTGGCAGCTGAATTAATCATACCCTGTGAGCACAGGGATCAAAGAATGCTGAAAATTAATCTTTGGATGATTCAATAACTGTAAGCCACCTACGGTTTCTCAGAGGCACAGAAGCAACTCTCAATTTGTCTGCTACCTCTTTCAAAAGTCATAAAGAACACTGATGATGTAACGGCTTCTTTTTATATGCTTTATTTGAGCTATTTTTTGATCATGCACTTCACTGGTTGAACATTAAAAAGGGTTTCCTGAGTACTTAAAATACATTTAGATGTAGTAAATTGAACAACGATTTCACTGGTTTGGTTTATAATAGCCCTTTATGCAAAAGCTTTTGTTCTTTGTATGATAGAGTCTACTATATTGTCAAAACTGACATAGCCTAACATTTGACCAAATAAAATAAATAAATAATACTGTAAATAGATTGTGAGATACCAATAGGACATCAGCTATGTGCTGCTGTGCCTAAAACAGTGCAATACTCTGTAAATGATCCCTATGTGTTTTGGCGTCCCTCAGACTGTTGGTCCTGCAAGGCTCTGTAGTTGACCCTAGGGCATTAGCTGTAATATTAGCTGCTTTCCAGTGAGGTTTCCTCCCTCTACTCTGCTTGTCTATGCAATGCAGGTCAGGAAACACTGTCTTTGGAATAACTTTGTATAGTATTTTCTGAGTATTTTAGGTTGTAGATCCCTATATTTATTTTTACCCTTGCCAAGTTGATTTTAATGTTGCCCCTCATAGCTAGCTTGTTTTCAAGATACCTCAAAAATGTATTTTAATATTTGTATTAAGTTTGGTTGACAGAGAGACCTTGTGTTAGGTTGTAGCAACATACAATTAAGTGGTGGTCTGGATCTTGGCATTTTTTTAATTTATACAGGCATTTTTAGACATTAGACATTTCTAGAAATTTAAGCATAAGCACAAAAAAATAGAGATAAAGACTTGATTCCTAATCCTAAGCATGTGTCTGCATGGTCAGGAAATTAATGACACTTAACTTTTAAACAATTAGAATGATGTTTTTGGATGTACCAGCAAGTTGGAGAATTGTTCACCAATGGCACAGTTTTGTGCTGTCAAGATGCCTCCAAGATTGTTAATAAGAAACTCCACACCAAACAGGTATGGAGTCAAAATTATTGCACTGACCTCTATGGGTTGAAAGGTTCAAGTCTGTTGCACCACTGACCACACCCAACAACACAGTTGGGTGTGGTCCGGTGTGACCTGTTGCACTTGTGAACACAACCAACTGTGACATAGCGTTGCACTGTTGTGCATTGTGAAGTCCTGCACTTCACAGGGTGTAGCCGGAGCATGCAGCAACTGCTAGATGGCATCTCATGTAGGATTTTCAGCCTGTGTGTAGTTTCTTTGACAGAGTTTGCATGTGTGCGCTTGCAGTTCAAAGGATGCGGTTCCAAAGTACAGAACAGCGATGTCTCCCCATGGCCAAAAGTCTCCCCTGCATTAAAACTTTGGAACATGGTTGCATGTCAGTCATCTGTTTGAGTGCCAACCCTCTCTTTCTTGCAACGTGAGGATGTAACTCCACCATGAGACTCTGTCAGATAGCATTGTGGGATGTCTAGACTGTCTAACCCAGCTACAATTAAGCTGTTTCTTAATTGTAGGTTTTAAGCTAACCTATGCCCTGGCATAGGATAGATAATTAGCCCAGGCATACATAACAGTCAAAAATAGAAATGGACCAACTCTACACAGTGGCATAGGTTAGCTTAATTATAGTCTTTGAAAGAGAGAGACTATTGAGAGTTGCTTCTGTGCCTTTGACTAACCACAGGTGGCTTGCATTTAATGACTCATTCAGGCATTAATGTTGTGTATTGTGATTTTCATATGCCTGATGTCTAACTGGGCAATGTACAGTGTGTGCATGGATAACCAATGACTGTAATCATAATTACACAGTGAAAGAAATCATTGTCAAGGCTGCCTTAACCTTATTCTCTTATCCACACCAAATTTAGTGTATATTCACAGTTATAATGACCCTGGGGCTTTCCAGCATTAGATAAGTGATGGGTCAGTACGGCCTAACTCGGTGTGTTAATTAAAGAAACGAATTAAGTTTCTACTCTTGATACACTAGATGTATTTTTATAATAAAGATAGAACATCACAAAGGTTTTCAGGCATTTTACTCATTCTCAATTTGTATCTGGGTGTACTTGAATGAATAAAATATTCTACAAACATTTCTTTGCAGAGACCATGTTTTAACCAACTTTTAAAGCGGTATATTGCTACACAGCAAGCACAGATGATCATACTTACAATAAACACTTTAACATTACCGACTTTTGTCACAGAAATTGATAAAATGTTTCTGTGATAATGTGCTGATGACACACTGGTGTGTTTATGTAAACACCAGCAGCCTTGATAATGTTTGCAGTTATCTTATATTTCTCAACATGTTGTGCACATAATGATTTTTATACAAATATATATATATATATTTACACATGTGAAAAAGGTTTGAGACTAATATTAAAATTACAAACAGATTTACTGTTAGATGGTGTGGCATTTTGCATTGGGATTATGTTCAGCAAGTCAAGTCTTGTTTCCACAATTAAAAGTGTCACATCAGTTATTTGTTTATTATTCTTGCTCATCAGACTGGAATTTGAACACCTTGACATTATATATTATCATGCAAATAAGACATGTTTAGTTAAGTGGGACAAACAACCGCTTGTATACTTAACTGATCTGCCAAAAGCAAAGATTTGTTCACAAAACACTGCAAACAACAGAATGGGGAGTGTATTTATTTAACAACCAGGGCCATCTCTTCCTGTGTCTTTGCTGGGGCAGATTAGTAAGTTACATACAATTTCATTTAACTTCTCCAGCTGTCCTCCAAATTGTGTATAAAAATGCAGATTTTCTGTCTATCCTTTATGTAACATTTACAAATAATTCATGATGTGCTTACGTCTACTTTATTTTACATGTCCTGCTCAGATGTTAAGCAGGGCACAGGTGTGCGTGTGTGTGTCTTAATACAAAAAAAGGCCCATTCTACCATGAGAGGATGAAGCCTGTGGGTTTAAGTGCGACACTTTGCAGGTAGGAAGGAAGAAAGAAAGGAAGTGTGTTGATGCATCTACCTCTGCAACTGCATTGCTGTAGTGAGGTCAGTGCCAAAGACAAGCAGAGAAAAAAGAGAGGCAGAGGTAATTGAGGGCTACAGTGATCTAAGGAAGATAAAATAATAAAGGTTGCCGGATGGAAGGAGGAGGAAAGGATGATGGAAAGGATGTAAGCTCTGGAGGCACAACAAAAAGGGTAAGAGGGTGGGGGGGGGCAAAGAAGAAAGAAAAGTTTTCCCTCTGCAGAGGTTCAGTGCTGAGAATCTGTGTCATAGCTCCTTCCTCGGAGCTGCTGGAGTTGCTGACTGACCCCGCTGCTGAGAAAACTGTCTGCACACATACATACACACACACACACATACACAAACTCAGCATGCCTCCTCTGCATTGATGGGGGTTTCTAAAAATACACAAGACCTTTGTGTTTTTTTTAAATTTAATGTTGGTCTTAATGTAATGCTCTTACTGTAGGGCTTGAAAAATTGAGGATGTGGCTATTTGGAGAGAAATTACATGCAATTTTCACCACCTATGCATTAGAATAGACCCCACTTTTGATTGAGGCAGAGGCTCTCTGTTATTGAGGCAAATGAACCTTCTGAGAGTTTTGCATTTCATTTCACATTCTGCATTTCAATGTGATAAATCTGGATTTTAAAAATGAAATTGAATTTTGTAATATTTATATAGTAAACTTTTATATTAGTTTAACTTTTATTTGCTCTTTTAGAATCTATTATTTAACATCTATCAGTCCCCATTTGAGCATTATAAAAACTTCATAAAAGCTTAATGACTGTTATGTGGCTCTTACTGCAACTTGCAACTGATGTCAAGTCATCATTAAAAATTAATGCAGACTTTACTAGCCTTTTAATGTAATGGACAAAGAGGTGCATATGTAAAATACCCTGTTGCTCTGTAACTCTGTTTGTATGGTAAAAAAAAAAAAAACAGCACTTGAGTAGACAGTTGAAAGAACTGATGAAACCAAATACATCTATGTCCTTGTTCGTTGTCTCTAAAAGTGAAAACACAGACAATGGTCTGCCTCTTTGCCCTTAAATTGTTCACTACTGTTATTTCAGTGCGCACTCTGCCATTTTTCTCCTCTTTGCCTAAATAGGTCAGGATTGCCACAAGAAGGAGGTACCCTACTTCTCCCAAAATAATTTGAGACGTAGGAATGCTCTGCTTTAATTGAGGGCATCATCCTGTCTGATAGTAAACTAGGATTCATTTCATGTATCACTGATAAGAAGCTTTCTGGATTAAATCTATACTGACTGGGAAGATTGTGTTGCAAAAAATGAAACCAATATTTCGTGCTCCTGCGTTTGAAAGGATTAGTAATCCATCATCCTGTAGTGAGGAGCGAGACTGTCTTTCAAATGAAAGTATTTTTCTGCACATCTAGAGTTGTCATTAGTTTATTTGTGCAGCAATCGCTGATGTTGAATGATATTGATTATACTGTTTGACAGGAGATTTTGCCAGTAAAGCTGAGCTCAGCTCTCGTTCACACAGGCTATTATTCATCTCAGCAACACATCGATGGTGTGTGCATGAGCGTCACTGGGCGTGTAATGTTTCCCTATGCATAATGTAAACGTTCTCAATTTCAGCCATTTTTCAGCATGGTAGTATGGGTTAATTATGAAGGTAAGGGCGGGATTTCAGGACTTGTTACTGCCTGCGAGCCTTGCTATGGCCTGCGTCTGCAATGACAGATATTTATTTAGTTAAAATGAAATAAATTAGATTAAGAATATATAGCAAAGCAACATATCAAATTTAGTTCAATATTTCTTTGTATTACATTTCCTTAGTTTTGTATTTCAAATGAAAATGTATTTTACAAAACTGGGTTGATAATTTAATATTAGTGGTGTGTTTTTTTGACCAATCATTGTCTTAGTGTCAGTATATGACAGTAAGATAATACGTGAGGAACCTGCAGTATTCACAGTTATTATCATTTTAGTATGAGAAGTGTAAATTGTTTTTTAAAATTTACACTGTGAAAAATGTATTCAAGAGCACAAAAAATGGATAGTGAATGACATTATAGGTTGTATTCAAAGTATCAAATATAATTCATGGTTCAGCACAGACATTTTTAGTCAGAAAGAAAGTTGTAGTAACAGTTGTCTGCTGCAGTCAAGCTGCATCACACTTACAGAAATATTTTGGCATAAAGTTGTTAAAAACCATGAGGGAGGCAGATGTTGTTCTACAGAGTTGATGCCTCAAGAAATTTTTCACTCTTGAATAAAGAAAAACTTTACCATGAGTAAATCAAAATAAGTGCACTTTCTTGCATGCAACTCTGGATGACGTAACAGCACACAGCTTACCCTACATCCACTGTCGGTCATGTCGTTGAAATAAAACTTTTTAAAGCTGCACAAATCAGTGTTAATTTTGACAGCAAATTCTGATCTAGTCTTTGTCTTTTGAATAACACACCATTTAGTTTTAGTCATATTTTAGTCATCTCAAATCTTTTAGTCTTAGTCAACTAAATATCATAAGAGTTTTAATCTTAGTCTAGTCCTAAGTCTTTTAGTCTTAGTCTAGTTTTAGTCTATATTTTAGACCAAATATTAGCGGATTTCAGTCAATTACATTTTTCTACAGAATTTACGGTCATTAGAAGTATCCATCAGTCTGTTATGGAATTCTATTAAGGTTTGAATATGCAATACAGAAACAGATTTAATAGTTGTAATACAAAGCATGTATTTTATTTTATTCTTGATGTCAAAATCATGACCATGGCTTTTTCACAAAAGATAATCTCACATAATAAGCATAAGGGCCTGCACTCCCTGAAAAAATATAGATGCTCCCTGAAAAAGATAAGCATTCTCCCTGAATGGCATGCAATGCATATGACATTCTTATTGTTGTTAGCGTGTTGCTAAAGAGCAACTGAAATCAACCAAAGCTGTGTAACTAAGACTGTGCAACTAAACACAACTAAATATAATGTAGGTAAACAACCTAACTGTCGTGAAAACGTCTTCGAAACTGTGTGAAGTTCTGCAAACTTGTCTTTGTCCTCCTCCTGTGAGTGTGTAACTGCTGCGGCGTTTAACTGTTGCGCCTGCACTTGCAACGGCTCTGCTATTCAGTAGATCAACCTACCTTCAAAAGATTCGCTCTGATTGGATTTCTTCCAAACTTGTCCCACAAAAAGGGTAGTTTTGATTGGATCTCTTCTCAATTCGTCCCGCCCTTTTCGTCTTGTTTTTATTCATTGACTAAAGTCTCGTTTATATTTTGTCACAGTCTTTGTCATTATATCTGACTTTTTATTTAGTTTTTATTTAATTTTCGTCCGTGGAAAAGGTTCGTTGAAAAATATATTTCGTCATAGTCTTTGTCAACGAAATGAACACTGGCACAAATCAACATTTTCATATAAACAAAGTGATGGGAGGGTTGTTGTCTGAATCTGCGGTCCCCCTCACCTCTGCAGAAAAACAGCAAAATGTTAAACTTAGCGGCCAACTTGTTTAGCACACAGAGAAACAGATGTCTACCTCAATTAAAGGAGATCAAGAATAGTTAGTGCTGGATATTAGCTTTACTGTGTTCAGTGGGCAGACAAAATTGTCTCATTATCAGAAGGCCGGTAGTCCAATCCCCGACTCTGTCTGCATGCTGAAGTATCCCCGGGCAAGATACTGAACCCTCGATGGCTGTTCCATTGGTGTTTGATTGCGTGGTATGAGTCCTTGAAAAGCAGGTTCATACAGTTTAGAGAGGGCTCCTGTCATTAGTGTGTGAATGTGTGTGAATAGGTAAATGCTGATGTGTTGTTAAAATGCTTTGAGTTGTAAAAGGACTAGAAAAGCACTATATATATATATGCAGTCTATTTATCATTTAGGTCTTTTACATTTTATGAAACAGGAGTCAATGCTAATGTTAATGTAGCTCTCTGTGTGTCTAATGTGTAAGTACCATATCATTATAAGGTGATAGCTGTTGAGTTAACTACTTGTTCATGTAGCAAAATAAATAAATAAATAAATAAAATTAAAACACAGGTTCAAAGGTTCAGCAAAGCAACAAATATATTTTGTATAATATATTTGACAGCATCACAATGACAAACCCTTACAAACAAATGATGCTGTCAAATCAGCATTTTGATGCAAAAGAGATTCTATTTACTAACCAATGGTCTTTAAAATTGATATTAAGCTACAGATAATCTTTGTAGCTGTAAAATAAAAACTTTATTCGTTGTTACCATTAATGACTAATCATTCTTAATAGGTCTCAAAACACAACTGTGTTAATGAGGTGTATTTTTGTCAAAGATGTTCAACAAGAGACCAAAAGTGACACATTAGCTGCTTTTCTTTGTTTTCAGCTTCTCTTATTGTTCAGAACCACCAGAAAGGTATGTTGATTAACAGTGGGCATATTGGACAGTCAATACAAAGCAAATGAAATCAATTTCATGAGAAGTTTCATTCAGAACAAATACACTATGACTGTAAACATTTAATGTTTATGACAGGTCAGCACACGAGTAGCTAAAGAACTTATCAAAATCCCACAAATTCACTTACCTTACATAGATACTCATCATTGCACCATTAAAGAGTCATTTATTATAAGTTAGATAACTCTGTGCTCAGTCTGGTTAGCGGCTACTATGAAATGATAGCAATTCACAATTAAGTAACCAAAAAAAGTTAAGGTATCAATGAAGATCAGCTCTAAAATACTTCAAAAAATGATGTTCCTTAAAAATTTTCTGTCCTTCGCTGTTGTATCTCATTGTAACAAACATAACAAACAAACATACTGTAAAAGATATGGTACAATTTAAAATACAGCTGCAGTCTGTCTAGAAATCGTCAGCCGTATAAACAGAAAACATCAGGTTTTGCTGTCAGTTCTTGAGATCCAAAGAAAAAGGGGTTTTTCTCTTGTCTCAGCAGAATCATGGAGAGATATGCATTGCAGAGCTGACAGAGACGTGGCTGCACTTGCAATGCAGCTCAAGAGATGATTCACTGTTCTTGAAAATATTGTTTTTCTGCAGCTACATTTAAGACAAAGGTTCCTGCAGAAATATTTTGTATTTTACAATTATACAAAATCCCATCCTCTGCTTTTAACTTCACACTTGTCTCAGTCATGTAGGTGCTCCAAACACTGGGATCTGCAATGTCATTAATGGATTATTCTAAAATCTTCTAAATATTGGTGCAATCAGCAGAACGTGATGGTCAGGATCCAAGGGGAAACACTGATGCCAGTTTTTTTAAGGTTCTAAAATTTCAAGTTATTCTGAGAGAAATGCTTTAGCATGCTGCCGTTTGCCTTTAATAGCTTGAATTGAGATGAAGGGGTCATTTTTGGATGAAAGAGTAATTTTTAATTAGCTTAAGGACAAATGGGATGGAAGAAGGCTGCATCTGGTACACACTGCATCTTTACCACGCAGGGTTGGGCTGTGCAAAGACTGAAGTGGAAAGAGGAATATCATCAAATGCAATATCCTCCAGCTTTGAGTGATTGTTGGGTTTCCCATTTTGTTTTGCTTCGGACAAAAATAATACTTGAGAAACCTTTTGCATCGGAAGATTTCAGCATAGCCCATTCCTGAAAATTCGATATCAGTATTCAGGTATTATCATAGTCAAATCATAGTTCAAATCTTGTGAGTGTTTTTAAGCTGAAGTATAATTAAGCAGTTACCTGTAGAGTCTTCCCAATTAACGTTCCATGTTTCCTTGTTTATTCCTGTAAAACAGCTGGAGGCCATTCTCCTCAGAGTTGTTGAAAAAGAAGCAAGATAATTACATTTCTGCACATGCTGATTCTTTGCTGAGGCACAAAGGAAATTTACAGACATAAAAGGCCTTGATGATTCTTGAAAAATATCATGAAAACTATTTTTAAATCCATTTATGTCTCATAGTTCTCCAAAATATCTGCATCTACTGTACTCTAATGTAATATGTAAGAGGAGACTAAAACCACTGCAGAGAACTTTCGCTTATTTGACTATTTCCTCACACCAGCTCTCACCTCAGACAGTCATGCACATTTGCCTTATACATGGGCAAGACTTAAACCCATTAAAACAGTCTGATAGAGGAGCAGAAGATGAGGGATGGGAGGAAAAAATGTCGGCACTCCGATAATTAAGCTGCCTAATTTCCACGCCGAGTAAGGTCTTTATTCATTATGAGCTGCCATTGGCAATCAGTGGAGCTTATTATTGAGAGCGCATGGGCAGGAAGAGTATTTTTACTCTGGGTCCTTCTTCAGATAACGCTGCACTTAATCTGGACTGTCTGTATATGTGCAGACATACAGGACACTTTTACATATTAGTGCACTTGACTATTAAGCAGCAAAAGGTCATTAGTATTCACAGTATGTGTATTTGTGTGAGAGTAAAGTTTGTGTGTGTTTACTAATCCATCTGCTGTTGCGCTCGAGGCGATTGTTCTCCCTGGGGGCTGGTGGCAGCAGCTGTTGTGTAGAATATAGTATGTGTGTGTGTATGTGTGTGTGTATGTGTGTGAAAGCCTCTGGGAAAGACAGAGCCTGCATGTCCAGCCGACACACCAGCTATAGAGCAGCTCTATTATACATACAATCTTACAGGTCATCTACCTGCTGCAGTTTGTGAAGTTTTACTGCAGCAGGTAAATGATCCACCCTCCATCCCTCTAGTCTGCACTGCAGACTAGAAAGCTGCTAAAAAGAAGTAGAAGTAATAGAATTTGACTAAAAACCTTAAATAGTTTAGTAAAGTCTTAGAATTAGTTGACTTTGATCATATTTAAAGGTTTGAGAGAAGTGGAAAACACTGCTTTTTGGATCAGATTGCATGAGATCAGACTCCAACACAGTACAAATTGAAAAACAATTAATATAAAAAAAACTTGATTAATTGTTTGGCATTAGCTCAGTGAAAAGATGAAAAGAAAAAGAGAGACAAGAAAAAGTTCTTAATTTGAGTTAAAAACAACTTATTACTATTTAAGTCTTGGTGAAATAAAAGCTTAATGTTGCTTCCCTCACTCATATGTAGCTTGTTTTGCCAAGAAATAACTAAATTTTTAACATTGCCTGAGTAACTTAGGGATATGCTTGTGATCAATTTTAGAATATACCCTAAATTCAAAGATAGAAGATAGACATAATAATTAATCTTATATCTGAAAAATTTAATCTTTGTGTGTATAGACCCATTTGTGGTGCTTTCCTGCAAAAACTCAGAATCTCAAAAAGTATCTTTCTAATTTCAAACCCAATGTCTCATTATAGTTATTAGAAAGACTTGATAACCCAACAAGTCGCGATTTATTGAGATATAATGATTCCCTTTCAGACATCACATCTCATTTCCAGAAACCTTTACAACTAAATTTTTCATTTTTAATCTGGATTTTAGTCATTACGAGCTGGTTTAATTCTAGGATGAATTTCTATTTCTCTTTTTATAAAGTGATATTTTTTGCAGTGTTGTTTATGCACTTTAATGTGATGCAACAAAATGAAAATGAGAGAAAAACTTGCACATGTGAACCCAATCCAGGGACACAGATTTATTTTCTTTAAAATCAAATTAAAACTCTGGCACAGTGTTTTAGATACAGACAGTTTTCATTGGAGGAAAGTCCTCTAGGAGATGGGGGGTTAAATGAGGTGATGGGGACGTTAGGGGGCTTTTAAGGAAGCAACTGCAGTGTAGTGCCTGCATCTTTTTTTACTTTCCTTTTTGAGTCGTCCTGGAAAGTGGCCTTATTTTTATATCAAGTCCTCAGGTTTGAGTTGCTAAAATCTTTTTCATCATTTGCAGCGGTTATTGAATATCCTGCAGGTTGTCCAGTCCCAATCTCCTCTTGTGCACAGTATCGGCTCGTTACTCTGCGGGACTTAAAACACTGATGTTTGCACTGCATTCATTCACTGCATTCTGCCAATGCAGCAATCTGCCCCGTGCTGATTATCCTGTTATCCAGCAGTAGAGCACACACATACACATGCAGACACACACACACACACACACTCAGACCTGCAAACACACACCGCATAGCACTCAATACTTTGTAAGGCCTTGGAATTTTTTAATGACAAAAACTGCTGGCCAAACAAGTGAAGACTGAATGACTAAATATCTGCAATACAGTACTTAAGGACAGATTTTATGAGGAGAGTCGTAAACGTCTAAAATATATTACTGTTGAGGTGAACAAAGCTGCACTGGGAAAAACTATAGGAGGACATAAAAGGTTTGTACTTTGTCGTCCATATCTCAAAATCTTTAGTACCACTCAGCCATTAATGCTGCAGTGGTCTAAAACAAGCCAGACATTAGGAAAATTAGCACATAGACAAGCTTCATTTTTTTGTCAGGCTTGGTGATAAACACATGAAATGGCCCAACACAAAGCTACCACAATGCAGTGCAATGTAAAGCTGATCCATGTTCGATCCTATCAGCAGCCTGCACATGATGTTAATCCCTTCTGTCAGAATCATTTAAACAAATTAGAGCAGAGAGATTGTGTTTATACATTTATAATTAGCTTAATACACTGGGTGCCAGTTATCAATCTGCTGAGGTAATTCGTCACACTTTGGACTTCACAAGTTGATGATGAGCATTTAGATGCAACATTACTTTTGTTCTATATGCAGAGATTCCACAGCGAATCCCGAAGGCTCATTAAAAGAGGAGACACAGGTTCATACCACTTACCCTCACTTCAAGTACCACACAGGTTACATCTGCAGTCTGTTTCTGAGCATGTTTTCATCGAAAGTAACACAACTTGATTTAAATATCATGCAGAGACAAGCAAACAAAAGTATGTAGACTGTCAGTGAAAAGATCACAGAAAAAAGCTGGGATGAAATCACATTGCGTTACATTTTTTTCTTACGTTTGTCTGTTATATGTGTTTTATGATAATATTTTCAATGATTTTCAAAAAATGTATACAGTTTATTGTAAGGTGCCTCAAGCATTTTATCTTGTATTTGCTTTTCTTGCAGCTTTAACTTCAAATTCTGTTAAATTCACAAAATGATGAAACAGACTTAAAGCTGAGTTTGTGCTAAAAAATGATACCAGGCATATGTGGGGGGAAAGGACAGTTAAGGAGGCGCTGAACAAACAAAAATGAAAGCATCAAAAGCCAACAAAAATGAAGCAAAATGAACCTGTACTCCTGAGGGTTCAGGCTGCCAAAGGCAAGTCTGTTTTCTTCACAGACTGGCTACACTAAGGTGTTTTTATTCTGCAGAGATTCCATAAACCGTCTATTAATAATAAAACACGAGCCTTCTGTTGGGTCTGAATAATAAAAAGAAAGAAGTTTGACTACATGGAGGAACAATACAATGAACAATTGTACCATAAAAGACCTGTCCAACCTATGAGTTTGTGACACTATAGAGAAATGCTGTTACCAGGCAGCACAGTGACATTTCCTATTGCATTTAAGTGAAGTTATTATCACAGGCACGAAACAGGACTTGAATATAAAAAGAAAGCAAATTTAGTGAGTGCTGTTTCTGTCATTTTAAATGGATATTTATGGTATTTTTATCAAATATTTGCATATAAATCGGTAGTGTCTACCACAGATTTCTATCTCAGTGAGCAGTATGCATCAACTGGCTCCTTGTGGTGCAGAGAACATCAACATCAGCCCTTCTGTCAAATCCACTGCTGTCAGTAAACATCTGGCTCACAGCAAAGGATGAGAATGTGACTGAATGTCTTTATGACTCACAAACATGACCTGCATTTAATTTCTGGACGACCAAAGGTGTGGAAAAGCTTTCTTCTGTTGTATTTCCGAACATACTGAAAGTCAGTGGAGCATGTACGCTCACAGCTGCTCCGAGCACTGACGGCCTGACGCGTTTGCCATTTTTGCACAAGTCATACACATGAATGATTCTCTTTCTTTGTCTCTGTGTCCTCGTGTCTGTCTTTCTCACTCAAATAACACACAGCCAGGCTCTCGCAGGTGGAGCAGGAACAGTCCTGCAGCGGCGTGCTGCTCTAGTTTGAGTCTGCCTCACGCCAACACATGTGAACCTCTTACCTTCACCTGCCTTCCACTCTGCTTTCATGAAGCGTCTCCTTGATTGCCTTGTTCAAAGGCGTTTATTTTTTCATCCCCCAAGGAAACACAAATTTAACTTTTGTTGGCCTCGCCCTTCTCTTCTCTCCCTGCAATCGTCTGCAGGTCCTCACCTTTCACTATTTTGCAGGTTGCCTTGGTTACTCGCCATGTGAGGCGGGTTTGAGCATTTTTGAGTCCTCATTAAAAGATACACTGTGGAGTCTCATTTGACTTGTGGAAAAAAAAATGAAAGAACAGAGACCACCTTTTCATATGCATTTAAAATGCACAGGAATCAGATTACCTCACATCACCTGAATGAGGCTGTTGCCCTGCTGCCATTTACCCCAGTTGTCCTAACCCTCCTGGGGCCAGCTCCCATCTATCTCAGTCTCCTCAGTAGCCTTGGGTGGCCCTCTTGTGCTTGGAAACAAGTGTGTTTTTAGTAATTGGCTCCTCCACACAGGGAGCATGCACATCCATTGCATGGTGGCATAAATACCTGGTGGCCCCATGATGTGCAGGCTTTCCTCGCTCATTAGAAAGAGCTGACAGTGCAGCCCTAAAGCCCCAGTCCTCCTCCGCAGTGCCCATGCTGGATCGACACTAGAAGACAACATTACAGCTCACCAGACTCTCAGAGGCCTTAAGAAGCAGCCACACTGCTCACTAACTCCTCCAGCCTCTGAACACCACCCTCTCTAACTGCAGCAGTGCACTAATGATGCTCAGTGGGAAGTTCACACAGTTTCTAAATGATGCCACCTGCATGGTTCATTTTATTTAATTCAGCACTAAGTTGTTAATGATCAGCACCCACTAAAAAGACACAGTCCTTGAAGCTCTGCAAGAGCAACACTAGATAAACAATATAGTTCTTAATGCTGAGGTTGTTTGTACAGCAGTTTAATTAAACAGCAATAACGAGATTTATGATGGAATATGATGAGAGCCTGGAATTACTATTATTAGAAAAATATAATTGATTAATGTCAGAACTCTGTTATTTAAATCAATGCATACTAATCACTCTTTGGGAGTGTATCTATGCCTCCAGGGTCCTAAATTCCCAAGATTCTGTGTTCCCAGGGTCCTGTGTTCCCTGTTAACATACAGTAACCATTCTAATGTTTTTGGATTAAAACTCCAATCCTGGGAGCATAGGAACAACCCCCACTTTTCAAGCATGTATATGTGCAGTCACACACGCTTGTGTCCGTGTATGTCCTGTGCATTTCAGCTCTGCCGTGAAGATCAGTGTGAAATCACCTGTTTCAGTCTCTTATGATTAGTGAGCTCATGTGTGCATGCTATCTAGAGCGCAACTCCACCGTTCTACAGATTGTTTGTCACAGCAGCTGAGTGGTAACATGTGCAAATACACACACACACACACACACTCACATTCGTGCATGAACATATCCATGAAAACACACACATGCACATACAGGCGCTTAGGACCAGAAGAGGATTTTGCCAGAAAAATGTTTTCTTTTTGATGCTCTGAAAGGGTTTTAGAATACAAGGTGTACATAAACAATGTAACATCCAATCACCAGTTAGAATATGTTGAACCAAGACTTGCAATCAGTTTTTAATAGCCAGAATCATAGCCAGACATTTCCTGGATCTGAATGTGCGTTTTCTCCTTGTTAACTAATGTTCTCTGTCTCCTTTTCGCTCCCTCCCCTTCCTGCCCTTTTCCGTCTCTTTCTGTCTCTCTGCAGGATCCTGCTGACAGTGGTGGTCATTTTCCGTATCCTCATTGTAGGCATAGTGGGCGAGAAGGTGTACGAGGATGAGCAAATCATGTTCATCTGTAACACCATGCAGCCTGGCTGCAACCAGGCCTGTTATGATAAGGCCTTCCCCATCTCGCACATCCGCTACTGGGTCTTTCAGATCATCTTGGTGTGCACTCCGAGTCTGTGCTTTATCACATATTCTGTTCATCAGTCTGCAAAAGCACGAGACCGGAGCTTCTCTCTTATGCATCCTTACATGGATCACCATGGTCACGGTCACCACGGTCGCCATCACGACCATCACGCTCGCAAGCTCCACTCTCGCAACATCAACGGCATCCTGGTGCACCCTGACAGCAGTAAGGAGGATCATGACTGCCTGGAGGTCAAGGAGATCCCAAACGGACCCCGGGGACTCCCTCAAACACACAAGAGTGCCAAAGTGCGACGGCAGGAAGGCATTTCCCGCTTCTATGTCATCCAGGTGGTGTTCCGCAATGCGCTGGAGATCGGCTTCTTGGCTGGCCAGTACTTCCTATACGGCTTCAATGTGCCAGGGATGTTCGAGTGCGATCGCTACCCATGTGTGAAGGAGGTGGAGTGTTACGTGTCTCGTCCCACAGAAAAGACCGTGTTTCTGGTCTTCATGTTTGCAGTGAGCGGCATTTGTGTGCTGCTCAACCTGGCCGAGCTCAACCACCTTGGCTGGAGGAAGATAAAGACGGCCATTCGAGGGGTGCAGGCCCGAAGGAAGTCCATCTGTGAAGTGCGCAAGAAGGATGTCTCACACCTGTCCCAGGCCCCAAACCTGGGCAGGACCCAGTCTAGTGAGTCAGCCTACGTCTGACAGAGGCTTCTCTGCCTGGGGGCTCGAGGACCTCTTAAACTTTGGAAAAGAGCCTTTCCCTGGCCTAGGACCCCCAATCATTAGGGCACAAAACTCACCACTGCATTATTATTCAGGAGCACAGACAGACTCTGAGGTCATGATGAAGCTTCAAGTCACAAAGAATCACCTTCCTAAAAAGGCGACTGTGTTGCTGTTTCACCAAAAGCTTACATGATGGAGAGTTCTGCTCTGCCTAGGTGACACTAGGTGCCTTCAAAGAACCCAACAGATAAAACTGAGCAATTACTAATGATACTAAAATACTGTAAAGATAGTCTGAGTTTGACTTATCTGAAGTTCTTCAATATTTGCCTTTGCTGTAGGTCAGAAATAATCCCCTTATTTTCCAATTATGCGTGCATATGCAAGAGCTTAAGCGTGTGCATGCATACGCATGTGTGTGGGGAAAAAAAGCCAATCTCTGACTTAAGTCAGAAAATTGAATGCTAAGCTAATCTGAGCTACTGAGAGAGATAAATGATGTTATTTCTCATTGTCCATAATCTTTGTGTAAGTCACTTGGTGGACAAACAAGCACCTTTTTAAACATGTTCAAAGTCAAACCACTAAAACCAACAGCACTAAAACTATTAGCATAAACATGAAACACAGTGCTTGTTGTCAGTGTACCAGGTTTTTTCTTAAATATTGTCACTTTCTTCATATTCTTATCACATTTGGTGCCAACCAGACAACAGACTGACGTCTTCTGGGAGCTTTTGCTCAAAAGTGAGACACGCGGTGCTTTGAAGATGAGTTCAACATTCACTTTCCACAAGTGTGTCACGTACCACGATGCTCCCGATGCCTGCAAGGCGTGCTGTTTACTCTCAGAAGCTGCTGAAAACAGTCAAGAAAAGTGTGCCAGCATTTCCACTTTGTAAAGTGTGATCGCTGTCTAAGGGACTGAGTGGAGAAATATAAAGGTTTTTTCAAATAAACAGGAAAAAGTATTGTAGTCACTAATATTTTAACGTGTAACCTCAAGCTTTTTTTCACAAGCAGATTTGGTGCCATATTTCAAAGTTACTGTACATAGGTGAGCTATATTAACTACACTTAGCCTTTTCCCTATGCGGTATAGATGGGCTTCGCTTGGATGGGGGGACATGGGTTTGGGTGGTGATGAAGATTAATCATAGATTGCCAGCTTTAACAATATGTATTATTAATATTCTCTTTGTTAAGCCTTTACCATATGTTCTGAAAAGTGTTTCCCCCTCTATGGACTTTGAAAAGGCATGTTACTGAAGCATTAATAGAATGGATAGATTATGACATGTATAACTTTAAAAAGAGACTGTTTATTTATTTGCATCCTGCTCCTGTGAAATGTAATACTTAGCATGCATGAAGATGAAAATATAAAGAGATATGAACATAGAATCCCGCTGTGGGAAAACTGAAAATGAATCCCTGAAAGGCTCCAGAACTGCAGCAATAATATTATATAGTATGTGAAAAAATATGTGAATAAATTATTATGCAAACAGTGAGCTTGGCTGTGCTGTGTCTCACAAACAAGTGATAATTACTATGTACTGCTGCCATTTAACTTTATCGGGATGTTGCGAGGTAAGTGTTAAATAGCTGCTATCACAGTTACACAATGTAAAGAAATCCTACCACCACAGCTGATCCAATACTATAGTGTGAAAATACTGTATGTACTGTTCAGTACTGTGCTATACTGTAAACAAGCAAACATGTGAGGTGTAAGGAGTTCAAAGAGGACACAAATGCAAAGCACGAGAGCAGCCTGTTGATGAAATAAAAAATAAGCTCTAATAATGCAGAGATGATAACAAAGAAGCAAAGAGTGAGGAAGCAAACTGAAGCATATCCAAAACAACAGAGAAACACAAAACTGATCAACAAATCAGGCTGGCAGGAGGAACACGGGATGGAGCGAATACATGAGCCGAGAACAGGAGCAGACAAACAGTGGGCTCCAGAACAGACAGACAAAGAATGAGAGAGAAACACAGACTAAATACACTCGGGAGGAAAGGCTAATAAGAGACAGGTGGAACTAATCAACAATCAAAAAGCCAGGAAGGCAAACAAAGACAGGAAGTTACATAAACGATGACACACAAGGAGAGAAACTACAAAACAGCTAAAAATACTTATTAATTTAGTAGAATTTTATCAAAAGTACCAAAAAAACACTTAGAATGCAGAATAATATCTCCTTTAGAATTATATTGTATTTATTACATAATTGGGTTGTTTATACTGATGCACTTAATTGTAAAACACATTTTACTGTTTTAGCTGCTTTATGTGGTGCCACTTTATCTTGCATACTTTTTATATATAGTTGGGAGTTAAAGCTTAAAAGAAAGCATCATGTTTGACAAGTTCATCATGTGTTCAGTATATAAAATTTTTATTTGCAAGGTCACAAGCTGTCAGTCAAAAAGTGGAGTAAACACACAATATTTCACACAAAATTTAGTGGAGTATTAATATATTTTTTTAGAAAAGGGACATACTTAAGCAGAGTACTTTAAAAATGCATTTAAATTCTCTGTGTTAGTGAATGGTCATCTTTACTGTCCACCCGCCGGTGGTGGTGTTCATGACAGTGTGGTGTTACTGCAACATAAAATATACAAGAGCTTTTTGTGCTGTATAGAATACATTGGTACATACACCACAGACTGCACAGTGCAAGGCAGTGCTTTCAGCTGCACAGATTCAAAACCAGCTTTAATATTTATTATTCAACACTGAGGAATGATACATCTCTGAGAGATACATTAGTGCACTCTCTGACTTTCTGCTGATGAATTATAGATATCTAACCTGTTCACTTCTATGTCATAAAACTCCTGACTCAAGCAAATTTGACATAAATGCAAGAACTTTTGCTCACGCACATGAAAAAAGTCCCATGTCTTTGCAGGCTATTTACAGCAAAATATGTGTGTTACTCACACTGTTGTTTCTCAGGCTCAACGTGACTTGTAGGCAGGTAAGCTATCAGATAGTTCCAGTAATGAGCGAGGTTACTGAGGGAGATGTGTGGGGGCGGTGAACCTTTTAGTGTTATTAAACCTTCGGTCAGTGCTGGCATCATGTGCTCGTGTCCTGAGGAACACAGAAAAGCAGAATGGGACCAGAGGAAGAGGGACAATGATGGAGTGGCGTGTTAATAAAGTTGATTGTCTGATAGGATGTAGAGTAATGAATTTTGTGGTTATTCATTCACTTAAGGGCCACGCTGTGTTCTTATTGACATGCGGGTAGGAGTGATTGACTCACTACTGCGTGTGATATACATTCACATAAACAAGCACCAAACATGCACATACACACAAGCACCAAACATGCACACACTCACACACACGCACACACAAACCACACCACACACACAGTCAATACATGCCTAAACAAAAGCATTTCTGAGGATGTAGCCAGGCTGGTTGCTGTGGTGACAGGAGGGCAGTAATGATGTTAAGCACCACAGAGACCAGAGTAGTGAAGGGCAGAAACAGCACTGCACCATCTCTCCTGCTGTCGCTCCACAGCAGCACGTCAACCTACAGAACACACTCAAGTATGGAAAGTTCAAAACATGCTGTGCTGTGCTTTATGCTGCAGCACTGCAACTTCAGGACAAATGACGGGTGGGTATAATTACGTGGTAAAAATATCTCCAGTTATAATAAGGACTAAATAATTTGATGATAAGAACCAGTACTGGAGCAGAAACAATAGGTGTAGTTTAAGTTTAAACATTAGTTTTTAATTGATTAATTTCAATTAATCACAAAATATATTTAAGTAAACTCGTCTTTTAACAAAAAACATCTATTCAGATCGGTGCTTTTCACTGAAGTTATTACAGCAATCTAAAATCCATTTTTAGGTTCAAGTTTTCCACATGCAAAGGTAAATGAAAACAAAATAGATTATCTTGATCAAGTCAAAATAAAAATTATTTAATGCAACAAAAAATGTTTGCATTTAACACAGAAAAGCTTTATTGCAGCACAACTTACATTTAATTTATGGACTTAATGTTTATCGGGCCTGTCTGAGCCGTGCACAGTCATAGCCAGTAAGGAGAAATATGAAATATGTAGGTGTTTTCATGAGCTCAGATCATAGTTGTAAACAAAGCTGTCACTCAACACCACACATGCCTACACATTTGTGCACTCAGTACAGTCTGTTAAGTATAAGACAAATGCATAACTACAGTTTAAGGGTTTTTCATCCAATAAAACATTGCTAAGAGACACTTACCATGACATGTAATCACACTCAATTACAGGGACGGTTGAGATGCTGCAGGTTTATAAATTTTGAAATAAGAAAACAAATTTATTTATTCACTGCTACACTTGGACTGAGAAAAAGAACAAGTAAACAAAATGTAAAAGATGCCCAAAACACATGCTGATCTGCTGAGCAAGCTCTTAAAAGAGGCAAAGCTTGTGAATGTGGATGGACAAGCTGGTGCAACCCAACAGATGAGCCATATGCTGACTTCAGCTCAAATAATTTCCACTGGACTGCATATAAAATACAGTCATGAGCTTAAACTTTTTAACCTTAATTTATTTGATTCATTGCTTTATGAGTATCTTAGCTTGCTATTATTGTATTGTGATCATTTTCATAAGGCAAACTTTTTAGATTTTTCTCCACTAATGAAACCTGAAACAAACAAACAAATGAATGAATGAATAAATAAATAAATAAATAAATAAATAAATAAATAATCCTAAAACACATGGCATTGAAGGGGGAATTTACACAATCTAACACTCTGACACTGTCTTTACCTGTTTTATATTAATGTTTGAAAGTAATGCTGAACAGAATGAACAGGTCCCTTTAAGGATCAGTAAAACCAAATAAATATCTATAAAATATTGAACTTAATATTTACCTATCCATTAGATCTACACAATAACACAAAATATAAATATATATCCTTCAAAATTTTTTAAAAAAGTGAACAGAAATGACACAGTCCAGCAGTTTAAAGCTGTTCACTTCCTGGTTGCTGCCAAACCTGTCTTCAGTGGAGATCATGATGTGTATCTTAAAAGGTTTGGTGTGTAGGATTTGGTGGCATCTAGTGGTGAATTATCAGGTTGCGTAATGTTTGACTTCTCACTCTCCCCTTTTAAGCCTGTATGAGATCATGTGGTGGCGTCAAAACTTGTGAAAAACATGAAAGGCCCTTTCTAGAGCTGCTGTTTGGTTTGTCATGTCTGGACAAGTTGCAACAACAGAAACATGTTGATGCAACTTGGCAGACTCCATAGACTAAAGAAACCAAATTGTTGATTCCCGTCTCTTTTTATAATTTTCTCAATGTACATGAGTTCTGCTTTGCTCCTTGACTCCAATCATTTACTATCCAAAATACCTGCTTGCAACTTAATAACTCAAAATCAGTAGTTCCCTTTCTCATGCTTTCAACAAACACAGCATGCTGTGCAGGTGACTGACAACCTTTATG
Source organism: Acanthurus lineatus (assembly GCA_029814665.1). Lineage (NCBI taxonomy): Eukaryota > Metazoa > Chordata > Actinopteri > Acanthuriformes > Acanthuridae > Acanthurus > Acanthurus lineatus. Next base: position 8,387,063 of record JAPZDV010000006.1, read on the forward strand.
CAGTCTCACTTCAACCATCAACACTTTTGTCTGTGGATCTTTGCAGTTTTATTTCTGTGACATTTGAATTAAAGTCTCATGTTTGTTCCTCTGTGGTTCAATAAAGAATCCTAAAAAAAACTGGATCTGCTACACATGGCGGCCTTTATCAACATGAAAATCTATCCAAACTTACAGAGGAACAGCAGAAACCATGTTAACTTGATCCCTTTTTATCAGTGTTCAACATTTACAGATTTTTTTTATCACTGATGCTTGCAAGAAAAAAGAAAATCAATTGGATTGACATATTTTTACATTATAGTAGCCCCCCTAACATGTGGACAACCTGTTCAGTTTGCTCTCTCATTTCCTCCGTAGTGGATACAGTATCTGTACCACTGGTTCCTTATCTGATACAATTTATTTTAGGACATACCATTCTGCACTACCACATATGTTTAGGTTTAAAAAAATCAATTAAACTGAATCCAGTGAAGATTTCACTGCACGGCAGCTACATGTGCTTGTCTTTGAGTGTAATGCTCAGTTTGTTGTCCATCTTAGTTGTTTTTTTTCATCTCTTTTCTGACCCGGATCCTCCCGTGAATGGATCCAACGTAAACAAAATCTACTTATTAATTTTCCTCCGTAAGTCTGAATCCGTCTCACCACATTGATTGACATTGACTGTCTGTTTGCAGCAGTCACCCTTGCCTCCTCATCAATTTTTTATCTGCTCTGTGACCTACTCTCCACCGCTGATTCATTATTATACCCGCAATAAGAAGGCACTAAGAGAGGAATCATTTCATTATTCCTCTCCCGTGTTCCTTGGATATTCCCCTCTCTGCCTCTTCGCTTGTTCATAAAGATGAAATTGGAGTTGGCTCATTCCCCTCTTGAGCCTGCTCCACTTCAAGCCTCTTAATGTCTCGGGCCATCAATCTGTGTCAGTCTCCATTCTGCTCCCCACAAGTAACTTGGTCTCCTCTCGTGAAAGCCCTGCTTGGCACAGCGTGTCCGCCCTTCATATCTCTCTCCCTCTGTCTCCATCTGGTCCTCTCCTCCCTCACCTGACTCACTCCTCTCTCTTTCCACTGTGCCCTCCACCTCCACGTTTCATCCTGCCCTCCTGCCTTCCTCTGACCTTCTCTGTCCTCATTCATGTTGTCTGGCTTTTCCACCTGGATCTCATTTGAATTTAACATTGATTCCAATGATTTTTTTGTAATCAGTGTTCCCCTTTCTCCTTGTTCTCCTTGTTTATATCTATCAAAGTTTCTGATGCCAAAACTCTGTCCTCTGCTGTACTGAGAAACACCGTTACCCTCCTCACTCCCCCAAACTGGTTTGAACCCTGAATTTTCCTCTTTTCTCTCACCAGTGATGATTTTGTTCCCTAAATCAAAGAGAAGTCTGACAAAATAGTGACACATCTTCTTTCAACAGCTCATCGGCTTTTTATTATCTTCTTCTACAGCCCCACTGAGGCTGTGTTGACACCTCACTCCCCCCAGCTGATAATCCTGGAAATATGATACATGTGGAGTGGAAGCACATGCAAATTTTGTCTGCTAAGCTCCTTCCGTCGAGCCGTCCCGATCCGCTCATGACTGTCATGCCTTCTTATTGGACTGATTCATTTATTTGGGAACTTGGTGTGTCATCTTAAATCTGTCTTTAATGCTGATTCTCCGGAACTTAAGAAAAAAGGAAAAAAGAAATACAGAGGTCAAGTTAGTTTCATAGCAGGATTGAAAGAGGACCATATTCTGCTTTCTTCAGATTGATGTTTCTAAATTTTGTCCAACATTAATACTTTTAACAGCCATTTATATTGTGGCTCTCACAAGAGGTCATCAAAAAGCCAGGGTGCCAAATAAAAAGAGCTGGATAGCGTAACTGTCTTTCCACAGCTGAAAACTGGTGTGTGTGATATGTGCATGCACACAAACAGGCACACATCCTTTAAAATTTTGCTTAAGAATACATAATACTCCACTTGGAGCCCAAATTAGCCACGGCAGCAAAAACTTAACACCTCAGTTTACAAAAGATTGATGATGTGAGAAAGTCATTAGTCATCTGATGCTGATTTGATGTTTTCGGAATCTCAGCTGTGAACTCTGTCAAACTGCTGTAACAGAAAACAAGCTAATAGGCTTATGAATCTACTTTTACTACGTTGCTAAAATCTTTTAGTCAGTCATTACAGGCAGTTTTGCAGCTTTGAAAGCAACGTGAGTGAGCCCACCTTTATCTCATCATGTCATTGTGATGTTTCTTTTCCTCGCAGACTCTTAAAGGTGAACCAGTTCCTTGCTATGAGATAACATGGATTAAAAACTTACAGCTGCTGCTGAATCCTCTCTCTGAGGACACGCAAAGTGAGACTTTTAAGCAGCAGCACAGAGACATTTAAAAACTCCACAAACCCTGTCACATAAAGACGACAGGTGCTTATATTTCCATTTAAGCAGGTGCAACCCTGGATTCAAAACACAGTGATGGAGGAGACTGATGTAGAGCAGGATGCATCAGAAGAAATTGCACATACTGTGTGTCCTCAATATGCCCAAACCACTCAGCTGGACTTCTGGCTCCTGTTAACACACATCTCCAACACACACAGTTGCCAATGGACCTTTGGCTCACAATTTCTCCCTCTGCACCCTTCCCCCACCCGTGCACCTCTGCTGCTTGGATCAATAAACAGAGGTCACAAACATTAAGGGCAAGTCTGATCTTATTTTGTAATTGCATCAGATCACATGTAGTTGGCATCCATCAGCTGTGTGAAATGAAGTTAAGTAGCACAATAGCGGAGGATGCAGATGTTCCCACTGCAGGTGTGACTTTGCTTCAAAATGTGACATTTCACAACATCTTAGGCATGCAGTCACATCTCTGAAGGAGAGAAGGCACAGTCATCTGTTCTGGGCCAGAAATCAACCAAGTAGTTAACCAATTACCGATGTGTATGACTCACACACATCATCTCCACCTTGAACATGTCCACTGCAGGGCCAGAACTCGTTTTTTTCTGCACAGCTGGTCCCCGTCTCAGCATTATTAGATGGGGGGAAGGTGGAGAGCAGAAGATTTATATGGACATTTAGGGGTCACAGTTTAGAAGCTGAGCGTCAGCACAGTGAATCGTCTGTCCAGCAGTTAGGATCACACTGAAACACAGCACCTCCAAGAGGACCAAACTACACACTACTGCAGCGATCTGTGACCATGCAAATAATCAGACTGCCATCAGGGGTCAAGAATGTCTTCTCTACCAGGCGCCAGTCCTCATATATTTGTCTAAAAAGGGAAAAAGACAGTGGAAGTCATTCTGTGCAGTGGCCACCCGACACAGACTGACAGTGGGAAAGAAGGTTGTGAATAAATAAGGTATTAAACAGATGTTTCCTGCTGTGTCTAACTGGTATTTTGTCCTAAAGGATCAGGCACTGCTGGACCACCTGTGGTCTTAATCCAGACTTCTTTATTCACCCACATATATCTCATCATCACACCTCCCACAGCTCACAACTGATGATCTGCGGCTGTGTGCATGAAATGTCTAGATAAAGAGATGATCCTGCACACTGGTTCAACACAGTGTCTGTGTATTAACACAACATAGCACGTGGTGTGAGGTCCTTTTATTTATCATTTGCCCTGATGGTTGCTTTTCCATCAGCCGTGACAAGGCTGCAGGAGGACATGTCATACACATGAATAAAGTAAAAAGGAAACTGGGATAATTATAATTCTCTAGCTGGTGCACTACTCAACATGTGGAGACCCGGTTCAAGGACCTACAGTACGCAATCACGTTACCATAAAGTTTCAAGCTGGCATTTGGCCACATGAGCCATTACAGAAATATGCAAACATAATTGGGAATACGGTCACATGCCTAATGCAATGAGTGAAGGCAATGCATTATCAAAGGTTAAAAGGAAAAGCAGCATCCTTGGCTGGCTTGCCTCCAAAAATTAAAATTTAATGATTTTATTCATTTGATTATCATAAAATGTAAAAAGCTTCAACTAAAAATCTAAAATGTGCATTTTTAATTTTTTTATAGTATTGGCATAATTGCATTTTAAGCTGAAGAACGAAACCGAATGCCCTTTGTTGTGGAGGAGATCAAATGAGTGCTACTTCTATCGTACATACTAATTTTCTTTTCTTTTAATGTTTTAAATAATCTTCACAGCATAGCAGCACATCATAATTTCATAGATGTGATGTTTAAT
>JAPZDV010000006.1:8393135-8430009 GCA_029814665.1 Acanthurus lineatus
ACAATTTTCACTCTTTGCAGAAAATTTTGGCTAAGTTTTAGACTTGCTAAGCTAATTGGTTAGCTAGCATACAATGTGGACAGAAAAACTCCCTTAATTGAAGAATCACCCAAGTGCTCTAATGTCGGCAAATGTGCTGTGCTGTGTCCCATCAGAAGATACCACCCTGAAATCTTATTTTCTTTATTTATTTAACTTTTTTTTGAGTAGAGACAGCCCACTCTACTTTGAGTATTTTTAACTCTCTAAAAGTCAAAAACCACTGAGACAGATTTTAGGAAACGTCAGATATGGTTTTAGTTTTTAGACCTGAAAAAAGTTCCTACTTTAATTATTCAGTTTTTAACCTCGTTGAGAGGTTGAAAACAACAACAACCTGCACCACTTTTCTCTGACGTCTCCCTTGGTGCTCAGATATTTTTCTCCATCTGTTTGCTCTTCTCCATCAGGTCTTTTTTTTTAGCAGAACAGCTTCAGTTTTTACACCCTGATGACATCACAGTGTTGCGTCCAACGTGCAGCTCTTTTTCAATTAACAGCTCTCAGCACGGTCATCAACACCCAGCAGTGTGGGCCTGAAAATAAGATTAAATCTGTTAAATCTGATCTCAGGGGGAGGTTTACTCCAAAGGACAACTGGTATTCTACATCAGACTGTCCTCCTGTTGAAGAAAAATATCATTTCATGTCAATATCACATTGTAAAGCACCTTAAGTGTGGAATACATTGCTGCCTTTAGCTTTCAATGGCACCAAAGGAGAAGAAGGGGTGAGTAAATGTCACCCACTGTCTGCCCCCCCCAAGCCACCAGATGTTGCTGTAGTGCAGGAACAGCCCGCAGAGACTCACACGTGAGTTTAAACGGACCAAGTGTTAAAAAATAGAATAGGTTTAACTGATGTTAAATGAGGCATGACACGGACAAGTTCAGGACAAGTGATTGTCTGGCTCCAGTGATACAAGTAGAAAGGATGAACTGTATCTGTTTCTTCAGCTGAAGAAGAAAAGTCTCAGAGTGAAAAAAAATTGGATGTGTTTTGCCTTCATTCAGACTTCAACCACATGTGGAATTTCTCATCCCTGCATATTTTCACCATTTACATGTTTGCTGGATAATGTTTCTCATGCCTCCCACACACACAAACACACAGATACACACACTGACACACATACAGACACACTCACACGCTCACGGCTATCTGTCATCCTGTTAAACACGAGCACTCGTCCAAGTAACACCCCTCTAACACTCCAACCCACCATGTCAGCAAGTTCACTGTATGTTCACAAGAAACAGCATGTTGCTCCAGAGGTGGATGAAGCTCTAAGATTCATTCCTTAAAAGTAAAGAAGTACTAGATAATAATTGGTAAAGTAAAACTTGGTTTTAAAACTCTGCATGACAAGTGACAAATAATAAGAACAACAACAAGACTTTGTTTGAAAATTTTACTCAAACAGCAGTACAAGAGCATTGCATATTATAACACTATTGTATTATTAAATGAATGTTTTTCCTTCATAAGCAGATCAAATTCAGCAGCAGATAATAAGTAGATTCAGATTAAACTTATTTTATATGAATTTTTACAGGAATAACAGCTTTCTGATGATGAAAAATAATGAATATGATAAACACATCAGTTTCAAATCCTTAGACTGAGTTTCAATCGAGTCAAAGGGTCAATTGTTGTTCATTGGTGATCAGGCCACAAAATAGAGAACAATTACTTGATAATTTCAATCAGCGGAACATTTTAACTTAATAATGTGTTTTTTTAAGAAAAAATACCAAAAAATTTCTTGTTCTAGCTCTTTACTTTTGAATTTTCGCCTGTTTTTCAGTCCCCTATGAAAGGAAATTGATTTTTTAAAATTATTTAGACCAAGCAATGTGAATAACATCAACTTTTGCTCTGAACTGGAGAGTATTGAGGAGCAATTTTGAGTGTTTTTGAAACATAAACCAAGCAATTCTGTCAAGAAAATAACAATTAAAGAAAATAGCTTTCAGTTCCTTTGTTGCTTTGTTTAATGTGTTTTCTTTTGGGCATTTTAAATCTTCCTTACAAAAGGCTATATCTGATTTACTGTGATTTACTGCATAAATCTACAAAGACAATAAGGAAATTTTCTCTTTTTTATTTTGTTGTTTTGAGCTGATCTACCAGTATTTTATAAACTTCTGATTAAAATTAAACCAAACTCAAAGGATGAAAGAAAAAGTTGTGACAGCAGAGGTGAATTTGACGCCTGACTGCTCTTAAACTTTCAAGCAGGTACAGCATGCAAGCAGGAAAGAGGAACAGTCTTCTACAACAGAATTACACAGCAGTTGGGATAATCATTAACCCCGTATTGATCTGGTGGTTAAAGGTCTGACTCATAACTGAGTGTCTTGCACTGGAAATTACACAAAACTAAACTGACGCAAACATGTCCCAGCATATCTGAGCACCTAAATATTCATGACTTTCGGGCTCAGTCGATGACTTCACATGCTGCCAACCTCTCACAATAATGTGATGTCACTGTGATAATTCAAAGTCCCTCCAGGTTCTAACTTGCTCCTGTCCACAAGGACACATGTCGAAATACCTCAGAGGGAGTGCCTGACTCTGCTGTCATATAAACCACCTGGATGAACAACTGCAGCTCCTGAGCCAAAAACTGTGCACAAGGACAAGAGTCCATTCCAGATGTCAAATCCAACCCAGCCCCCCCTTTCAAAAAACACATTGTGATGTGTCATGGCCTGTTCCTCTCCTTCCTCTTCATTGTGTCTTGACATGAAACTCAATGGAGAGGAAGGGGCTGACATTCCACAGCTGCCTGCTGCCTGCTGCCTGCTGCCTGCTGCCTGTTTCAGTTTCAAATGCAAACATGGCGAGTTTGATTTAAGGTAATACATAATATCCTACATGTGCTTCACTGCTCTCTAATTACTCGAACTCCCTTCCTGTGCTCCCTCAAACCTCTTCTCGAGAATTTTATCATCCCTCCCTCCTAATCCCGTCTTGTTCTTTAGTGGTAGAGTGAGAAATTTGGAGAATTCCTTTCAGTGACCACACCAAACTCTCTGGTCACATGTCCTCTTTTTCCTTTCCGTCCTTCTCCTAAATAAGGAATTACAATTTGAGTGGGGAAAATGAGAAAGAGCAAAGGGGGCGGGTCATAGAGTGAAATAAGAGGGCCTGAAGGCGGGTCTCTCTGTGCCTCTCCCTCCCCTCTGTCTCTCTCCCCCTATTTCTGTTGAATGTGGTGAAGTCATATATTTCAGACAAGGGTGTTTGCTGTATTTATGTTGGCAGTCCTGTTCAGTGCACTTTGTACTGAGTAGTAAGGAAGAAGAAGAAGAAGAGCGGTAACAAGGCAAAACAAGCCAAAACCCACCTGTGCTCACCTAAAACTACTACAAAAAGTGAGTAAACAACTTTTTCCTCTTGTTTTCTCTTGACCTCATCAATCCTATAAGTTTTCTGACTTTGATTTTGTTGCTTCAAGCTCGCTAACTCTGCCGGAAACATGAAAAAAGAGGTGTACTGTATCATGCACTCCTTCCTTACTCTATTGTCTTCCTTCTTGCTCATGTTTGATACACAGATTAAAAATTTGTCCATGTTAAGTTAAACCTATGTAGATTTGATGCCTTCTGTGTGTATCACTAGTCTGTACTTTCTCGTGTTATGAAATCCTGTTTCTTACTTTCCTTAGCTCGCAGCATTCTTTTCATGTACTCACGTCAAAATGTGAGGCCTTGCAGCCTCAGGGAGGAATAACGGGTTCAGATTCCTCAGACAATCTCTCATTAAAATGTATCCATTACTGTCTAATAATATGTCATTTTCTAGGTTATTATATGCTCCCGACACCAGGCTGCTGCTTCAGAGTATTGCAGCAAAACTCTCATGCTTGCGTTTGTCACACGTGTTGTCACTTTTATGGACCGTAGTAAAGTTTTATGCACATTAAAGTGCTTGGAACTGTGAGTTAAGTTTTAAACTGTGACTTTAGGTGGTGTTTGAGCTGCTCGCACTCTGTCAGAGATAAGATTGAGATACAGAGGGATGAATTAACAGTGTGGGTCAGCAGCAGCTGGGACTGTGTAGGATAGAGGCAGATAAAGCCACGACAAAACTGTGAATAATCAATCAGCATAATCATGTGAACTACTTTATATGTTTAGATCCATTGCGCTCATGTCACAAAGGTCTGAGTTCAACCTTTTTGCCCTTTGCTTAATGAAGCACAAATCAAATTTTGAGTGGGGGCGTTTAGAAATGACTGAGGAAGTAACTACTGATGCAGTAACAAGAAGGCTGTAAAACATTGTGCACCAGATAACAGCAAGTTACTATGATACAAAAGTTGAAGAATTTGGGCGGGGGTGAGAATGACGAATATAACGGTAACAACTGGAGTTGCATCTGAGTAAGACAGTTAACCCTCAAACGGCATGTTGGGGCTAGTGAGGGAAAGTAAGAGTAATGTTTGCTCAGTGTTACACTTCAGTGTTAAAGGCTAAGAAGAGGTAAAGCAGGGACAGAGTTGCAGTATATATATATATATATAGATATATATATATACACACACACGTGTGTGCGTGTGTGTATTTTTTTAACTGCAGCTCAGGTAAGTTGTAATGAAATAGATGTATACTTATAAGAATATTGTTGTTATATATGGTAGAGCAGACAACGACAGTCACACGGTCACAATATGAAAGAGAAAGCTGATGTGGTGTGTGGTGACATGTCAAGAGCTGAAATACCCAGCAGAGGTTTATTCACTTAAGCTGTGGATTAATAATCTTATTGCAACACATGTAGACACACTGAAGACACATTCAGTTACATATTTTGTAAATGTCACTCATTTCCAAATATATTGATTAAAAAATTAAAATGTGTTACTGTTGCTGTATTACCAAATCATGCACAGTATGAACTGTGCATCAGCCAATTTATGTTACCAGCAATTACAAACCCATATTTAGAAATCACCACAGTAACCACACAGCTGTTTATCAACATCTTGCTTTTTGTGGGGGGTTTTAGCAGTGACCCAATGATTACAACATGTTCCAAGTAACTACCAGGCTGCCCACAGTGGATCACTATTGTGCACAGATCTACATAATCCAAAACACACAATTTGAACACCTGTACACACATAATTGAATGCCTACTATGCACATTTGCAGTCTGCTTTGCAGCCACACTCACAGTAAAATCTATGGCAGCTATACCTGAAGTGCACACTATAGAGCGGCATTGGCATGACCTAAAGTTTTGGCATCCAATCAGCGGTTTGGATTTTAAGTTCAGAGAAAGTGCTCTGGCTTAATCTTAAAGAGTAGACTCTCTGATCTCATCATCCCTCATCGCTCGGTGCATGCAGAGATAAGTCGAACCCTTCACAGCAGCTGGATGTTCTCTGGGCATGCCAGGACGCCACAGATGGAACTCCTCTGATTGAGAAAGAGACTGCTGAGAGAGTTACGATGTTTAGATATTTAGGTTTACTTCACCCTTGTTGCTGGTCTCTGGAATAACTTTGCAGACAGGAAGACTGTTCCCCTCCACATGCCCTTTTAACCACTGCAGCCTCAGACAATAGACAGAGACACAAGTGTGATCTATGGCAGCTGAGGCTCCAGTTTGGAGCAGTTAGACACAATATGATTTGTCAAACTGTTAACACATGTTTTCTTAGACTGACAAGCCTCTGTTTTGCAGGAGATGTAATAGTTGAGCTTCTCTCCCCTCCAGGTACAAACTTACCGTATGCTGTTAATGAAACCCAGTTTGCTTGCAAAAATAAAACACAGATCCTGGCACAGATGTTCAAAATCCTGCATATTATCTCCAGCTGTTTTGAAATGCAGGAAGATATACATATTTTCTCCATATTTGGAGAACATAATACACATCATACATTTGTGTGCATACTTGAGCTGGAAGTAAAGAGAAGAAAGAGCAGGGGGATTTTCCTATCAGCTATAAACATCTCCATATGTTATCTGCTCCCCTGGAAATTCAGATATGTCCCTTAGTTGTGTAACTCTGTTACTCAGATCTGTGAAAGCAATAACTGCAGTGTGGCAGTCAACACGTACCATCTCCAATTTTATGATTAACAGGCTTGATCGAGTTTATTTCTGTTTTTTTTGTTTTGTTTTTAACTTACGCAAAGGTCGTTCCCATGGTGAGCAGTATTGTGTTGTTTTGTTTGGAGCCCTGTATACACATAGTTACCTTTGTCATGGAGGGAGGAAGGAAGTGACAGCTGAACGAGCAAACAGGATGCAGGGAGCGGGGCAGTTCTGATGAAGCCAACAGGAAACTCATACTGCATTAATAAGTGAGACAGGCAAAACCATAATTACTAACAGACAACAGCAGAGTTGTAATTGTTAAAGACATTAAGAATCTTCTGCCTTAATGATACAAAATCTCTTTGTTAAACAATGACACTGACAAGTACTGGATAATAACAATACAAAGCTTTGATCTGTGTTCATGTAATACACTGGGTGGTTTTTATATCAATATAAGTAAAAAGTACATAAAAGATTGCATTATAATCAAATATATTGTGTTATATTACAGAAAAGTGGACCTCTATCATTAAAAGAATAGTTAAACACTTTGAGACAAGCCAGCAGTTGGATGAGAAGCATGATACCACTTTTGTTTGTCCATTAAATTTTAGGCCACAGCCAACAGCCACTTATTTATCTTAGCATAGAGACTGGAAAAAGGGGGAAAAATACCACTACCTCTTAAGCACACTAATTAACACGTGACATCTCATTTGTTTAATCTCTACAGAAGTCAAAGTGTAAAACCAACCATTCACACTATTCTTTGGCTGGGAGCTCTAACTTCCTGGACTTCAATTATAGTTATTACTCTTAATGGTTTTTTTTTTGTGATTAAAGAAACACAATGTGTTTATTCTTAAGCTTTGGAGGTACTGATTAGAAAGTTAGCAGTTTTCCTCTGTCTCCAGGCTTTATGCTAAGTTGGGCTAATCAGCTCCTGGCTGTAGCATGAAACACACATATGACACATACATTACACTTTGTGTAATGCTGTATGAAAGTGGTATCAATATTCACATCAAAGCTAAAATCTTAAAATATTTACTATTCTTTGTGAGGTAAACACATAGAAGCCTAATTTCAGCGCTTATCATCATTTTTACCTTTATTTTGTTCTTTATTTGACCAAATTTTTGTGACAAAAAAGTCAGTTAAACACGTTAAACACGTTTTATTCTGAAACTAATTTTTACCAAAAAAAAAAAAAGAAAATGCTACAGAAACACATGCATACAATAACATGGGGAAGTGGTTTATTAAAGTCCTATTTATACAAGTGCTGGTCACTATTGTTAGCGTGAACGGGAGAGAGATTTGAATGTGAGCATTGTTCTATCAATTAAATAACCATATTGAAAAGGAAACAATATGCTGCCAAGGAGAAGAGTTTGCTCAGCTACCTGCCCATGTAACACTAACTTTCCCACCCAACAGAATCAGCATGGCAAACGCAGGTCCTACTTATGGTCTGTCCCGTGATGTACTGAATAAGATTAATAGCAAATACGACCTTGAACTGGAAGAAAGGCTGGTTCAGTGGATCATCGCCCAGTGTGGACCTGGAGTCGGCCGGCCTGAGCCAGGCAGGACCGGAGTCCAAAATTGGCTCAAGGATGGATGTGTGAGTGTTTTGATTTACACAAGTATCATAACAACATTGTAATTTTAAATTTTTTAGAGTATATGAAGAGATAATCGCCTCTTCTTTATGTGTCTAGGTGCTGTGTGAGCTCATCAACAGTCTGTATGCAACCAACAAGCCAATCAAGGCCTTCAAGAGCACCAGCTTGGCATTTAAGCAGATGGAACAAATATCTCTGTTCCTTAAAGCAGCAGAAGAGTATGGAATCACGAAGACAGACATATTTCAGACTGTCGACCTTTATGAAGGTAAGACAATCAGTATTACGGCAATACTGAGTATTTTTCAGATTCTCTTTGTTTGCTGTGGCCTCTGAGCACATGAGATTGTTGCATGTCTGCAGGCAAGGACCTCGCTGCCGTCCAGAGGACCCTGATGGCTCTGGGTTGTTTGGCTGTAACAAAGAGTGATGGGTGTTACAAGGGAGACCCCACCTGGTTCCATAGGTAAGTTTGAGTTTTTTCCCCACTTGTATGAAATAGACCCTTTGTGGAGAGTTGGTCAAACAAAGGAGGTTTCATTTCAGTGCTGAGAAATGTGTGTTTGTGTGTGTGCAGGAAGGCCAAAGAGAACAAAAGAGAATTCTCAGAGGAACAGCTGAATGAAGGCAAAAATGTCATTGGCCTGCAAATGGGCTCAAATAAAGGAGCAACTCAAGCCGGAATGAACTACGGGCAACAGAGGCAGATCATCGGCAACCAGTGAATCTGAGCCGAAAAAAAACCCCCCTCCTCCGAGGCTGTCTTTCTTCTGCCCCCTAAAAGGACAGTGAGGACAGAGAAACCTGACTGTTTTCAAGGCTAAACTGGACCAAAACAGTGACCATCAAGAATATGTGCACATATACAACACGTTTTATGTTGAATACACATATAGAGATAACCTTAAACAGAACAAGTAAATTATATATTTTATTAAAAATTCATTCCAGTTTTTCTGCATGTCTAAACTCACTTCCTAAAAATCAAATGTGCTTTGCATTGCTGCAAACCAGATATCGTTTTTTTTTCCCAGAAATTCAGAGATTTCAGTTCTCTTTTGTTCACTGTAAAAATAAACTTGCAGAGACTTGTAACATGATTGAAAAAAATTCCCCTCCACATTCATCTTTTTTGTTTGCTATATTGTTTTTTTCAATAGCCACATAATTGCCACATGCAGTCAAGAACTCTTTTCAAAACTCTACCAGCGGTGCATTCAAGGACAGTTAGTTGAGAATTATTATGGATGTAACAACCAAATCAATATATTTTAAAAATGTCCTTGGTTGCTTTCTGTTTATCTGCCAGCGTTGCTCCTCTGTCAACAAAGCTATCAATTCTCAAATGTCTGGGTGCCCTTGAATGCACCACCAGGCGGAAAGTGGCAGCCTGGATGGTAAAAATGTGTGGAGTATTTAGTTTAAGTTTAAATTTGAAACTCATAGGTTACAACAAGCAAATCCATCAGAATAGAGTTTTTCAGAGTTTTTACGTGAATTGGTTTTGAAAAACTTTGAAGAAAAACATAAAATACAGATGTGTGTGTTTTACTTGCTCCATAACACAATCTACAGTTAGCTGCTCTCAGTTTACTAATTTCTAATCAATATGTTGGACCCTCTTTTTAGAATTTAATACATCATTTTAATGATAATGGTTTTTGAAATAAAGTCTGATTTACCTGTAAAGAAGCCTCTTGTGTGATGAATAGACTACCTGAGACAGTAGTAGTGTTTGTCCACATTTACAGGAAAGCTTTTGATCACGCTGTGCCAAAATCACAACCATGATGTGGGACTCGTCATAGCCTGTTAGCACCTGGTAAATAATAAAAGAGATTAACTTATGTACATAGCAACTCATAACAAACATGTCAGAGTTTCTGCATGTAACTATTGAATAACACCAAGCCTTGTGTGCTTAAGACCAGAGCTGTGCTTCACTCGAGATAAGCAGATGTAATAAAGTTAGGGGAAAAAAAAAAGTGGGAGGGAGAAATGATGGGTGGGGATAAAGCCTGGATTTTTCCTAGCCTGTTTTTGACTGGTTGGATGGAATGAGAGAAACCAGGGGGATTCAGATGAGGACTGTCACTATCTCCTGCCAAGGTTTTGTTTATACTGTGTTTTTGCTCGGGCACTGACTAAGCTGTTCAGCCTGAACTGACTCAGAAAAAGACTGGAGATGATGTAGAAAAGCACAAAAGAGAAGATAGAAAAGTTAAAAAAAAAAAAGTTAGATTTGATGGGTGAATGAGATTTTTAAGAAACCACAGGAAGTCATTTCTTGAACAGAAATGCTCAGGAGTAGAAAACATGAGAGATTAAGGTGGTTGGGGTCAAAAAAAGGACAGGTCAAGACAGAAGATAAGAGTTATGAAATCAGAAAGGATTTCCAAAAAAGGAGTCATCAGTGCAGAGGGAGGGTAAACAAACAGACTTCCTTTTCCTCTTCCTTTTTATTCTTGCTCTTTTAACAGGAAATTGTGTGTAAGTTTTGACACAGAGGAGTAAATTGACACATTGTAAATTCATGAGGAACAAGTATAAATTGAAACAAGTGGAAACAGCAACGTAAATATGTAATCTGTACATATGGTAGCTTGTTCTGATGCTATGTTTCTTTCATGTTGAGCTTCTTAATCTTTTATTTTCACATTAAAAGTATTGAAAACATCTCTTACAGTCTTGATTTCTGTGCAGTCACACTTGTTTTAAATAGTTAATGAAGACTCTCCCAGCACTTATTTGCCTCTAAAGGAATGACAACATTCATTCTTTATAATCACCTCAATAATAAAGACTTACTCTTCTGTTAATGAGGCTGCAGTACATTAGTCTCAGCGGGACAGCAGCTGTTATCTCTGCTGTAGTTTGGATAATTGCCAAAAGTGTTTATTATTTCAACACTTATATTTATTTCAACACAGGCAGGCATAAGTGAGCTCACTTAAGTCTCACAATACACAACACATCTGCACAAGTTTATCTCAAGGGTCCATTAACATACCGTGCTAAGACATTTTACACTGATTCCTCTTTTCTGTTTGTCACTAGTATATACAACAAACATCCCTGCCAAACTGTTTGCTTCAAGTAAAAGAATTCAAGGAAGGCGGGACAAACAATTGTCTGTCTGTAGAACAGAGTATATATAAATAAAATCATCTACTTTCGTTCATATTTGTCCTTGAAATGATTTAAATACATGTTTTTTTTTTTATTTCTGCTAAGTTATCAACAAGCACCATGCTATCATTCAGTAATAGTGATGTCCAGAAAACAAGCTTCAGTAGTATATTACACTGTTGTTTCATCACCTTTCAGGAGATTAAAGTTGATGTGTTGGGAGCTGTGATTTCTTTATAATTAATAGTGCCAACGGCCCTGCTGCACCAAAGACTTTTATTTCGTCATCTATTGACTAACTGAGCTAACAGCCCTTAGCATCCATAAATCATCCCCTCACAATCTTATCTTTTATTGTGTATTACACTGCATTAAAGTACAACTGATTAATGTTTGATTTATTAAGTGGTTGAATGACTCATTATTAGTTGAGAATTATAAAAAAGATAGCTAAAATCAAGCAATTTGATTGGTTGTTGTTAGCTGTAATATGATAACCATGTATAACAATGAGGGCATATGCCCTCACACAGTTCTGTACAGCAGAATTAAGATCACCTTCAGTTTCTATGTAGGAGAACATTCAGGGGTGAAGTCATTTCTCTGAGAAAAGTCTCTTCAGTTGTGTCTTGGCTGTCGTACAGTTCAGCAACACAGTCATAGCTGAACCACAGGGCCACTGTGACTTTACTGAAGCCATTGTACCATTACATTTACTTTTGACAAATAAACTTGATTGATTGATTGATATCACAGGTAAGGATGTTTGGTTGACTGCAGTGGTAACTGTTAGGCTCATTAAGCTAAGCTAACAGGGCATCAGCAGGCAAAGTCAAGGCTGCTAACAGGACCTACTTCTTTGTAAGAACAATGGATTATGAAAGCTTTATGAACATGTAAATGAGACAGTTTATATCTATAAGTAACATATTGCCATAGTTGGTAACAATTTTATAAAAGCAGCAGCTTATTCCAGACAATAAGCTAAAACAAACATATATCACTCTGTGCTCTTTTTTTCTTTACAGTCTCTGATAATCTCAAACATTTTAACATTTCTACAGCTAATTTGTCCCAGAGCAGTGGCGCCTAGCCTTTTTGACACAGGAGCTTTTTTTTTTTTTTCATTCCATTAGGTTTTAATGAAAGTGTGGAAACACCAACACCAGTGGCCTCACTGCAGTGGAATGCACTTTGCTGCCATACAGGGGCATAACAGGAGCGACAAGGTTGAAGAAGTGGCCTTATGACTGGAGAGGTGCCAGTTTAAATCCTCAAACTGTCTGTGAACATGTGAAAGGGGAAGCTGATGTAAGACCTCTCCATTTAACAGCTTTTGTCCTGTTAAGCAAAAAAAGAGGTGGGGGTGCTCCAGTGGCTCCAGAGGAGGACTGACACCCAAATGTCATCTGACAGTCATTAAAAAAACCCAGGAACCAAGAACTGTATGTTTTCAGTTGTGTTTTGTCACAAGGAAAAATAAAGCACATACTTGAAAATAGAGGTAGAGCACAAATACATTTTCTACCAGTCGATGTTACATGATGGACCCCAACATGTAACTTTGGAGCCACCATACAAAGTAATGTTGCATCTTTTGGGATCCAAAATTGAGTCAATCAGGCTGAGCTAAAGTAACCTGGTCCAGACCTCAAGACTCAAGTAAATTAAAAGGTCTTTTGGTATGATTATCCGGATAGAATTAATGCTACAGTGAGTAAATTTGGTAAGGTCGGACACTGATTAAGGCATCTGAGTGATGTAGTGGAAAAAGCTTCTGCCTGCTGCGGAGACTTGGCTTTAATCTCTGACAGCGTTGCTTCTGGCTTGGCCCGCAACGCAACTGATGAGATAATCCTCCTAATAGGAACGTCAGCATCACTGGCCTCAAACAACGTATGTTTGCATTTAAGCGACAAAGCCCTCAAGTTTTGTAATTAGTTGCCATAGTAATTATGACAGGAGCAGAGGAGGAAGACAGGTGACGTTTTTATAGAGGAACAGCGGATGGATGGGTCGTCAAATGGTTTGTTTTCTGTTTCCAACCAACAGTCAGCTTTACCAAATGACGATATTTCTTTTTAAAGATCCCAGACCTTTAAAAAGTACTTATTTCAACCTAAACCATGATTTTCCTTAAATCTAATCAATTATTTGTTGCGCCTATATCTGATCAGACCTCAAAGAAAGTGCTTTGGCAACATAAAACTGACTTATTTTTCAAGTGATTTACATTTGAAAGCCACAAAAAAATTAATGCCGCCCTGCTGATTATGACATCCTATCCAGAGGGCATTGATAAACTACATAGTTTGTTGTTTGATCTGGAGGATTCATGGTAAATTGAAGCATTTGTGGGCAGGAACTTAGTGAGGGACTATGTTGCAGCATCAGTGCCTCCTCCTGGCCATTCAGTCTGCACTGTCTCACTCTCATTCAGACACAAACATTCATGTGTTAACTCTCCGTTGGCAAACAATCTCAAAAATAGCAACATCAGTAGCTGTTTTTTTTATTTATTTTTGTTGTCTATGTGATCAAAAATTAATTTTTAAATTTCAAAATCTTGTTAGCCAACAGAAAAGAGACATCCTTTAAAGAGAAAATGGTTTAAGTACTTCTCTGTTATTTACACATTTTCCCAAGGGCAGATCAATTGTACTATTGACATTATTTAAAGCTTTGAATGTCACTCACTCTCAACATAAATCTTAATTTCCTTTTGACAATACTAATCTCTTCCTATGGATGTTTTTCAGTTGATGAGAATGGAATCCGATTTTAAATTGCTTTGTGTGTGTGAAAGGTTTGTGTAAAATGTCAGGAAGTGGTGTCAGGCCTGCAGCTACGAGTGACAACCACCTTTTCAAAAGTCAGAGTGCTTGTGTTAATCCAAAAATGAAGGGTGAGGACGAGTGAGAGGAATTGTGGGATGTGACAAAAACAGATAATGGGTTTTAAAATCCTGCTGAGAAAAACAGCCTGGTTATGACACAGTGATTGGTTGTGCCATAAAGGTGAAAAGGCAGCTTGTCTCACCAAATTTTTTTGCATTTATTGACAGCAACAGCAATTTGAGGCTCCTTTGGTTTGTGAGCATCACGGTGATGTCAATCCAAGGTCACTAAGTGACAAAACAAAAGGCTGCAGTCAAGAATGATCAACCTAGGTAAAAAGCTTGAGAAGTTAATAGGACAGGCTGACCTGAGACCTGCTGAATTAGCTTTAGGACCAAGACAATTATTGAGAGGTGCAGCACAGAAATCAATAGGTATAAATGAATTTCGATGACCTGGTCGTGGAGCAGAAAGACCCTCTGGAATACTTCTTTAAGTGAGGAAGAGATGGAGAGTATGTCTCTGTGCAGGTAGGACAGCAATTTATGCAGCAAATCATAAACCAGATTGGTTGTAATTTTAGCCCCATAAGCTAAACGGCCTTCGAAGGTGATTTCAAGGATGTGTAATTTGCAGATCCTCCGTGCACAAGTGTGTTCAAGATGGTGATGAGCAACTGTGTATGAATAGAAGAGACTCAGCTGGAGACAGCAGGTTTGGAGACTGCACTGATGTCTCATTAGATGTTACAGACATTGCCTGCAGGCTGTGGTTAACATGAAAACTGAATATGTGTGTGTGTGACTGACTCATAGGCATAAATATGGTTGATCGGGAACCGCAGAGGAAGGTGGTGTGGTGTGACTGCATGTGTCGTAAGCTCTTTAAATGGCAGCGTGCAATGATTAGAGGGTAAGGAAGGCAGGTCACAGGAGTGTCAGGTGTAAATGGTGAGTAATCTGAGTCAGGAAGCAGGTGTTTCCCTTGGATACCGTTGGTTTAAGGCCAAATATTAAGATCTGAAACCCACAATTTAAATGTTTTGAGAGGAAGACATGTAAATGTTCACCTCAATCCTTAAAGCTCATGTAGGGGTTCTGTCAACTGCCAAAACCTGCATTTTCACTTCAACACTTTGTGTGCAGCAAATTTTCACCTAATCAACCAGTCACAACAGTCTTGCACATTACTGTCTGAGGACAGCTGCTGCAGTGAAGCTGCACAAAAGAGGAGCCACTTCCTCAGTGAAAGTCATGTGACATTCTGGAGTTACAGTCTTTAAAAATCTTTTCAGATAACATCCTTGCTGTTGATTCATAAAAATGCTTCTTTCAGACACAAATACACTCGATTCAGATTAAACTATTGTGATTTTAAAGATGAAATGAATCAAAAAACACTTGGCTTGATTCAGTTTTTTATTGTGAATATCTGAATGTGCCTAACTTTTGCATTTTTTTATCATCATCTGTCATCTTTATCTGTCAATCCATTAAATACTGAATATCTTAAAATTAGGAACAAAGTACCTCACTGCAGTAGACTGTGCTCATGAGGGCCCTCACCTGGCTGTTGCAGGTTACTGCCTCAGGCAGAAGCACATCACAAACACCTAACACAAATCTTACTGTCTGGCAATGATGAATGCAGATTTTTGATGTAAATTGTTTTCCTGCTGCTAAGCATCAAAACAAATACAGCAGACTCTCTAAAGGGCTTCTTCTTCTGCTTTATCAAGATAACTTCTGTATTTCATTTCCGCGTAAATGATATAATCCGATTGAGAACCTTAAACATGTGATGAACTTTTTTTACCTTTACGCAATATCACAAGGACTGCAGCACATGGGGCCAGCACAACTATGCATGTGCATCTGAGAGTCATATATCATAAGACAAGTCACTGCATGCTAGACAAATAAACCAAACCCTATGAGTGAAATCTGACTACTCTAGAATGGAAAGTCCCTTATTTTCAACAAAGCAAATTTCATTTTTTTTTACATGTATATTATCACAGAGGACATTAAGTCAAAAAAATATCAGCAGCAGAACAGCATTGCACATGCAGAGTATGAGGCCAGTTTTCTCCACTCTGAAGCAACTGACCAGCAAATTGTGTCACTGCTGAAATGAGAATGCACTTTGGTGTGCAGTCAGTGTGTTTCCCCACTGAGTGCCTGTGCTGTGGTGTTAGATATCAGATATTTGACACTATAAATTCTTTACTGTCTGTAACAAATGGCATGTTGAGTCAAATACTCAGAAGCATGTTGATCCCTTAGGTTTGTGCATAAATTAACCCCTTAATGGGTGGCAATGAAGATCTGATCATGCATTAGTGTTTCCCTTTGTCAGTCTGGTTGACACAAAAGATGTTAGCTGATTTTGGTTTTGCATATCATCAATCCATAAAATTTGCCCATATCACATGTAACATATCAGTTTGATCTAGTTCTGATTAAATGTGGGCCTATATGAGCTGGAGGTTATGGTGGTAGAGTTACACCTTGTTTAAGATGGCTGCCAGGCCAGAGACCAGTGTAAGAGACTACAGGAGGGATGACAGTTTTACTTGGTAATTTTAGCAGCCATCAGCCCATTTTGTGGAGACTAAAACCATGTGTTTTTTAGTACATGATGAAGAATTTTCAAATAGTGTTTCTGGAAACTTAATTGTTATTCTTCATGGAGATGTTTGAAAATTTTCCAGACAGTTTTGTGGCGACCAAACCGGATGTTTTAAACAAGATGATGGGAGAACTTCCAACTTTGCTTCTGGCAACCAAACCAGGGTTTTTTCTTCAGGAGAACTTGGGAGATTTTCCAGCCAGTGCTGTAGCAACCAAAATCAGGTATGTTTTAGGATACATCAAGAGATTTTTTCCAGCTGCTTTTTCTGGGGACAACAATTAGGTATTTAAAACAAGTGATTTTTGGGCCTTCACCTAATCAGACCTTAACCGCAGCAATGCAAAGTTTCAGCATATCTGCGGTTTGCAGAAAAGAACAATGCCAACATTAATCCCTGATTTATTGGGTTGTCTCTGTTTGCACAGGCCCTTCAGATGCTAAGATGTAGAGACTCCCAACACTGCCCAGCCTGTTAACACTGAACCGAAGCCAAATGTGAAACAGGTCAATAGAGCAGGAACAACACGCAGGGCCAGATATAGATTTTATCAGGGTGTAACTAACTTGCTGGCGACGCCTCTGTCTCCGCTGAGGCTTGTTGAGATTACAAAGTTATCACTTCCCATTCTCTGACTGTGTGCTGATAGACAAAGGAGTCAAATATTTTTCTATAGTCCAGATGGTCAGATTTAGTACTTTTAAAAACATTTAGGGGATATTTAGATTTGGATAACTGGCAGTCTAAACATATTTGGTATTAACTGAACATGTAGGCACAGGAAAGTGCCTTTCCTCATTTTCTTTAACCAATAGAGGATAAGACGATTTATGCGCCTTATGGTGTATTACACTGCTTAAAATGAAAAAAAAAACACAGCTTAAACAGCTCAAAACTATCAGCTTTAATTCGTTCATATTTCCAAAGTCAGAAACATGAGCTCATAACATGAATCGAGAATACCTCATTTTATACAATAATGTTGTCTAGATCTGTGCTTTGAGCTTCTCGTGCAGAGCTTCAACCTTCACATTCAGTGGACAGTGTGCAGTTCAGACCTCCAGATGGGCCACTATTTCAGCCTCACTGGGTCAGTATTGGGTCACAGTGAGAATTATTGTCAGCAAAATCAAAAATGAGTGGATGGTTAATAATGTTCTTTCACCAAATTATGTCTATAATGTCACAATAATTCACCAGCAGCACTCAGGGGCAATATTAAAACACATTCATTAAACATTTAGTTAGGTTTGCTGGATTCCATATGATTGCAGGCTACTTGTGAAATGCTTACTTGGCAACAAGGATCTCTCTGATGAAAAGAGACAAGGCCTGGAATAAGAAGTGAACCTTGTAAGGGTCCTTCAGAGCAAAGCTTTGTGGTAAAGGGGCTCCCTCTGCTGGCAAATATTTTAATGCACAGCACCGCAAAGCACAACAGTTGAGCTCAGAATAAAAACTGAGGTTAGCGCATCCTGTTGTTTGATCACTCAACACATCATGCAGAATTAGGAACAACAACACATGATTTGATCTTTGTTTCTTTTGTTTATTGGAATGCTTTTCCTCAATAATGTGACAACAAGCTGAAACAGTGCAAATGCTGGATAGCACCAAACACAGAACTCCACAGTCTGAACCCCCTTCAAACATCCTTTTCTCAAGCTCCACATGTTTATATACAACTGGGGTCACTTCTAAACAGCCATACTTCCAACTTACACAACCCAGTACCAGACACACTGTACACAACCGTCCCCATGAACACTTAAGGCACACACACACGTACACTTTTTATATTTAACACAGCACGCAAACGTGCAGAGCTTAAGACAGCAGTAACTCTCAGTATAAGCTCACAGACAAATGGTTTTCTTTACATGACCTGCGATTGCTTTTTAGCATTTAGAGTGACAATATCCAGTATAGCTGTGTTAAGTAGCTTAACCTCATGGCTACTATTTATCTCTAAAAATATTCAGTAACTATTCCATGTGGAGATGTCAGGTCGCAGAGTGGCAAGGCTGGCTAAGAGTCAACTAAAATACAACAGAAAGAGAAATAAAGAGGAGGTGAAAAACAGAATAAAGAGGTGCTTTTAAGAGAAAAAATACTGTTTTTTCATGTGTTTAGGAGGGAGAGGGAGAGAGAGCCAGTGCAAGTCAAAGTCTGAGTGTAAATATTTTGATATATTAGTGTGAGATACAGACAGAGAGAAAGTGTCTTAACACAATTTGAATTTCCTATTAGGAATAACTCGATTTGATTAGCAAAGCAGGAGGACTGTAGCTAATGTAAACTATATTTCTTGATCAAAATGTCCTGAAACAGACAGCAGGACACAGTCAAGATGCTGATAGGAGCACAATTTAACAAGCTGGCCGGACTTAGTGTAGCAAAACAAAACATTTGAAACTTGTAACCTGCTTGTCTTTTAGACATTAAAATCAAATGTCACAGTAAATATCTGGACCCAAACAGTGAAATATAATTCTAATAATACAATGTAAACACACCTGCTGGGTGTGATGTGCGTATAAAGAGCAGAGCTGTGGGTGTTTGAAAGATCTATGCAGATAATCAGACAAGTAGACTCAAAAACCTCTAACACCGCTAATTAATACATATGATTACATGATTTTGACTAATATTCACAAATTTAATACACAAGCGTTGGCTGACTTTCAACAACAAAGCTGAGGCTCGTCTTAAAACATGCAGGCAGCGAAACACTGACATCAGGTCTGAAAATTGATGAATCAGTTCAAAGGAATGAAACAGTAATGTGTGAACTGTGGACAGCTAGTTAACTCTCCAAATACACACTGATTTTTTAATGTTGATTAACAGCTTCAAAAGACATCTTTATAGTTACACACCGAGTTGAAAGGTGAACATTTAGCAGGCTGCCTGCTTCTTGTTTGTCTGAGTATATGAAGTAGTTCACATATGGACCTGGACTGCAAGAAGTATCATAGTAAATTTGTGTAATTCATTTTAAACAACTTTTGCTTGACAGGGTTATGCTTTTAGCGTCACTGTCTAGTAGTGAGGGTACTTTTTAAACACTGCTCACTGTAATACACAGCGTGCATCTCAGCAGTAGCACCTCTGCAGCAGTGGTTCCCAACCTCTTTGACTTGTGGACCCTTAAGAGAAAGTAACATCACACTGAGGAGAATTTTGTGTAACAGGGTTTTTTGTGACATCTTGGGGACCTCTGACCCCCCTGGTTGGACACCACTGCTCTGCAACACACTGGTCTGACTATAAATGTACAATTTCAGATACCATTCTGCCTACTGTGAGTATGTTTGTGCACTTGACTTCTCATACATTAACAGAGAGGCATCATAGCTAACTATTTGTGGTCTTTAAAACACACACATATTTTTTAGGCCAAGATTAATCACTGTGTGATCTCAGCATAAATGTGTGTGATCATTTTATGATACAGAGTAGTTTGACCTTTGCAAATCCCTTTGCAATAGAGTTTTCTACTGCAGTCACAGTGTCTATGTCTGTAGTCAGGTCTCTCTCCCTCTTCAGCACCTCTTCACACCCAACCCTCCACTAATGAATGTGATCCCACACCCCTCGCAGGCTCACTCACACCGGGGTGCCTCCTCCCCCCATCAGTAACCCCTCTCTCCTGTAGATACCAGGGACATGTCTCCCCCATCTCTCGCAGCAGCGGGTGAGACATGACTCTGGATAAATGTGCTGCTTGGCCTTGAACCTCAAACTAGCGACGCCCGTCTCTCCTCTGGCGTCTCCTCCAGTATCTGAAGCAGCAGTTCGCTGAGAGGCTTCGCAATGATGCGGTAACCTGACGACGTCAGGTGGAGGAAGTCAAACATATCCTGTGGGATGATGGTGCCGTCAGTGTGGACGAACTCCCCGCTCACGTCCAGATACTGAGCCTGGCCCAGTCGCGGCAACCAGGATCGCAGGAACCCGTTAACCGCAGTGTTCTTCTCCCTCAGTGAGTTGGGACGCTCCCCTCGAGGCAACAAACTCTGAGGACCAAAAAATATTGCATATACGCATATCAATGTGATAACTAAACTAACACCTATTACCCTTAAGTAATTACACAGGAGGAAACATTTGTTCCTCTTATATTTAAAGTAAGTGTCTTTTTTCACAGAAGAAAATCCAGCTGCTTGTGTATTTGACTGGCACCTGCATTTGCCTTAATGGAGAAAAAAAATGAGAAAACCCAAAAGCTTTTTGGTGAGGATAACCAATGTAAACTCTGTTGCACATCAATTATTGTTTTGTTTTTTATATTACACAGTGATTATCTAATTAAAGGACATGTGCTTGAAAATCTCATCTAGGGTTTCAGTAGCTCTGTAACAAAATAAAACATCAATACTTAATACTGACCAAATATCTACAACATATAGATTTTTCTGAAATGTCTGGTGTTTGGTTACTTCAAATAACCAACACTTGCGATTTAGTCTGGTAATTATATAGGTGGGACTTCAATACCGTAGCTCTATCTGTTGATAACTTCTCTAAGCACCAACTTCAAATGACATCACCAGTGCAAGCCATAAAGCCATAAAATTAAAGCCATAATTGTTGAAAAAATGGGTGCAATGAAAGGCAAGATGTTCAGATAACTACTTACCAGTACAACTATCTTTGCTTTGGGGAGACGTGAGGTAAGCAGCTGTGCAATAGCAAGTATTCCTCCTGCAACTTGTTCTGCTGTGTGTTCATAATTGTTGGTTCCCACCCACAACACCACCACCTGGACAAGACCACAGACAAACAGACAGTTTGTTAACTTTGACTGAACACACTTACATTTACATGACTGTGATCAAAGCATGATATATGTTACATAAATAACTGAGCAACTTCCTGTCAGAGGTTTTGAAAAAGTGAGTTCTCATGGATTGACATGTGGACAGTAAGTGAGCAGTGCAAAGTGTCCTCTATGATCATATCCTAGGAACAACCAGTGAGTTCAGTTAGACTGGTACAACAGATTGTTGTAACAACCATGTTTTCTAAATGAAATTTCCCTTTTTTGTAGATAACAAAATTAAAATGTGTATGGACAAATTGGTTTTGCATCTGAGATATAAAACTGTTTATGTAAGATTTAAATTAAATGGCTTTGCAATAAAGTGTTTTTCTCTGAAGATCTTAACATGTTCTTCTCACCTTGGGACGGATGTTTTCCAGCTCTCCATTCTGCAGCCTCCACAGCACATTACAAGTGGTGTCCCCTCCAATGCCAAAGTTAAGCGCATGAAGAGGAGAGAATAACTCCCTCCAGACCTGCAGAAACATGCACATGATAGGAGATTTTCTAACTGTGGTGGCTAATATCAAATAACTCAGTGATGCTGAGAGTAAAGTATGCTGGTCAGTAGCAAGACTAATGACGATACACTAACATGATATAAATACAAGACTAGTCATAGGTCAACATAAACATATGAGTATACAGTGCTGTAAATTTGTGCTCTGTCTCTAAGCATTTATGTGAAATTACTGAGCTTTAAAAAAATAACAAAATGAAAATGCTACTGCCGTGTAAGCAGATAAATGTCCGGGCAGAGAAAAGCAAGCATCTTGGCTAACCTCAAACTGTTGCATTAGCTGTACCATAGAATCCCCGACAAAAAGCACATCTGGTTCAGCATCCTTACACTCCTGAACAAATCTTGTGTGCTGTAAAAAACACAAACTTACATTTTATTCACAGACAACAATACAATTTAATCCATTCTATATTATGCCCTTCAGGTTGAGTTTACATCCTAGCGTTGTGAGTTTTCCATGCAGTATGACGACAAATACATCTGGTTTCATCTTTGCTTAAGGTGCTGGAAGCATCGGTGAACACAAATTGATTGAAAAGATTTCAGCACACTTGAATTTCACAAAGCGAAACACTACGTGGATCTAAATGTGCAGAAATCCTTTCTATCTTCTAGGAGTTTTTTTAAATCCCGGTATAGTACCTGTTAGCCTTTCAAGTCAGACAAAACCCTGCAGGCTAATCACACAACAAGAAATGCCTTGTGCTTCATTTGATAGACAGCTTTGGGTAAAGCAGGCTGTCTCAGTCCTATTAGCTTTGCAGGATTAACCTTGCATAGACCTACCAGGAGGTGTTAGCTTAACAAGCTAAATAAAGAGGTGATCTGGCAAGTCTTGGAAAAGGTTGTAATATTTTCAGCTCATATAATAAGACCACCAATATTGATCTTTACCAACAATTTTCACTAATATTGTTGAGAATATAAGCAAAAGGCCATTTTATGATTCTGCAGATTTAGCTTGCATCCCTTTGTTGACATATATCCCTCTCACAGGGGGATCATTGTACAATCATTAACATCCAGAGGTAGGAATCAAGTGCAATGTTTGCATATTTTTGCTGCCTTTAAAAACTGTAATAAATAGAAACAGATTGATAAATAAAGCAATCTTAGATTTAAGTCATTTAAGTGAACTCCAAAAAAATAGTTATTTTCATAACAGTAACTTGAGCTGAAGAGCTGATTTAAAAGCTGCTCTATATGTTAAGAAGTTACAGTGTGTTTTAGGTATGAGATTATAGTGGGAAGAGTCAGAGTTAGATAGAGCCGCAGTGGGATGCTATCATCTATTGTTTATTTTATGAGTTCTGAGATCTGCATACAGAAATACTACAGACAAAGCATGCAAACTTAAGAATATGAATAACCCATTAACATATTTCATCTGTGGTGCTTTAAAAAATATATAGAGGGAGAACTTAAAATTCATTTTTCTGCTGACAAGATTTAATTTACATGTATTTAAAACTGATACGTTGGCTAGTTTAAGCCATGAAAAGCAAGACAAACCCGAAAAATAATATTAGATTTACAGCTTGTACAATGTAATCTGTATGCATTCAAAAGGAAATACTTGATTTATCCAAATAATACATGAGAATAAAGAGTCAAGACTTGCACAGTGGTAAAAAAAAAAAAAGTATTACCACCAACCTGTGACATCCATCGTCCATCTCCTTGTACATCTTCTACTGGCTGAGCCACTGCAGCTGGGTTTAATTCATCTCCACTCATCCTGCAGGAGACGTCACCTCTTATTCACGCATATATAACACAATTAACAGTAATACAGAGACACTAACGAAAAGAGGAAGGGATCGCGTTGTTTTAGGATGGCGCTACTGTATCCGTGCACGGAGGAGAGCATCAGCATCGGCTAACAGAAACTATTGCTGAGATGCAGTAGCTTATGGTTTTAGGAGCCACCAGGCTGCTTCTCTAATAAGGATGAAGGCTACTTTCGCTATCAATGCGGGCGATTATGCATCACAAAGCAGATCGCATTAAATCCGCTGGGTTACTGTAAATTTGACGTTAGCTTGTTAGCTAACTTGGCTGGCTGGCTAGCTAGCTTGCTACTAACTGAAGACTCTTAATGGCTGAATCCCTAATACTTAACATTTGACACGCCCATTGCTAGCATGCACATTTACAGGATTTACTTAAATGCTAAACTGCATGAGAAATTACCTGGCAGGGTGTTGACCGTCACTTCTGGGCTCCCTGACTCTGAACTCTTCCTCTACAACTTCAATTCACCGTTGTCGCGTAATCGGGTGATGCTCGCTAGCAAACTGTCTCCGGCTAAACGAGACAACAAAAGGTGTGTCAAGAAGGCAAACCACAGAGAGTCTTTTGGGGTGAGAGCGCCGATCTGCCACCATCAGCCGCAACGTCTATGGAGAGCGCTGCTACATAAAAGAGGACATATTTCACCCGGAGATATGCCTGACGGGCAGCCACTCCTGGCTAGTTATGCATATTATCCCATCAGTCTCACGACCATACTTAGCCTTTGCTAGCCGTCTGTAGGATGGATATAAACACTGTTACCTTTTGAAATTCACTGAAGATAAGGCTGACACACAACTTTCAAGTGGCTCTTTCCTTACAGGTAAATCACAGGGCAACAAATAACCCGATACTACCGGTTCCGCAAGGAACTATGGGTGGATCGTTGTTTTGCTAATAAAAGCTCTACAGTCTAAAATATATTTTTAAGAATCGGATTCTTAGCAGCAAAATCCTCCTCCGCCAATCATATAATTTCAGAGGATGTCAGATAGCAGGTTTGAAGAGGAATATCTCTGAATAGGAAGTCACATTTTAGCCCAAACAGCGCTCAGCAGTGCCGACATCTTTGCTTTGCGACATACTGTCAGATGATCTCTGACTTCCATTCGTGGCACATCTTAACACATCCGATCAGGGGCCATCTCTGATCCGCGCTCGCTGTGTCAGGTGATCGCAATGCATCATGGTCACGTTACATCAAATGCTACATTTCTGTGCTGTAGGAAACACGAGAAATGGTATCATCTTATTTTATAGCTGTTTGTATTTTTAGGGAGAAATCATGTCTGTGTTTTAAAACCAAAAGAGATGGGGCCCTTTTTTTTAGAAGTTAAAATTAAGGTCACATCTACCTTGCATTTTTGTAGTGTTACTTAAATAGCATACCTGAGCCTTATAAAGTAATACTTCTTTTATTTACACAATATTTTTTTTTTGTGGATGGTAACAGTTTTATATATAATGACTGATTAAATCACCGTATTTAACAATATTACGATGCAGGCACCTCTTGCGTCAAGACACATCTTGTTCACTCTTGCGTTCTTACACATCTTATTCACTTCAGACACATACTCAAGAAATGTGGAACTCTGTCATTTCCTGCATGTGTGCTGAGAACTCACTCTTTTTATTTAACACAATTCTACAAAATGGCAAAGACAGCTTATTATTTGATATAAGCTATTTATCATCCCTATTGACTCTTTGATATTCAAGAAAAACATTCATCAAAGTGGAGTCCCTGCTTTGTCCGTGGTATTAACCTATCTGATGGCCATTCACAAACAAGGTCTTGCAAGGATAAATTTAGAAATGAGACTGAATGCATTATTAGTTTTAGTCTCTGTGAGGCTTGAGCTGAATGTCACCCCACCTGAAACTGCAATAGGTTTAATGAGAAAAATGGATTTGGGACACAACTTAAACCAGCTATCGTACCCAAACTCTCTCTCTTCCTTTCTTTTCCTTTGCAGGTTTCAACCCATCTGACAAGTTCATGGATGAGTGATATTTAAGAGTGTTATTTATAGTTGTGCTTTAGGTGGAGGATCTACTTATCGTAATGTGCATCAGTGACTATAAGCCAGATGAGTTTACTGTCAAACACTTTTAAACACGTTAAAAAATGTAAATAAATATTGTATTGATGTGAAGATCTTAATGGTCTCCCTCTCAGAGAGTGTGGTGTGCTAGTGTTCAGTTGTTCTTTGTTGTCACATACTCTGTGTTTATAATGTCGTATTTTTTATTGATCTCTATAGGAACATTCTGCTTGTGACACATGACAGGAGGTCTGTCCCAAGCTCAACAGCATTACAGCAGCTGGCTTGAGTCAGATTCATGGAGCTGTCAGACTTTGTATTTGGTTGGATCTATTTGTTGTTAAATCACTTTTTATTTGCTTTTACTGGATGTTTTAAGGTCGCCTGACTGAGCCTTGCAAACGCAGGAAATACTGGTGTTATTACAGCTTGCAAGGTAACACTAAAAGGTGGAGGTTTAATGTTGTCAGCATTAAATCAGAGGAAGTGTGACATGTGAACCTAAAACAAAAAAATTGACCTCTGTGTGCAATATTTTGGTTAGCTCATAATGCTGTTGAACAAATTGTTGAGTGCTACAGTCCCCTGCACTGTAAAAGATGTGTTGATTTTTTAGGATTTTCTTTATGCTTTAAAGCAGAACAGGAAGGTTTTCTCTTTGTTCATATTAAATCTGAGTTAAACATTTTCTCTTCACAAGTAGTTTTCATGCCAGTCGTAGTTCAATATGCAACTTGTTTCCAGATGATCAAATATGATGTGGAAAACATGAAGCCTTCAGTGTACATTCAGTGTCTTAACCTCTAAGTGAAGTAGGAGTTGTATTGTATGAGGCAATGAGAGAGAGGGACAAGATGTAAGTTCAATTTTTAAAGACGTAATGAATCTTTTTTTATTTTTGCAGAAGGATGTATTATATGTAGCTTAGTCTTGTCAAATAAGTAATTTAAAAAAATCTAATTTTCTTTCTCTTGAGAGGCATTAAGAGGTAAATAGGTAGGCCTACTTTCTTGAAGGAAACAAACAGTTTCAAATAACTCAGAATCTATAATATAAAAAAACTAATCAATAAATAAAATATCAGTAGTGATGCTTATTTTGATCTAAGCATTATGACAAGTGTATTCTTTTATATTTCTAGGACGTCAGTCAGTCTACGGACGCCAAGTTTTTAAACTTGTAAAATTGTCTTTCAAATAGACACACATCATATGTTTAATTCATGGCACAAATCAAGGGGGATCAAATGTCCACCGGAAGGGGCGGGACTTCGGCTGTCTGTACCATGGTCTGTACATAAGTCTGTACACTATAATGGCAACACATACGCTGCACTCTGCCTACACTACTACTATCACAAGTTAAACACATTTTCTAACATTGCTCGTAATACTTAAGCACAACACGTCTACATTCACTGTATTTGATGACCTCTCCTCTTGAATGAGGACTGACTGAGTTTCATACGATACTTTGGCCACGAGGTGGAACCAGTCACCAATGAACTTAATAATTAAACATTTACCTTGACTCTGAGTTATCAGCCTCTACTTATCAACCGCAAACCCAGTGCGCATGTCTGTCACGCTCAAACCAAAACCGTGGAGGTTTTATGCGGCAGGTAGCTCGGTTAACAAGTCAAGCAAGAAGCCCGAGGAAACGCCGCCCCTCAGGTGTGTTCACAGGTCAACCCACGCCTGAGCACCGTGGATTTACGACAAATACTGTCGATCAAAAACAGAGAGTCTGTGGAGATATTTGGTCTGTTGACCCCAGTCAATAAATGCACCTAAAGTGAAGCAGCCGGAGCTGAGGTGCTATTTAAATGTTTCTTCCTATGTATCGGATATGGCTTCTGCTTCTCCTGGGAGGATACGTGGTGCCAGGTGAGTTTCAACAACTTCCTGGAGAGAGAGGGCGAGTTTTTATGACTTCGATTAAACATTTGCGCAGTGTATTTTGGACTGCAATTACAAGCCATCGCAGGACAAAAATAAACATAAGAGAGAGGAGTTTGTTTAGTTTGACGTGAACCTGACAAACTTTGTCATGAAGCCTATGTGTGTAATGTAATCTACTCGTAAAACTAGTTTAGGAAGTAAACTGCGTCCCACAGTACAAGTTACAAATAGTTGAAGGCCCACATTAACTGAAGTGTAATACAGATGTTAACTGTACAGTGGAGTAGGTGTTAAAGCCATGCATGGATTACTATGTTATATACATCATATTAAAGTTTTCTCTGTCCTCTCTCTGTGACATGTTGATGTTGACCTATTTTTGCTGACTTATGTCTTTACCTGTCTTTCTTTCTAACTTAGATTGATCTGTGCTTTGCATATGCTCACACTGTCGGCCATTGTTGTTTTTCTTCGTCTTACTGACATACAATCAGCTTGTGGCAAAAAGATTTCAAAGACACGGCTATAAAAACCATCATAAACCATCAAGCACACTTGAAAAAATTTAAACTATTCCAGAAATCAGCCTTACATTTGAAAAGGAGGTGATAATATCATTTATTTTATTGTTTAGTAGATTATTATTTACTGAAATGTAATGTTTTAATTAAATGTAACATACAGCTCTTTTTACATTGTGGGTAGAAAATCAGTCAAAGGAAGTCGGGGGAGCATTCAGTAGCTGCTGCAGTTAATTACAGAGTTACATCTTACATACTGATAGAATATTAACACATCTTGTGTCAGCTCTCAAGAGGTTTGATAATGACCTTTGTTAAGATTTAAGAAAATACAAGGCAATAGCTTGGATTAAACCCAAACACTGCAACAAAAAAAAAGTGCCACTGAATAAGGGAAAAATCTGAAAAATCTTGAAGGGATTAAGTCTTATTAAAAATGTATGACCTGTTTAGCACACAGGATTATGATGGCACTGGGCTTAATTAATATTCCGGTTAAATGAATACAGTATAAATTGTTTGCAAATTGAGCTGAATGTACACCTCAGACAGTCTGAATGTTGTGAGCTTCACCACTCTGGGATCTTCATCAGGACTGCTGTTTGCTGTTTTGTCTGACCAGACGAGTATGATGCAACTTTTTTGTGCAGATCAGTGCAGTGTTGAGAAAGATGTTGATTCCTTGTTTTGCAGCAAATTTCAACAGATGAGTTAAGTTATTAGTGTAATATA
This sequence comes from Acanthurus lineatus, assembly GCA_029814665.1. Taxonomy (NCBI): domain Eukaryota; kingdom Metazoa; phylum Chordata; class Actinopteri; order Acanthuriformes; family Acanthuridae; genus Acanthurus; species Acanthurus lineatus. Next base: position 8,421,807 of record JAPZDV010000006.1, read on the forward strand.
TTAGTGTATTTGTGCAATGTACACCAGCAAGTCATTTGCCTTATGTTACCATAGCATAACTACTGTCATTGATCTGATGAGAGATTTGAAGAAAAATTCAAACTAACTGACTAAATTCAAGTAATGCAGTCTGCTTTGCTTTGAAGGCACTAATTCATTTTGGTAGTCAGAAGAAATTCTTTGTAAAATAAAGGAATAATAACTAATTTAAGGAAACAATTTCTCATATCACAAAGCCTGCAACTTACACACACAAGTCCAGATGTGTCGGCAAATTACGTTAACCGGAGTGTCAGAGTTGCTGTAACAAGGGTTGAAATTCAGTGTTCATCTTACGTGTCATTGAAACAGGTTTTCTCTGCGTTTCAAAAATCCCCAAAATTGGTCGAACTGCATAACGAGTGAGTGAGTGCGTGTTTGCTTTTAAAGAAGACATGATACCTTCTTTCTGTTGTGTTGGCATCAGGCTTTGTTTTGCTCAAATATCCTGCCAGTTGTGAATATAAAGGAGCTGTTTGAACAAGCAAGCTCGGAAAAATCTGGCGAGGTGGGCTGGACTAATAGGAAACACAGTCTTCTCTTTTACGGGAATGACAGAAGAGTCTTTAATAGTGGTTTTAGACCTTTAAGTTTTTAATTTGAAGGCTGTCATAGAGCTGCCATCATGAGAGTTTCACTGTAGATGTCTGAATGTAGAGAAACATAAGGCTGCATGTCTGATAAGTATTCTCAAGACACCACAGTGGACTGATAACATGCAGCACACCTTGTAACACAAATATTATTCATAAAGTCCTCAGGGCCTTTTTAAGGAAGGCGATATTACGGAAGAACTGAAAGTAAACTATGTATTCTCCTCCAAGTAGTTTTAACCTGTTTTTTTATTTGCAGTGTGTCAACAGTATTCAGCTGCAACTTTTTAATTACAACATATAATACAAATAATATGATGGGCACTTTTGTCTCATTCCTGTATCAGTTTCTACCTGATATGAAAAGTGATTGATAAGTTGTTGGCCTACAAGAGAGGAGGAGATGAGTTAGCTTCTGTTGCAGGCATGTGCAGTTCAACGCTTTTAGTGATTGTGCAGGAAGTTTTCAGTTAATAACTTCTGTGGTTTTCCTGTTTTGGGTTATTCGAAATAACATAAGCACTATCTGAGAAAATGACCAACATCTGCCTTCATGCAGTCCTTTGCTACATCTGTCTAAAGAGCTCATCCAAGGAGGTTTATAAGAACTTGTAGGCAACAGTAGTGAAGGGAGCCCCCCCCTCAGGATGCAGAATTCATATGTGACAGATTGAGATGACCATGAAGGCCAATGTTGTCCATACAGCAAACTATGCAAGCTATGTTGAAGAAGCCCTCTGAAAGAGAGAGGCACAGCCAGAGCAAGAGCTGTTCATTTCAACCATTAATATTCTCACAGTCTGTTAGAGAAATGTTAAAAGCTATGTCCATTTCTGGTCACTGATCATCATTGATATTCATTAAAACTTGAATATTTTCTTATTGATTTGTTGAAACTGGATTTGCCCACCGCATGATTAGACACACTGATGATAAAACATGCTTAATTCATTAAAACAAAGGCTTCAGAAACACTCAAACAGACTTTGGAAAAAAAAATGGATTTCATAAAACACTGGCATTAGATAACACTTTTATTTACAGAGACGTTTAATGACAATGTGTCTGCAGATTCTCCTCTCAGATACTCTGAACATGTCCAGCTAAACACTGTTATCCTGTTAGATTTCATTGTCCTCTGCAGTCATAAACTGAATTTTATCCCTCCCTGTCAGGGATTACAGAAAATTCTTGGCTTCTCCTTCTCTGTGGTTTATTAGCAGGAATGCTTTAATCTGCAGGAAGAGTCTGCAGATCTGTTCATCACTGTGGCTGACAGTGTGAACAGGTTTAGCTCCACTATTTTACTTCAAACAGACCTCTTGGAGGACGTGTTGTAGGAAACTTAACCACGGTATCAAGTAAAAGTCATTTTTGGGGCAATAAAACTAAAACAGTGAGTTATCAGTAGGCATTCTGTAGCAGCTTTCTCTCTTGTTTGCTAATGTTGAAAAAAATGGAAAATGATGTCTTGGATATTGAAATTATTATGACCAGGTGTTGCCAAAGTTGATAGCTATAGAAAAGGACACCAGAGATCTGAATCACTTAACCCAAAACTGTCAAGGATGTCTCTGTGGAAATCAATAGTGAAAGCTATAAACTGCTCTGAAACTGAGAGGTGATCCAAAACCAAAGTCACTTGTGAAGTTTGAGATAGTTGGAAATGTGACTGTGATTGAGTCTCATATTGGAGCCCCTTGGAAGACGAATCCACATTTGGCTCCCCGTTGTGTAATTTGGGATGTAATGTTGACCTGTCCAGGATGTGCCCCACTGCCTGCATGATTTAAGCTAGGATCAGCTCAACACTTTCCTAAATTCTGCCGAGGGTCAGCTGTAACAGATAATAAATGGATCTGTTGTGCATATAATAAACACCTGCACAGTATGAGATACTAGCCTATGACATAGACATGAAATTCTTAGTATTGTTCTTTCTCTCTTCCTTTGTTATGGGGTTACTGTTAGGCGTGGCCAAACAAGGACTTTAATTACAAATGCAATAAATGTCTGTAGTTTTCTATTTAGGAGACACATGATCAGTGTGACTATCTGGTTCTGCTGACTTCACAACATTCCCATCGTCTTCCTCATGGGAAAAAAATGCTGTCAATGCTTTACAAGACGCTCAAGTTTGATATTATGTATAGATTTTCTACTTCGATGTTGTAGTGGCTTTAATGGTGATGGCTACTATATCTCACTTGGTTGTCTTTATTTTAGGTGTGCGACATGTTTGTGGAATAGATATTTACACTCCCAGTGAGATGGAGGCAGTCAACGGGACAGATGTGAGGCTGAAGTGCACCTTCAAGTCCACTCACCCAGTGTCACTTCAGTCCGTCGCAGTTTCCTGGAACTTCCGTCCCTTAAATTCAGGAACGGATGAGTCGGTGTGTAGAAACTTTTTTCTTTATGAGAGTGTTTAAAATGTGAAATCCTGTCTTGATTTTTATAGGGCCTTAAACGTTTTGGTTGTTAAGATTTTCAGGTGAAGTATATCATAACTGGTTCATTTTCTCATGTCCAGATTGACAAAGGCCACGCATAAGGCCATATATTTGACTTACTATGACTGCCCCAGATCTGTGTGTGTGATCAGTCCTCCACTGACAAAATATAATTAGAGACAGCAACTTTCCCAGACAATAAAAATAATGCATTGCGCTAAACATGTCAAGCAGTAAATAAAATATTTAATGTCTTCTTTGTAACATGAGCTGTGTATTTAGGTGGCTGGGAACTATCTTATAGGTTAATATGGCTTCTTGTGGTTATTTTACATACACTGCATATGTTGGTTCTGAGTTACTCAGGAAATTTTCCTCTTTTTCTAAGTTTTGTAATAAAGATTTTTCTAATCTTGCTAATTTGTTTGGAATTGTTAACATTAATTTTTTTCTGGATCATGTGTGTGTGTGTGTCAGCTGTTTTACTACCAAGATGCAGCATACCCTCCTGACCAAGGGCGTTTTAAAGGCCATGCGGTGTGGTCAGGAGATATTTTGAGAGGGGACGCCTCCATCACCCTGCAGCAGGTCCAGCCGACTTTTAATGGCACCTACATCTGCCAGGTGCGCAACCGTCCAGATGTGCACGGCAGTAATGGAGAGATCGTCCTCAAAGTCGTCAACAAAGGTCAGAGTGGCAGGGCTGCATGCCTGGAAGACTCACGTTTGAGAGAATGAAACGTCTGTCACATCTGTTGCCTCAAACATATGGCAGCCATGTTGGAGGAGCTTTAAACATGATTTTTCTGTCATAATCATTAATATTTTCAGTATTTATTATAAAGGAAGTACCTAATTGGTCCTTGTAGAAAAAATCAGCTGGAATACTCAGGCTTTTCCACAGGGAGTTCAGAAGTTAGGATCTTCCTGGCACATGTTGGGCTTCAGTGTCTTGCTCAACATAACTGAAGCTAGTGATGCTTGTGGTAGGCAGTGAAGGACAAAGTATTCCATTTTTCTTTTTATTGCAATATTCTCTCTATTTGTTTGCTCAAATTCCCCAAATTGAAGCACTCAATTTTCACCCCCTGTCCACACTGATTTTGATCTTGGTTGTGTCACTTCCAGCTTCCCTCTCTGAGATCGGCATCCTGGCGGCAGCAGTCGGAGGGGCCTGCGGCGTCATTCTGATCCTTCTCTGTATCTTCGTGGCGGTGAGGTTCTACAGGAAAAAACACATGGAAAATGACATTGAGATGCACTCACGGGAGCAGGAATGGAGGGATCCGACAGTGTGGTGAGGGCTGGAGAGCCGGAGCTCCTCTGCTCCACTTCTTCTTAGGACTGGTGTGGAGCTGATTGGTTATTGGGGTCCACTCTGTTGGAAGACACAAAGGAACGTTGAGGGTGAAAAGGCATCTCTTTCTTCCATGTTTGCGTCTCCAGTGTGAGCCTTTCAGATATTATTGTTGTCAATTTACTTCAGTATTAGACATATAATGTACCACCCTTTCCATTCCACAAGGCTTTTACACTTTTATATGTTTTACCAAAAGCTGCCAGTGATTATACTTACTAATTTAACTCAGAGTTTTTTTTAACTATTTAGTATGAGATGTAAATATGGAGGGAATTTCTAACAAAATGCTGTTCTTAACTTCCATCTTCAGTTCACGGCACCAGTGCTGACTGCACAATTTGGCTGTTTTTTCCTCTGTTGATTTGCTCTTTTATCATATAAACATTTATTTTAAGAATCATTGGATATTTTATCAAGTGTGTTACAGAGTAATCATTTGCCTGAAACATTACTTGAACTACATAGTTGATTATATCCCAAAAGAGCACTTCACACATGTTGCTGCTGCAGTGAACTGAATCGTATTCTACCTGCTGCTGAGGGTTTAAAGATAAAAGGAGAGAAACTTTTTTTTCTGGCCAAATCCTTCATTTTCTCAGTGAGTAAAAGCTGCATTAACAACCACTGCTTCACAGTATGTATGTGCCATGTTCAACTTGTGAACACAGAGTTTTACAAATCCAGGGGTCTTAAGCTGGGAGAAATGTGAACTGGTTTTAGTGGTGAAAATGTTCATGAATTGATGTTTTGATCATTGCTGTCAACGGGAAAAGCGATGCAAAAATTTGCTGTGTTTTTTTGGGCTGGGTTTGCTGCAAGCTGAGGATTATGGGAACTGTATTCTTTTAAGTCTCTTTCTCTGTTATTTTGGCTATGGATTTGTGCTAAGGTAAACCAGTGGGGGCCTCTTGTTTTGTTTTCTACACTTTCCATGTGGCCAGATATCTGTGAGTGGCCTGTCTCATTGTTTGCGTGTGTGTGTTAACGCGTGCTTGTTGCATGTGTGTGTGATTGGACATCAGTTCACCTGAAGAGGCAGTTCATCTGAAAGTTTTGACGCCAGAGAAAGAAGTTGATAGTTCAGATGGTGAAGAGTCTGAGCCCAGCAGTGGAGACGATGAAGAAGAGGAAGGGGAGGAAGAAGACGACGACGATGACGACGATGATGATGATGACGACGATGATGATGATGATGATGATTAAACGGACCTACTTAATTGGCTTAAAAATTTGTTTTTCTTGTTGCGACATCAGCCTTTTTACTATTCCCTCATATGATTAAATGTTTAAATGTAATTTATTTCACTTTTTCAGTGCATTCTGGTCACAGAATTACTTTAATATGCTACAGCAAATGTTGAAAAGGTCTACCAGTTCAGCTTTGTACCCCATTGTATAACATAGTTCAATCCACTATGGACATTTTTAAATATATACTGACATTTTTTCAAAATTGGTGCTGCAGATATTATTTAAACCTACATTATGCACAGTGCAGCTCAACTACTGACTGTACAATGAGTCATTTTGGTCTGTTATGCTAATGTAGCTTTTAGCTGTTAGCTCCAAGCAGAGATGAGGAGTGGGCTACAGAAGTCTGGTAAACTCACTTCTGAGTCTGTATTTTCAAAGATGTTACCCCAACAGATGCTGACTCAAGTGACATCACTTGAGGTAGTTTCTAATGACTTTTTCACATGTAGTTTGCCCAGCATCTGTATTTTGAATTGGAAAAGTAAATTGATAGAATGCCCCTTTAATTTCTGTGTGTTTGATAGATGTGAGTCTGAATTGTGTTCTGTGACTGCTTCAGTTTTTACTTCTTTTTGCTTATTTGTATGGATTTCCATGCAGTTACAGCTGGAAATTGACTGCCTTCGATCAATGTGTAGAAATACATTTTTTATATAAATGGACAATAGATTTTTAAAGAGAGGAGTGAGTTTGATATGACTTATAAAAGCATTAGTGCATCAGCTGAGACAAGACAAATCCAAACTCTCAGCTGTGTCATAGTTCACCTTTGCAGAGGTTTTTGAATGCATTTGGGAATGCAACAGGAGAATGGGTGCTTTTATTCAGTTTATGTTTCCAGAAAGTGCACCATTAGATCAATGAGTGATAATAAAAGCTAGTGTTTACTACATGGGCAGCATTGCACATATGATTTTGTATTTTGATTTTGTACGTAGTGTAAAATAAGCTGAAATTTCCACTTTTTTAAACTCAAGTCCTGAAATGTTCTCAATATCCATATTAAGCAACTCTGGAATAAAGAACTGTTTTGGAAACATTGACTAATGTTCATTGTATTTGCAGTGCGTATTGCGTGAAGTAACAGATCAGGTGTTGAGCTGAACAGTTTAGGTGGTTGACTGGGAAATACCAACTTTATGCCACTCCTGTATGTGTCATAGTGACAGAGAGTTACAGTCACAGCTCCTGGCCTCAGAAGAGCTGAGCAAAGTGTAAAGTTTCACAAAGATTTCTGGGCTTAAAATGCAAAAGTCAACTTGTTTCACATCCCTCTTTTCTGAAGGAGATGCCCGTTTCTTTAAATAAATTGATTTTTAACATTTTTAAAATATTTTTCAACACCTACTTTACAGTCATGACAACATAACACACATTACTAACATAAAAACTCATGGGAAAGGAATGCCTATCCAGTGCTGTGATTGGAGCATAAATTCAGAAAAACAATGGAATGTAAGACACATCACCACCTAGTGGTGTCATGAACTATATTAGTCATAGTCCTTAAGTGGATTTCTTTTTTTTTCTGTTGACTTGAAACAAAAAAATATACATTTATATCCGTCTTCTTAAAAAATATAAACAAAACTCAAATGTGAGTGATTGATACTGTTGGAGAAGTTTTTAGAGGGGGTAGAAAGTGATTCTAAACTGGGACATTTGTCACTACACAAGCCTTTCCACACTGACTCTTTTGTTCTGTGGACATTGTACGCTATACTTGTCATGGAATGAAAACATGCCCTGTTAAACAGGTTTTTTCCCTGTATGAATGGTTTAAGCGCTGCATTAACTTCCAAGGAATAGAAAATGAGCTCATTTAAAGACCCGTTACAGCTTATTAACCTTGTTTTTAAGGATGATTAAGGAAAAGCTAATGACGGGTAAGAAATAAAACACTCTGGGTCACAGTCAATCAAAATCTTGTTCAGCAGTGGTCTAACTTTTTCTTTGGTGTACTTTATGTACTGTTAATACAACTATATTACATAACTGGGTCTGGATTTTCAAAGTTTTGTGTATGTGAATGCACACATTCAAATGTACTGGTATAATAGAGTCATCTCTCATGAAAAGATACATTTTTCACTATTATGTCATTCTGGGGTGAAAAGTAACTGAGTAGACATTTGCTCAGGCACAGCAGCTTGTTCAATCATTCTACTTGCCAGCTACCTGTCAGTTTTTAAGATTTTGCTTAAATATACTACTAAAATGTGCTACACTTCTAAAATGCAATACATTGTTACAGACTAAAGCAGCTATATGCAACCTTTTCAGCTTGTGACCCCTCAAGAAATTCCAATGTCTAGTTTTTCTATATATTTATAGACATATATATGTCTATACACACACACACACACACACACACAGACATATGCATGTATATGTCTGTGTGTGTGTGTTGAGAGAGAGGGAGAGAGAATAGACAAACAGATAGATAGATAGATAGATAGATAGATAGATAGATAGATAGATAGATAGATAGATAGATAGATAGA
>JAPZDV010000006.1:8430665-8451355 GCA_029814665.1 Acanthurus lineatus
ATAGATAGATAGATAGATAGATAGATAGATAGATAGATAGATAGATAGATAGATAGATAGATAGATAGATAGAAAAATAGATAGATAGATAGATAGACAAAGGGTCCTTTTTTGGACAGAGGACTTGTATTTTTTATACATAACATTTTCCCAGTAGTATTGCTCTCACTCACTAATGTACAGTAAGAGCTGAGACATGTGTCCTTGTCTCTTTCCTTTGCATAACACACATTCTGCTGCAGTATGAGCAAATGACAGCTGTGTGATTTTAAATTCTGAAAGTGGGTCTACCTGGCATCGTTGAATAATATTATCCAATACTTATTACTGAATGACTGTGCAGTACATACCATGTGGTTATGTTTGTGTGAGTGTTCATGTGTAGACCTGCACAGGTCTGCAGCAGCTCCCTGTCTTTCTGCAGCAAAATGCTGTTGTTTTTTTTTCTTCTTATTGCAGCTCTGGAAGAGTTCCCACCACTGCTGCATTGATACTCCAGTGGAGGGGCCTGTAGAGGAGAGCGGTGAGCCTGCAGCCCGGCCACATTATCTCTCACTCAGAGCTTCATACCCATTAAAAGACCCTCCTCTCCGCCTCACGCCACACTTCACCTACCTCATGATGAAGTCCTAACTATATTAGTTTATAATCTTCTGTTTTTTTTATGTCCTGCAGGTTCTTGCTGGATACAATCACATACTTTTTAATCAAACACAGGATGAATTAAGTTTGTTCACTCAACATCCTGTAAAGATTTTAATCTGGATATTTCTGTTGTGTCTGCAGAGCTTTGCTAATCCCAGAGCCATCCCTTTTCCTATTCAGGTCTATGGAATCTTACCTGTGCTATCCTATACTGAATGCATGAGTGCAGCTGCTGACATTTAAATTAGACAATATTCCACATAAAAGGGGGCATTACAGGTATTGTAAGCTTTGCACGAGCTGCAAAAGAAAAATAGATGGCATCCTGTAGAGTCCACATATGTACCTACCTAATAACCTGCTCAATGAATAATAGATCACAGTGTTAAGCAGTCTGCGCACAAACTAAGTAAAGTACAATTTAAGCTTCTGGCTTAGATACCTGCATCTTTTTCCTCAGTCTGCCAGTGTAAATTTCAGCCACTGCCTTTCAGAGCTGCAGTCTTAACCTTACCTTTCTCTCCCTGTAAAAGATGTAGGCCTACAAGTTCTGTAAGAAGAGAAAAACAAGTAGGAGGTGAGGTCCAAAATGGATGTGTATCCTTCCCCTTGTCCTCTGCCTGTGTATCTGTACCTTGGCGCAGATGCATGGCTCCCTCCGTCACATGATCCCAGTTGCATCCTTGTTAACACTCAAAAATCTCCTTTGCTCCAGTACAAAACTTTAATTAACCTCTTACCAACCACTTTATTATAATAAACTGATAACAACAAGACATTATTGCTGCATAGTCACCTTCCTCACAGTAATGGCCCCTTACTGTAAATTGTAATTAATGTATGAAGTTTGACAGGCACATAGTCTTGAGTAACAGAATGCAACATAAGAGGAATCTAAAACTGACCAATCAAGTCTAAAAAAATAAGCTAAGTGCTTTATCTGCTGTGTCCTGCAGTGAATATTGCAGACACATGAAACTGGTCAGCTGGAGTTGACTGATGTGTTTTTACGTTTATGTGAAAGGAGCTGTCCTGTTGTGAAAAACGACTGCACACACTATCACAATGCACTAGCAGCTGCATCAAGCTAATCGCAAGTGAGTAATAAACACCTCATGATATACAAGATAGTTTGACCTTCTAGGCACTGAATGCGACACACATGCACATATAGCTGATGGCTGTGGATGCTGATTATCCTGAGCCTGGGAAACATGAGCACAGCAGGGGAATGTCTTTCAGGAACAGAGAAGAGGAGAGAAGAGTCTTTGAAAAATGTAAGATTTTCAATCTGGGGAAGGTAAAGTGCAGAGTGAGAGAAACTAGATTATAAAAGAAGGGTAGATCTTTCAAAGTCACATTGCAGTAAGAAAAAAAAAGAAATTTCAGTATAATGAAGAGTAACTACTGCACTGTTTTCCCTACTTGTAATTCTAGGATGCTGAGTTTGGATTGGTGACGTTATCGGTGACAGGACAGTTTATGAATGGAGCATTTTGATATTGGGACTGTGTGTCTGGCCCGGCCCTGGGGCTGCATTACACAACCTCCCCCTCAACCTGCACTGCAGAACTTTTCTCTGATCTTCACAAACACTCTGACAAAAGTGCCTGAGTCTGCATACACGCCCCGAGTCAGGAGAAGGGGAGGAGAGTGAGGATGGGAGGGAGGAGAGCAGGGAGCAGTGAGGGGAGGAGTGAATGGGGGGTGATGGAGGAGAGGAAGAGAATAGGAGGGATACAGAGGCAGGTGAGGGAGGGGAGACAGAGAGACGAGGGGAGAGAGAGGGAGGTGGCATGAAGCCAGCAGAGAGGACGGGGAAAAGTTGTGAGATAGCCGGAGAGACGTGGCAGGGAGGAGAGTCAGCTTCACTGGGGCTCTGCTGGGGGAGGAATGAGAGCATCAGCTTTCCCTCCTGTCTGTCTGTCCCTTTACGTCTCTGTCTGTCTGTCTGTCTGTCTGTCTGTCTTTCTGTTTGTCTCACCCTCTACTCTCTAATTGTCTTTCTTGCTGGCTGGCACTGCAATGTGGCTGTCTCTGCAGTGAAAGTGCCGGCTGGTGGATTCTCCTTGAGTGAACCCTGACTGTGCGCAGTGAGCTTTTGCCGCTCTGCCACTGTCCTGTCCACACTGACTCAGCTGTGCAGGCAACCTGCCGGCCTGTGAGCGAACACCAGCTGCAGGGAGCAGGTAAGCATGAAGGAAACTTGAACTGCACCTAGAATAAGATCGTGTTGTTTCTTTCAGCCTTAGCACTTTTTCATTCAGGTAAACAGGTACATTATGCGCATGTGGACACATGTATGCAGAAACATGAAAACATAGACTGTAACTGTACAAAAATGTTACTTTTTGCTGTGCTGCCTGTTGTTTTATATTGACTTACTGTCCTATGATGAAATTTCAGCCCTTTGTCTTCTGCCCTTTGTCTAACCTACAGTCTCTTCTATAGGAGTGCTGTGGGGGCTGGCAGGCAGGCTCACCACCCCTTTGGACTGCTGTAGGTCCAGCATTGGGACGTGCCTCGTTAGGGGTCTGGACACTCAGACAGCAGCTGCCAGATTTAATCCAGTTTAACTGAGAGGCTGAGTGGTGCGAAACTATAGTCTACTAGCTACCTGGTGCCCAGGCTGGACCCTGTAGCAGTATTTGTTTTGGAGCACATCTGGCTGCCATGGAGGTCCAGTGGGTTGGGGTCGAACCCCCCAGGCTGGGCCCTCCGCACACGGCTGTTGGCCTGATTGTCTCCGTACTGTTTGGTAACGTCTATCTCTCACTTTACGTCACCTTTTTTTTTTTGCTCCGCCATCATTTTACTCCAGCTCCCATATCAGCACACATTTGTGTTGTAATACAGAGCAGTAATGCTGGGGTTTTCTCATATCTATCACTGACCTTCATCTGCTTTTAAAGCTACGTATGTGTTGCTGGGATTGTATTTTTTGTGTTGGTTCACAAGATTTTGCCTTGATGACAGGACTAGTTAACTTGTGATAAGTTTCATGTTTTATGAAATATATGCTGTTGGTCTGTGGATGCTGGTTCATGAGAATCGGCTTGGAATTAAGTCTTTGGCAGATACAGTTTTTTAAGTGTTGCTGCAGTCACATGGTTTGGTCTTTTCCGTGATTCATATTGGTTTAGAATGAGATTGTATGTCCACAAAAGGAAAGGTCAGCAGAATAAAGTTGCCCTTGTGAAAGAAAAGCTGTGTCAGACTTAAGGCACTCAAGACGAGGCCCTGCCACTCACAGCATATTTTGCTGGATAAGATGTGTATCTGCAGTAACAGAGCAGCAGCGCCACTCAGACCAATTTCCAGTAAACCATCAAGATTTTGAAAATCAGTGCTTTGTTATCCAGGTCTGACTCAAGTAACTGCACATCCAGATGAGAGTGACGGTGCTGTTTTTCCATGTAGGTTATGTTGGTTTGGATGTAAAGTATCAGGTGTGGATATTTGATAATGTGCTCCTGAGATGACACCCAATCAGACGTCTCCAATTCAGTGTTTCCCTAATCTTGTTAAAGAAATGCACTAAAAAAAGCATCCCATTACATTACTGTTAGATTTCAGTCAATGGACATAAGTTTTCATCCTGCCTAAGCCATTATCTTAGAAAAAACTGCCTGCTTTGGCTGAAATGCACCTGTCAGTATATGTATGTTCAATTTTTGCAGTACACACTGTTTGAGATTTCCCAAAATCCCTTCTGGGTCCTGGAGCACCAGTGCAGCACTAGTGCAGCAAACTGCATTGAAAAGCTAAACTTCTATTTAACCATTGCCTGTGTCAATAAGACATTATGTCTACTGTAGGCTCTAAAACAAACTTCTAGCATTCTAGTAAAGTAAAGTTAATCAATATGTTTATCCTCAGTACCATTTTAAATATTATGTTCCCCTTATTTGCAAACACAACCTGACTTGTCAGTTGTATTCTGTTGCCAGGTTAACATCTTCATGTTGTTGTTGTTTTTTAGAGTGAGAATAGAAATATCTTGCTCACAGGTGTTGTCTTTATTTAGAATAGACAAATAATAATAACCCTTCACCAAAACTGCACAACAGACATAACCAGCAGATGCAGGTGGCCAAGGAGCAGGGAGAAAAATGTTACAGCTGAGACAAAACAATAAGACATCATCATTTTGTGGTAGATAAACACCTTTATTGTGTAATGTGCTTTGTATAAAAGGATGTACCTCTTGATACAGCACACTTGTTAAGCAGTTTGTATGTATCAAACATGTAGAATGATCAGATATCAGATTTGAATGTAGTGACGTATTTAAACTACAATAGTGGAATTGGGTGAGATAGTTACCATTAGTGCACTAACTGAGGGGATTATTATCCGACAATTAACTATTTTAACAGTGCTTTATTGATCTCAAGTCTCTGTATTTTGGCCTCCAACACTGGATGTTCATCTTCAAATTGCTGACTGGACAGTTGTAGGAAAGCAAATATCAGATCTGAATTTTTTTTTTGAAAATTGATTTGGTCTTTAAATATGGATGAGTCTTTTAATGTCCTGTGTATAAGATTCAGTGGTATCTAATGGTAAGGTTTCAGATTTCAACTGACTAAATACCTCTCACTTTTTGGAAGTACATGATGGTGGCAAAAATCATAACACAAAATGCCTTTTCTAGAGGAAGTATTTGGGTTTGTCCATTCTGGGCTACTGGAAACAACTTTTACCACATGAAAAAGGGCACTGCAACACGTTGGACACTGAAAAATGACCTGCTCTCTCTTTAGATATAAAAGGCTCATTCTAAGGTAAACACTACATCCAAATTTTTTTAAGATATACTGAAATATACACTAAATGAAAAAATGCTCAGGAATTTTATATTTAATTTCCTGCCTTATTATAAAAATAGATGCCTCTAAACATGCTGCTCTTGTAAACTCCTAAATATTAGTTTAGCATTTGCCTCTAAAAACCAGCATCATCCAGAATTCAGTATTTACTGACATAGAGATACCACATATTTTTTAAAAAGATGTGTGCACTTATTTGTGTATTCATCGAATAAGCTATTGTTCTTACGTTGACATATTTAGGAAACTGGAGCATCACTGCTCTACTTTTATCTAAAGCAGTGAAACTTTACCATGCAAAAAAAAAACTTTAATTGGAAACTTCAATATGAAGTGCAGACAAAAGGCAGAGAGGCCTTTGATTCAAGGTAGAATGATATTTGCATGTTGTTAGAGAAACAAAACACAGGAAAGTTGAAATTTAAAGAAGTGTATAGTGTATATGTAAGTGTATATGTTATTCAACTTGCTTTGTCATTGTTCTTCTGCCAGCAATTTCAGTTACTGCAGTTAAAGAAACAGGGTCGTCTTATGGAAAACAAACGTTTTTACGACAAAAAGAGGAATGCAGTATGAACAATGGCAAAAATGAAAATTTGATATCCATCAAATATAATTTAAGAGGTTGAAAATGCATGAGTGAAAGTGTGATTGAGCAATGGGACAGAAAGAGCTGATCCTGTTGCCCTTCTGTCGATGTTTTTGTCACTGTTTTTGCAAGCTCACTGTGCTGCATTGGACCAGCTTAAGGAAACACTGGAAGTAGTGAGTTTTCCAGATAGCAAGAGTGAGATGAGAACCAAATCAATAACATTCCCACAAACGGTTTGCCCTTCTTTGCTGTGTCAAGCTGTATCTGCTGTTCTTAGCAATCTTATTCCTATTTGCTGCAGTGGTGCTTGTCAGACATTGACCTTGACCATGTTATGAGCAAAGGGTAACACAATGTGATGAAACAGAAATCTCAGGGATGTTAAAAACAGGGTAGAAAATGTTAAATCAGCAACCATGGATGATATTCAGGTGTGTCAGTGTTATGTTTTCTCTCTTTAACCCCTGCATCTGTGTAGGAGTCCTGTCCAGCACCTCCTAAGCATGTAGTTTACACCTCACACACTAGATGGAAGCATTAGGCAGAAGGTGCTTTACTGGTGTAAGAGAGAACAGACACACAGTGCAGTCTGTCCTTCACCTGCTGGAACTGTAAAATATTTGCTATCTGTGACCTTCACACATGCCTGATCACAAAACTGAGCAGCTTAACAAGTATAAGATTGTTTATCTTCACTGTCACTGAAGTTGAATTGTCATGATTTTAAGAGCACATAACACCATACATATGAAATAGGACCGGTCAAACATCAGTAACGTGACACCGCAAAGTCCTTGCTGTGACATTCCTGTAAATAAGAGAATGAAATCTGCTGTGCGGCTTGTGAAACTGTAACCGTACACCAGGGACCAGTCAGACAGTCACAGTAATTAAATCTTTCCTCCATCGTTTAAAGCAGATGGGTCGGAAAAACTGGCACAAATTTTGTTATGGTTTGTCTTGTACGTCATTCACTTTAGACTTGATAATGAATGACGTACAAGACAGACAAGTTTTTCATATTCACATTATTGTCTTTTTTGTACTAGCAATTATGATTAGATGTTTACTTGAACATAATAATGAATGATGTGAGATTTATTTGTTAAGATAATCAACTGAATGATTCACACATATTTGGTAGACATTATTCAAAGTAAGTTCCAGTGTTTTGGTGTTTTGATGTGTATGAGGCAGATTCAATGTCAGTGAGAAGTCATATCCTGTCTTCTTTGCTTGTTTTCTCACAGTAACACATGAATTCAAGAATTAACACCTCCCAGACAAAACTAGTTAGGCACATAACCTGTAAAAACTGCAACTAATAATTCTTTAAACTTTTCTCAAGTTTGTTACCCTCAAACTAAACCAGGCAAGTTGTTTCAAGTCAATTTTTTTTAAGCTAAGCTAACTTGTTGGTGTCTCTGGATAGTTTAAAGGTATGACATGTAATATTTTGATGTTAAATTTTCCCAAAAAAGAAAATATCCTTAATTTTATTCCAGATAATAGTATGTTTCAGTCAGTAACACCTGTCAGAGAGTGAGGGAGGAAGTCAGCAAACATAACTACATGTTATGAGAAGAAAACTTTAATGAAATGCCTTGTCTGTGAACATTCCTGCTTGAATTGGTCAGGGAGATTGTTATCTGCAAGGGTGGCTGTTTAGCGATGAAATTTAAAAAATCTAGCTCCAGCGGCAGGATTTACATACTGTTTGTTTAATAAAACAGATATAAAAGTGTTCACAAAAAACTGCTGTGAAGTTGATTCTTGTTGTGTTTTCTGTTCCCGCTCAGGTATGTGGTCTGCTCAAGCTCTTGAGATGTCAGTAGGGAAGATTCCCTTCCTGGAAGCAGTAAATGGCAGCACGGTCACGTTGCCCTGCACATACTACAGCTGTATCGGCATCAAAAACCTTTACTTCAACTGGCAATTCAACAACAACGGCACCATGCAGAAGGTAAGAACCTTCACGCTTAGGTTTTAGTAACTTGTAAGTGGTGGTTTTTGGATGATTTACAGCTCGTTTGTCCTACAACAGGTGTGTGAGTCCGTGATACCGTCAGAAGACGTGGCTCCACATGTGAGTATATATCGAGAGCGCGTGGAGTTTGTGGGGAAAGGCATTGACATCTCCATCTTGCTCTGGAACATCACCTTTGAGGACGGAGGCCAGTACACTTGTTTTGGACGCAACCCCAAAGAAAAGGGCAAGAACCACAGTGCCATCTTCAGTCTCATTGTGGTGGATGAGTGTGAGTGGTCAAAGCCTTAAAGGGAGGGATCTGGTTTAGTATCCTTTTACTTAACATATAAATGGGGTCCTGCAGCAAAATTGTATGCAAATTAGTTGTGTAACTATCCATGCAGTTGAATTTTTTTGGCAAATAAGGCTGAATAATCCTATCCAACCAATTACGTGTCTACCAATATTTTCAATATTCAATGTTCAATAATAGATATCATGCCATATCATACCATAGATATTACTAGTTAAACTATATGCCCTGACATATATATTGTCCAATTACAAATGTAGGACAGCTCATTGGGGCTTACTTCATGCTGCCATAAAATGCATACTGAAGAGAAAAAAACTAGACCATGCATTCATTGATATGCTGAAGATAAAACAAATCAGGACACAAATACAAGGACAGTACTGCTCAAGTAAAGCTTAGTCTGCTGAGAAAAAAAGAGTAAAATAGCCCTGAAGGGAGAAAATAAATCCTGTGGTGACTGTTAAAAAAATAAAAAATAGTGTGGAACTAGTTTATGACATATGTTTGTTAAGTGCACGTCTTTATGTGTTTATTCAGTTGTTATTTTCTAATAAGTTAAGTTTGGACAAGACAATACACCACTGCTCTAATCGTTTTTTTGCTGCATTAGAGGGAGACCCTTTTACACTTGTTTCACAAAGATGTGGTTTGTGCATCACAGGGTAAAACATTATATAATGAAACGATGATTAAACATTCTTAGTTAAACATACAACACACACAGGCACACACACACACATCCCCGCCACAGTTCAGAACAAAATAATTTCCAAAATATTTTTTTTCATTCCATTCAAACTAATCCTTTGCTATAATCTATAATCATATGGTTATTGTCCAACCCTTTCTGTAGTCTGAGTTTCTGCACATTAAGCCTAAACTTGTCTCTCCTCACAACTGGAGCAACATCATAACTACTTAGCTACATGCATCATAGCTACTGGTGTAAACTTTGGACAGTTGAGTAAAACTATTCCAGCATCCACACAGCGATCTTTACTCAGAGCATTTGAATCTGATGACTGACAGAGCTACAAAGAAAATTCACCACGTCACTAAAATGACTCTGGGAAAGTGCCAGTCTAGCTTTAAAAATCTAGACACACCAAATATCACAATATATGAGCTCCCTGACATTGTCTGTATACTTTACATCTTTATTTTGAGGTGTCAGACATGCACGTAGAGATGAATGAAACCACACCACAACTCTAATTATTGGTGGAGGAAAGTTTTCTCCATTAGAAAGTACTGTAACAGCACAATATTCAGCCAGGGCTCTCTTACATTACATATAAATGTTAATATTCTGGAGCCTCTCCATAAACTGTGTATAAGTAAAGTCTTTCCATCATGTCTTTGGTCTTCTATTAATGTCTGCAGTGAGGGTGGTGGACAACACGCTGGCCAACATCATAGCTGCATGTGTGGGTGGAGCCATCGCATTGTTAATGGGCTTCATGCTGCTCAAGAACTTCACTCTCTTTGTTCTTTCCAAGCTTGAGGAGAAAAAGTGAGTTTTTACAACCACAATGCTTCAGCAACACATACATTTTTTTCATACATAGCACATCTCTTGGCAAAATTTGGGACAGTGCATGCTGATGTAATTTTGAAATAAAGCAAGGTTTTTAATTTGTTTTTTACGCCACAGCTGCTACAGTTCTAACTTTGTCTTTTTGTCTTTCACCCCACTGCAGTAAGGAGTGCCTTGTAACTTCATCAGGGATCGACAACACAGAAAATGGCCTCTCAGGATCCAAAGCTGATTCAAAGCCAACACCAAAAAAGAAATGAGAAAGTGCATGTACATATAACCACATAAGTACTCATATTTATATACATTCTTTGCATATATGTTTGTATATGCATATGTGTTTTGCAAACATTGAGAATATTTATGTTCAAGTCTGGATCCTAAAAACTCTGCCTGGCTGTGGCCTTAACAGGGATGCATGCATGGACTCATGACTGTGCAGATGATATACAACCAAAGACTGTGCAAATCATGAGTGCACACATAGTTACTTAAAATCAGCATGTAATTGAATAATTTCCATCTAAAACATATTTGCACCAGAGTTGAGTCTGACTTATTTAGGATTAATGTCTAATCTAATCTAATATATATTTACCTCCAAGGTTAATGTTGTCCTATATTTCAAACTTTTTCACCCACATTGGTCAACACATTACTTTGTGTATTTTTTAAATGGCTAGATGAGGGGAGCTGATAGCAATTAAACATTTGACACGTAAAACAAGAGTGCACTGGACCTCACAGATCATGAATATCAAATCCAAAAAGTCCATAAGTTTGGAAAAATTTAAAAAAAAAAAGTTTTTCCCAAATTGTCTCTGCTTGGACTGTGAGACTGACATTCATTATAGACAGTAGATGAAAACACACTGCTTTGGCAAGAACAGTGATGGAAGTACAACCTTAAAGGTAGCTTTATAACAGAAAGGAAGAAGGGACAACACCGGAACAAAAAAAATAATCTGTTTTAATAGTTTCTGTATGATAAAAAAGCTAAATATTTATCATTCCAATCGGTCCCGCAGTTAAAGTCATTAAATGAAACACACTCTAAATTTAAAGTGCTGTGCAAACAAAGAGGGTCACATATCTCATCATGTGTTGTGCAGCGAGTATAAGCTAAGTGATCACATTTGTGTTTATGATCAGGAACCCAAGTATCTCTCGCAAATGGGTTACTTTTTGAAGTCATCATACTAAAAGTAAATTATGTGTTTTTGTGTGTGTTTGTTTAAACAGCTGTATATCATTTTTGCACAGTCCCACACTGTTTAAAGTGTTTTGCAGCCATGACATATCAATAATTGTCTGTGGCCACAGCCAGAGCAAATAAAAAATTTAAATATATACTGTTTTTCATCTAAAGTTAGAACAAAAACACTTTTTATTTCAGTGCTTGAGACAGGGAATAATGCAATGTAGTTACAGCTGGGCTGAATCCCTCTTCAGCTAACACTGAATTTAATATAGTGATAAAAACAAAATCAAACTTTGATTTTAGAATCACAGATGACAAATAATGACTGTTTTATCTCACAAATCTACAGATCACTTTACAACTACCTTCTGTAAAGCACCTAGATGTTGCACGTTGTCTGATTCATTCAAACAACTGCAGTAAAACTAAAGGTGAATCAAGCAGCGCTAACAAAAATCATATTGACCAAACATTGTAGGATTCAGCCCAGCTCTTTAACATGTACCTTCTCTTTGCTTGATTCAAAACACAGGTGCCTGTTAGTGCTTCTGTTCTCCCTCTCCACTGGGGAAAAGTACATTCTGCAAAACTGTTTATAAAACTCAGCAAACATTAATAGTACAACAAGCTTCTAAGCTGAAATGATAGACAATCCCTCGAAAAAATCCCCATGCCCTAGAAAATTAATGACCTTCTGATGATGCTGCTTTTAAGAGAAATAATTAATGCATTTAAAGCATGTGCAACATGAGTCAGATCTTAGACACAATGTTAGAAAACAGAAATAGAAACCTTTTTGGGAAAAAAAAAATCATGTTCCAATATACTAACACTGACAGTGTCAGCTCTGAGGAAAGCTGTAAACTTCATTTTATGCCAAGCTAACTTCATCTCGCTAACCCTGGCTAAGGCTAAGCATTATTTGGTGGAAACTGTATGCCTTAGTATTTGCCTCCTCATGGAAATGGCTTGTTTAATCTGAACCCTGACAAACTTTCATTCAGACAATGTTATACTCTTTGCTATAAATAATCTGTACCTGCTGCACTGCAGTGAAAAAGATAAACCTGAAGATAAACCTTGGCCTGCCCATGCTTACAGTAAATGATCCATAGATCCATAGATTAAATGATCATAGGGTCAGGCCTCAGATGGCAGGCTGTGTGGGGAGTTTGTTGTTAGAGTACAAACTCTATTGAAGCAGGAAAAAAAAAACAATTGATGCTCTGTGTAGCTCTCAGTGCCAAACGGGAGATTTCATCTGAGCATCGTGTTAGGAGATGAATGTATGCATCATATGAAAACAGTGAAATACATTTTTCACTTGCATTTGCAATATACATCTGTTTCACATTCAAGACACTGAATGTCTGGCTTTAAAAAGAAATACCTCTGGTGAGTGGGACAGATGTGTGGGAAAACACAGTGTCAGGTCAAACATGAACGTACCTCCCCAGCCACAGCAGGTGTTGAATAAGCATACTGCACAGTGAAGTGTGAATGTCTGGTGGTTTCTGAATCTTGAATGTTATAATAATGTGCCTCCACATTAAAGTGACTCTCGTCCTTAGTCACAAGTTTGAAGCAATATTAAAAAGGCGGTGTGTCGGGCATCTTTAAAAGATTTTTTTGTGTGTGTATAATCCAGTACACACACACTGATCATTCAAGAGAGATAAGAAACCAAACAGCACAAATGAGGAAATAGGCATGTGTTAAAGTTCTTCAAGGTCTAATGAGATGAAACGTTAGCTACTCAATGTGATGTGGCAACGGATCAATCTTAAGAAATACTTTGGAAAATGCCACTTTGCTTTCATGCTTAGAGTTGGATGAGAAAATTGATACCACTAAATATAATACTTCAGCTAGCAGCTGGTTAGCTTGCTGCTTAGCTTAGCATAAGTATGGAAACAGGGAGAGCAGCCACCCTTTGCAAAGGAAACAAAATATATCCACGTTGCGCCGACTTTTAAGCTCAAATAAATAACACTTTTTTTCTCATTTGTTTAATCTGCACAAAAACTGAATGGTAAATATGCAAAGTTGTGTTTTTAAAAGGTAGATATTTTCTGGATGCAGTGTTATGCTGGAGTTTCTGCTGTGACTGAATGTGACTGATGTGTCAACAGTGTGTTGCTCACAACTCTCGGGGAAATTAAATAAACAAGATAAAACATGTTCATAAGGAAGCTTTAGAAGTGCTGGTAGCTTATTTGGATGTTAGACAGAGATTAGCTGTTCTCCTCTGCTACTAATGTTGTTACTAAGAGAAGCTAACCTGGTTCAAACTCATCTAACTCTGAGCAAGAGAGGAACATATTTCCAAAAATGTGGAATTATTCCTGTAAGTATAGACCAATGGGCTATTATTTTTGATTTTTTAAAGTGACAAAGGGGCAAAATTACTACATCAGCTGTAATAAAAGATCCCATACAATGGGATGATGAAGTCATTAAGAGAGATATTGCAAGTACACAAGGTGCAAGAAATCTTATGGGTAATGTACAGCTGTCATATGTGTGTTTACCATATGCTTGTTTGCCTTAGAAAATCCACCTCAAGCAGGACTATGAATTGTGTGGTCAAGAAATCAGGTCTTAACCTTTGGGCTTTGCGCTGTGACTTTATGACAATAATTTGCTGGATCGTACGATCAAGTAACTTAATCGCAATAATTGTGTTGAACTTTTAAAGAGTGGGTTTTCTGTCTGTCTGTCAGTTGTTGTTTAATCATTCTTGGACTAAAAAAAAGTTGTTTGTTTGAATAACTGTCTCACTGAATTAATTACTTGAGAGAACCAAGCTTTTGGGTTGAAATTGTGTCATTGAGGGCCTTATGACGACAAGCAACTCTATGCAAATCACAACAGAAGTGATGTTTGTCACACTGCACCCTTGAGTTACGGTGAGGGGCCGGTGAGCAATATAACAGTAGGTGATGTCCTGGATCAGGGAGTTGTGATGATGGGATGCAGGGTGAACAAGGATCATCCAGAAGGGAGCATGAAGAGGACGGGAGCCCTGTACTCGATGAGACTCTCCAGAGCTTATAGACTCACCAAGTCATTCTCCACCGCTGCTCTCTGCATACAAATATAAAGGTGTAATGCTCCAGCTCGCCCTCAAATGATGTCTCCATTTTTAACCTCTCATCTGTGCATATCAGCTCCTGATCTCTTTATTATCGAATCATGAAATCTAATAAAGTTTTTACTTATATATGCCCTGTCATGTTTTTTTTTATATGATGGAGTGCAAAACTTTATGTTTTAGGGCAGTGCCTGTTGTTGGGGAAAAAGAGAAGGAACAATAAACATGCTAGTATACAGGTAAACCTCTACAAAAGACCAAGCCAGCCCACAGTGGCTCTTTTGGGGCCCATGTGGAGCCACTGTGGGCAGACAATTGGGGCCTGTGTGGGCGGCCCACTGTGGGCCCCTGCTACCAACATGTAATGCAGGGCAACTTGTGGGCTTCCCACACTCAGCTTCCACAATTGTGAACTCTCAGCATCCCCACTGGGTCAAGTGTGGGCAGCCCACCAGGGCCACACATGAGCCCCTCATTTTTCATGTCGGTATGGGAGCCCACAGTGGGCTGCCCGCAATGAGCTTCTTTTGTAGGCCCTGCTAATGAAAATAACCTGTGAAACAAGAGAAATGATGAAAGATTAATTCAATGACACAGCACAGTAGTACCAATATTATCCACATGGGAATGTGTATTTTTTTTGTTGATTTATGTAAGATGTCACTGTGAGTGTTCCTTGAACTCAACAAAGCAAAAATGCAACTACTTCAATCAAAATCATTATTTTTTTTTACTAGGATTGGCACCACAGTGACTTAGACCAAACTGCTAGTTTGTTTAGACCAAGGTGTAAGTCATGCACTATTATTACTTTAAAATAATTATTATTTATTAGTCCCAGGACAATTAGGCTGTATACTGTTTTTTAGTATGATAGATATGATGGATTTAGTATGATAGGCCCACTAGGATCCCAAGGGGGTAAACTGCTGTGGATCCTCCAGGGCCTTCCCACAGGGGTGCCATGTGGGTTTTTTGGTGGTCAAGCCCACAGTGGGTTACCCACAGTAAACCCTCACTGAGGCCTCAAGGGGCAAAACTGCTGGATATTTAACTGCATCTTTTTTAAAAATGATTGGAGAGGGCAAAGTGTTTATGTGCTCCTATGCCAAATGCCCCTGTTGTCCTTCTTTTACCTCAGAACTACAGAGCGACATCTAGTGGGCAGGGTATCTATACAGGCAGAGTTGAATAAGATGTTTTCAGTAATGGTTGAGCCTGTTGCTCTTTTATTTTAAACCACTTAAATACATATAAAATTAAAAAATATATTGATAGGGAGAGAGCAAGTCGTTTTTACAGATGCAGGGGGAGGGTACAAAAAGTATAAAATGTCATGGAGGGAATTTGATTTTTCTTTCAATTGTAGCCATAACAAATGAACCGCCCCCACCTTAATATATACAGTTCTTACAGTTACAAACACAACAATTATGATTTTCAGTTGATTATACTGTAATTAAAACATACTTATAAATATCTGTAATATTATGCAAATAGATCTTCCACTGGTCTTTAGACCCTCCAACAACAGGCAGACTAAAGGTGAGAGAGAATCCTGTAATCTTGTAAATAAACTGACTCTAATATCATCCATGCTCAACCTTTAAGTAAATGACTATTTTAAGTCACCTGGCCTTCATCTTCTCCCCTCATGACATTTAGAGGGCGAGAGTAAGGGATTATTTAAAAATCTGTGATCATCTGGTTGGAATTTATTATGTTCACTTATTGGCAAACACAATTATTATCTAATAAATTGTATCTCTGCAAGCTAAAGTAAAGAAATGTCACACCTAAGAATATGCAAAAATAAAATCTTGAACATTTGGGGCTTTAATTTGTTTTATCTTGCAAGAATGTTTCATCTTTACTGCATTTTGTGTCAGTCCTCTTTTCTGTGCCCATGTTGCTCTCCAGGTTCTCCTTTACATTTTCAGTGATACCAAGCATAGTATACTTTAAACTGTATCTAAAGAAATCCTTACATTAGAATTTGAACCTTTTAATTTAACAAATTATACCTGTGCAGTTATTTTCATGAGACATTGTGTTACAGCACGGTGGTCTTGTGCAAAGTTTTCTTCAATAATACTGAAATTACTTTAAAAAACTGATCACAACAACGAGCTACAAACATAATCACTCTGCATCTGAAGCCCTGTGTGCAGCTCTGAGTACACCGGGCGACCTGCATGAGTACCTTTAACCAGCAGGTGTCAGCAGTGACCTGCATGTAAAACCTGAGCTCCGGTCAGATCAGATCGCAGCGGCCGCTGCAGGAAGAAGAGCATGAGGAGTCATGCTGCTGCTGACCTTTTCTTTACGTTGTTTTTCAAAACAACCAAATTTTTCCTTAGTGGCCGCTGATGACCCATCGACGACGACGCACTTCTAGATTTTACCACTTTCACTTTATTTATTGCTGTTAAGGCTGCGTATTGTGAGCAGTATTGAGAAACTTTTTCGTACGAAAACTGGAAAAAAAAATCATGATTAATTTAAATTGTGAAAATATATATTAAAAAAATTTAAACAGTTTCACAGTTTCATATAAACGCTGCAGGTGATGAGTTATATGTAATACACTGTTTACGATGAAACAGGCCACATATCGTTAATTTAATAATTTTGTAATCTGAAAGGAAACTCCCTATTAAAAGCTTTTGATTCAGTCAACACGTTTGTCAACCTCAAGGTCTGTTACTTTAAGTGTTTCTATATCTGAGGGCTGTGAGTAAAATATACATCAGTGAGTGTGTGCTTAAATGTCAGGAGCCTACATCTCGATGCCATATAATTAAATTTTATTGAAAGTGGCAGACACACTCCTAAACATCTCCTGCTCTTGTCACCCCTCTGTGGAATGATTTTTTCATTTTTATTTTTGTGTGTTAGGAGATTTTGCGGCTGTTGCAGCAGAGGATCACTTTCCTGATCCACCACTGGTAACCACAGTGACTTTAAATATTCTATGAACTGGGAGTGTCCTGCAACTTACCCTCCTAATTTATGCTTAAGGGAGATTTTTCATATCAGTCGCAAGAGAGCAGAGGAAAAGGGCAAAATAGCAATGCAGAAAGTTGCTCACTGTCCTGTAAGGATTGACTGAAACCTTTCATGAGGGGTTTAATTTACCTGATGTGTTTTTAACCCGCTATGTGAAAGTGTCATGCCCCACACCCTACTACTTTCGCTCTCTCCCTCTCTCTCTCCTCCTCCTCTCTATCTGCAGTGCATTTCTGTGCGCAAATGTCTACGCACGTTTCATGGCTCCGAAAGACAAAGAAAAACAGTCATTAGACTGTGCTGTAGCTCCACGTCCCTGTGATTGACATCCAAACTCAGAAGAAAAGACGTGAATACATTTTTTAAAGTCTTTGCAGCAGCCTGAGTGGCTTTTGTAGATTCATATTGCGCAAAGAAACGCGGTCATCAGGGGCGCACAGGTGGGTGCGCTCTCCAAGGTGCCAACAGATCGGTCTGCGCAGCTCCGCCGCCAATTTAAACTCTCAATTCGGACACAAGTTGACCAAAACCCCCTGTTCAGCCCGCGTCAACCCGCGGCTTTGCTGTGAACCATCGTTCTGCGGTGTTTGATTAGTGTATGGAGGATGGATTTGCATGCACAGTAGTCTTGGGAGGAGAGGAGGGGACATGGGCGGGGCTGAGGAGCCTCTCATTTCCCCTCCATGCTTAGCGGGGCGGCAGGGCTGGAGAGACCTCCGGGGAGCACAGTCGCCAGTCCAGCACGGAGACCCGCCTGGCCAAAAAACCGCGCCTCACACTTGCCAGGATTGCCAAATATTCCTGAAAAATATACCTGCTATTTATGGCATGTGGCTTGTAACTTTACTCCTGCTGTACTCTCTCCAAGAAGGTAAGAGAAAAAGAAATGCTTGAAATTTTTCACACCTTGCATTCCAAGTGCTGGAGCCTTAATATTTTTTAAGTTGAATGAAAAGTGACAATTACTGGAATGTTCTTTCGTTATTTGTGAATGGTGTATGTGGCTTGTGCTTTGTTTAATCGGTAGCCGTGTGATGGAGAATCGATTAAAAATGGTTCTTTCAGTCTAAAAATGCATAAAGCTGCTGCTGCTGAACAAGTACAAATATTGTGTGTGTAAAGGTGTAAAAGTGTTTTTTTTAATACCAGAGTGTTTTTTGGTTTTATGCAGCGGCCCGTGATGCATCAGATGGGGCTGATAGCACGGATTGTTTTCGCATTAGCCTACCAACTCCAGTTATGAATATGTAAAATGGCTGAATAGGGAGAATGAGGTGCAAATAGAGACGGAGGGTGAGAGAGAAATGAAAACATGTTTCGGTCTGCAATTTTATCAATTGTTTACCGATTTTAGAACAAATTCACTCAAAATTTTGCACTCCTGCAAAGTTTTGAGGGAGATTCTTGTAATTTTGCACCTTTGTGCTCTCATTGTGTAGCCTTTGCTAATTGCAGCTGTTTTGATGGACTATATTTGGCACAAGCGCTCCATTCCACAGAGATGCTTTGAGGGTTTTTTTTTTTTTTGTAAATTTTGTTTTGCCTTTTTCAACGGTGTGATTTTTAGGTTTTTTATTTCTTTTTCTGTGTGACGACAAATTGTTGCCGTTTTAAACTGGATTACACATAAAAGGCCCTTTTTTTCTAGAGCGGCCTTATTAGTTTAATGGATCTACACCCACATAAAGGCCATAATTAGTGCATTCAGATTTGTCCTCCTTATTTAATTCATTTGGCCTCTTCATTTTTTTCCCTCGTTTAATTGTATTTATAGATATAAAGCTCGGTCTATTTGTTTAAATGGATTCATTTTTCTTTCTCGTTCAGTATATGCAGCAAATCCCTGACCCTATTGCAAAGTTGATCTTCTGCTATTACAGTGCATTATAATAATCCTGGACAAATCTGCGTCGAAAATAACAGAAGTTCAACACTATCTCCACACGAGAGCTTTTTCTAGGCCTTTGTGTAGCCTGCCCGTTTAGAGGCATGTTTACATAATGTTTCGCCCTTATTAGCAAAGGCCCAGGAAGGTGTAAATTTATCAGTCAAAAAGCTCAGGAATATGGATTGTCTGGAAGCAGGACTATGACTGTTGTCGGTGCAAACGAGTTGATCAAAATAGGCCATCAGGTCCATTTGCCGTTTCAAGTCCTGGCATGTTCCCACATTGAAATAGACTTTTTAAAATGGCCTATCAATCAGCAATTAGCTAAATGCTGCCCGTGTGTGTTGTACATGTCCTGTTTTATTCATCTCTCCTATATATGTTTCGTTATGGATTTAAAGCAGCTGTTTACCTTGAAAGTAGAAAGATGTGTTTCAGCGTCTCCGAGGAGTCTGAGGAATCATATTAATATGCGCAAATTTATTTCATCAAATGAGAAACTCCAGGGGTGTGGGTGCAGATTATAGACTTGCCCGGTCATGTTCCTCACTAATAGCGCACCTGGACCCCGCGGTCTCGTTTGCGCGCGTGCCAGCGCGTGCGTCACAGCTTGAATTCTGTGTGTCTGTGTGTGTTTGTGCGTGCGCGCGCCTGTATGTGTGTTGACGAATGCGCGGAGGAGGGGAAGGGACGGGGGACACCCCTCTTGGTTTTGTTGTGAAATGTTGGACACTTTTGAATGTTGCTTATACCGGATCGGAGCTGCAAGACCACTCATCCATTTACTTTCAAGAGTAAAATGACCTGTATACTAAAAAAAGCCCAACCCAACATTAATAAAAAATTATGCTTAGTTATGTCAGACAACCTCAGATTTAGGAGCTTATCAGGGTGAGGGGTAATTTAGGGATTGTTGTGAAAAAATACTTGAAGGGTAATAATAGCTTTTAACCTATTATAGCGCAATACCCGGATTTTTTTCTATTTTTTCAGAATTTTTGAAATATTTTACCCAATTAAATGAGGATTTATTATGGATTTAATTGGTGATTTGAAAACAAAAAATCTGTGTTTTCTTTTAGCTGTCATTTTAAATTAAAATCATGGACTGTAGGCCTACTCAAGAAATTGTGGGTTAATCAGCACAGAATCAACTCTAATATACAGACCTGCTGTGGGTCTATTATAAAAATATAAATCAAATCATTGGACAGAATGACAAATGTTCAGCATTTAAATTTAAATTAAAATTTTGAATTTTAATTTTGATATGTGATCCTTTACCCTGGCACATTCTTGTCCTCATCTCTGCTCACCTGCTACAAATAGAAATATGCAAAAATCCCCCCCTTCCTCCCCAGTCCAATTCCCTGTGCTTCCTTTGCAAGGCTGCACAATTAAAGCTGCAGTCTGAGCTATAGGCACCTCTCAGTGACAGAGCTGTGTGGTCCACAGGGGTGCCAATCATTACTCAGGCAGGGCACAGGCCTGCATTTTTTACCAGCTCAAACCAGGCATTACTTAATTTTACAAAAACACCCATCCTAACGAGGGTTGACTAATAAATAATAAGCTCTCAGTATCATTTTTGTTGGTTTTGGGATATT
>JAPZDV010000006.1:8451455-8481976 GCA_029814665.1 Acanthurus lineatus
CGAGGGGTGACTAATAACTAATAAGCTCTCAGGATCATGTTTGTTGGTTTTGGGATATGTCAGAAACTGAATAAGTCCATTTCTTTTCATTTAAAATGAGGAAATTTTGCAGTGACACAAATGCTAAAAAAGTAGATTGTTGCAGGCCATTTTTTAATGATCCAGTGGCTGATCAGACAACTTGACTTAAATTTCCAACACTTTTAACTCAATAAATCAACAGTTAAATATACAGCAGTACCAGTGTTGCCTATTCTATGCAAATAAGAAACTTTAAAAATCTGCACTTAAATTTTGGTCAATGTTGTTGCCAAATGGTGGGTAAAGCATGCTGGTGTAAGACTGTCAACAGGGAAACGGAGCTCATTGCACTTCCCAGCTCGCCAATTGGATGTCACAGCTCTGTCACTGGTATTCCCATCTCCCATTGGTCCTTAAATCTATTACAGATTCCAATGATGATTATTAATAGGAAAGAATCTTTTAAAACAACAACATAAAAAGATACATATAAACACCATCGAGAGTTAGAAATTTTTTTTTTTTTCAACAAGAACTCTGTGCATCAAAGCACTGATGCTAAATTGAGCCAGACCTCCTCCGAATTCTATTGGATGCCGAGGCTGCACATTTTCAGAAGGAGGGTGCGTTCAGCAAATGTCAAATCTCTGAAGCAAGTAGTTGTTTTTGTTGGATCTCTCTCCGTCTATCTCCATCTCTCTCTCCATCTCTCCCTCCCTCCATCGCTTCCTCTCGCAGTAACTCCCCTCCCTCTCTCTCCCTCATCACTAGGCAGAATTAAAGGTTGGGGGAGGGGCAGTTTATGCAGACTGTGCTGGGACTTGTGATCCACAGATTTGATATTCACATTAAGAGAGAAACTGGCTGCTTTGATGTGAGGGGGAGCAGGTCCCAGGGGACTGCTGAAGTAGCACACTTTTTTTTTTCTTTTTTTTTACTGACACAGCACAGGCGGGGGGATTCGGTGGGGTGGGGGGCAGATTGTTGGGGACAGGGTGTACAGAAAGACAGTAGGTGGGGAGCAGCGATACCCCTTTGTTGATTAGATGTAACCCAAACAACCTTCCCCCCTGCTTCTCCGCCCGCCAACCACCTACTTATGCCAGACCCCTGAGGATTATCCATAAGATTACACCTATCTTTATCCCCCTGCATCCACACCAATATTCAATTCACACCGCTTCTTTCAGTGCACCTCCCTCCACTTCCTCCTCTACTGCTTTATGTTTGTGCACACTCTTTGAATCCTCATGCACCCTTATCAAAAAAAGAAAAAAAACAACCTGCAACTTTCTGTCTGAAAAACCCCTGAAGGATGATTGATGGAGGGATGAAGGGCAGGACAGGAAAGGAGTGGACACAGGAGTTACAGAGCAAATGAAGCTGTTTCCAAAATAATAAGCAGTGAATGGGAGGAGCAGGAGTTTTTTTTTAACAGTTTAGGTGGCTGATAGCTTGTCTCATTGAGTTGCATCCTACTTTTGATCTTCATTACATGTCACTAAATACAATCAAGATGAAATGCTGTGAAAATGATTTTGCCATAAGAGAGAAACTGAAAGATGGGGATGGGTACCGAAAGAGGAAGAAGAGGAAAAAAACATCTGGATGGGCACATTAAGTTCTGGGTGTGAAAATGTGTGTGTGTGAAAACATTAGGGGTTCCAGGGTTTGTTTACCTCCTCATCACAATACAGTTGTGAGCATCGAGGGTGTGTGTGTGTGTGTGTGTTTGTATGCGTGTTTGTGTGTGTGTGTTTGAGTGTGTACCCTCCTGTGCACACTCACATCCTGGAGAGGCGTAGATCAGCTGCATTATGCATGATGAAACCTTGCATAGGTTATGACTTCTGCCTCTCTGACATACATATTCATGCATGGCTCTCTGGCAGGGTGTATAAAATAGTGGCTGCGACTCTGACAGCCTGAGCTTTAGCTCCAGCAGTGCCGTCAGTGCAGTGCTCCAAACCCCTTTAGGTGATGGTGGGTTTTTCTCTGTGTCTGAATGGGGTTGATGAAGCCTCCTGGGTGCAGGTGAACTGCAGCAGCAACACAGGGCCGCCACAGCTGTGGTCAATACTGCTATCAGGGGACTGACTGTCCACACGCTGCGAGATCAGATCTCTGTGGACACGCATCACTGAGAGGTGGTGACAATGAAGTGAAAAGGGGCATCATGTGTGTCAGGGGATATAGTTGTTTTAAAGTGTGAACGTCCCATTTGCAGGTTTCATTGTATTTCTGTTAGTTAAATAAGCATTGATCAGTGTAAAACTGATAGGGTTAGTCAATTAATCAAATTGTCAATAGACATAGAATTAATGAGCAACTATATTGATGATCGAGTCATTCTTCTAGAAAATAAGTTTCTTATGACTAGATCTGCCACTTTTCCTCTTTTTGCTTTACATTTTTAAAAGCAGAATA
Organism: Acanthurus lineatus; assembly: GCA_029814665.1. Lineage (NCBI taxonomy): Eukaryota > Metazoa > Chordata > Actinopteri > Acanthuriformes > Acanthuridae > Acanthurus > Acanthurus lineatus. Next base: position 8,453,904 of record JAPZDV010000006.1, read on the forward strand.
TCTTTGCACTTGGATTGTTGGTTGGATATGATAAGACATGGAAGACCTCAATATTGAACTCTGAGAACTTGTGATTGACATTTTAAGCGACTGACATGCCTGTAAACTTTTCATGATGTTTTAAAGTCCAAATTACTGATGATTTCATCGAAAAAATGGCTAGATTGATGTAAAATTGTCACCTGGCGAAACTTCAAAACTCATTAGAAGGAAGAGAACATCTTCTGTGTTCAAAGTCAGCAATATTTTTGTTAATTTAATATGATCACAGTGTATTAATATCAGTCCACTGCAAAAAATGCCACTTAGAAAAAGTTAAGAAGGATTAATGTCATTTTTTCCACTTGTAACAAGTGAAAATCTGCCTCTTTAACAAGGGAACATTTTTTCTTGAAACAAGATCTGATAACATAACACAAGTCCCTTTATCTGCCCTGAAATGTAACTTTTTAGGTGCTTGTGTTTTAAAGTGTGATTAGATTTTTTGACTAGAAATTAGACCAACGTACTTGGTGATATTTTGAGCCTTTGCAGTGTATATGTATCAATTAAAATTTTTTCCAATAAATTTACCAGCGGAAACACACTCCTATAACTTTCAAACTGTTTCCTGCTGTATTTTTACTGAAGTGGCTGGTTGTGAATTAGTCTGCAGCATGCTGGTGTTACAGGATGTCAACTAGACCACATGGTTTTGTTGTTTTTCCATTTCAAGACTATAGTCACAACAAGTCTTGCCTGTGTACTAATGAACACTATCAAATGTTTTGTAAAAAGCAATAAAAAACAATAATTCAAACAAAAATCAGGTTAAAAATGGCTATATGGTAACTATGAATAAAGACTTAAGTTTATGTGAATGAGAGTGTTTGACCCCAGACTGACCTTACTGAACCTTTCATCATTCATTTGTTAATTATTACCTGAGCTCTTACATAAGGACCAGTTTCCTGTGGTGATGTACTTGTTGTCATAATGGCTCAATATGATAATAATGGTGTGTGTGAGGTGGCTAGAGGCAGGTGTAACATCAGAAAGGTTTAACCTCAAAAACATGTAAAACAGCTGAGCGTCAGGGTGAAACTGGTCCAGCCTGAGTTCAAATCTTTGACCTTTTAGGACTTTTTTTCGTTAAGATTCAGCAGTGATGGAGGTATGTTTACCAAGCAGTCTGTTTACCACACTGCTGGTACATGTGGCATTTTGTTTTCTTGCCACACAAGCCGTCAATACAGGTTGGCACAGGTGGTATGTGTTGTTTCCACTGTTAGTTTTAAATGGAGTGGAAACTCTGCCAGTCTTGCACAAACCAGGACCGTGCCAGGTGAGTTTTGGAGCGCACCCAGTGTGATGCCCCAACGCTGCTGTGCCTGACCACACCTAACTAAACAGCATTTTATCATCCTGGCATGGCCACCACCGGTGAGTCAAGCATTTACACCTTTATTTTCTAGGGTAATTCAAATGAACACTATTTGCACTCACTTTCTGCAGGTGGCCACTTGTTTCCTGTATCAGTTCTACATCATTTAAACATATTTGATCACTTGATCACTTTTTTTTCTTTGCAACCTTCAAATATTTTTAAGGCAGTTGTCTTTAAGTTTCTAAATTTAGACTCGTTAGTGGGTCACTGTTGTTAGGTTAAATTGTTCTATTGTTTTTTTAATGCAGCTTTCGAGTGCCAGCACCGCCATGGCAACCCACTTTGTCTCCTCCCTGTGTGACTGAGCGCCATGAGCTGCTTTTTGAGTCCGTGCATGTTTGCGTGTCTGCATGTGTGTTTGCGTAAGAGTGTGTGTGTCGGGTGAGTGAAAGTGTGGTTCGCCTGGTTTTGACAGGCTCTGAGTGGTGGGAGTTTGCTCTGATCCCCGCTCTTTTCCACTTCCCGCTCCATCAGTCCCAGTACTCCCCAGCCCCCCCGCCCCCCAGTGCCTGAACCCCCAGGCCATATAATCTACTGTAAGAGAAGGGAGGTTCTCCTGCTGCCCAGTCCTCCCCCCCACCCCCCCACCCTGAGCTCTCAGGGTGACCCCCTCACTCCTCCACTTTAGTCCTGTCCCCCCATTGGGAGATTATAGATATTGCAATCTTTAATATGGGCTTTATGCTCAGGGGCCATTATCAGTAATCTGCAGAGGGGAGGGAGTCTGACCTGGTTTTTGCAGCCCACCACCGGACTGCCAGACACATTTTCATATACCATCTGTAACATTCTGCCCAGCATTATCAATCTAGTCTACAAGGTATGGTAACACTTGTTTCGAGGAAATTCTCAGTAAACCTTCCTGTGGAAGAGATTTCCATCTTCGATCTGATGCACTGAGCTTAGATCCAGCACAGTGACACTGTTGATGGTGATGACTGATTCTGACAGCTTTTATTTGTTAGTATTTTTCTGTCAGCCAGAGTTTCAAGCTATGTCTTAATACAGACATAACTACGAAAAAGTTGAAAAAACTGGATGAATAAATACACTGTTCACAGACTCTTTTGGTTTTAGTGTTTGTTTTTGTTGTCTTTGCTGTCAATGTCAAGTCTGATAAACTTTGCAGTCCTACTCAAGAAAAATTTAAACGCTCTGTTCACACATCAATTTAATTGTCACAACTAATTTAGTAAATGTACTTTGTGCACCTGTGCAAGCTTAATACTGGCCTGTGCATTGTAAACAACAGCAATATCTTTCCTGTTTTCTCATGATGGGATGATATCATGATCGTTCAAAAATGATGTGACAAAGCTGCCTGAAATTAGCCTGTGCACCACAACTTCCATCATAATCAGCTTTTGATGTAAAATCCAAGTATTGATATTTTCACCTGCAGACAGTGCATATGTCTGTTTCTCAGTGTCACAGATACCATAATGTTTCTGTAAACTGAATATAGGATGAGTGTACTAAGTGCAATCACACACTGAGTGTGAATGTAATTGGTTCAGGATGAGGGAGATACAGGATTGCTGAGGTGAGCTCAGGAATTAGCTGTTATTATGGCAAAGCTCTGTAATGACAAAGTCCACAGAAGTCAAAAACTTTTACATTTTTTTTTAAAAATGTGCTTTTGTGAAACTTGGAAGGAATTTGTAAATTAATTGATTAGATGATCAACAGAAAACCACAGCCAGCACTTTTCTTTTCAGTTTTACTGAATAAATTGTTAATGTAATTTTTCAAGGTACAATAAATTAGCTTCCTCACAGCATCAAAGTTGTGAGGGATTGTAGCCTTTTTTGTCTTCTGTGCTAGTTAATAAAATGTATGTGGGTTTTGATGTATTCCTTATAAAAAACAATGATGTCAGCATGAGCTTTGGGAGATTTTCAAGGAAAATTTTGCCCAAACATTTATCAAAAAATAAATGAAGAAAATAAATCTTAAAAGTAATTATTATGGAAAATAATTATTTGTTGCAGCCTAAGTGTTATTATCCACTCATTAACTACTGACTCATTATCCTTTTCTAGCTGTATCTCTAGATCAACTTTCATTTGACTTAAAGGCCCTGAACTCTTTTGAGGATACAGGCTTTAAAAGTTTCCAGGATTAATGAAATCATCAGGTCTGTTTTGTACCTGCATTACAAAAACTTACTAAAATTAACTTATGACCAAAAGTCAAGATCAAGCTTGGAAACAAAAAAAATATTTCGTAAAAGTCTTGAAGTTTTGTTTAAAGTAGGAATTTATGAAATTATCAAATATCAACTAATAAATTTAACATTGGATACTTAGATTAGCTGCAACTTAATCAAATAAAAGCATAGATCTTAATAAGTTTAAACTGTAGATTCCACCAGTGAAAACTTTGGTTTTAATTTTGATCAGTTTCATAAATATTGACATTTTTTTTTAATTAAAGCACTTTCAACCAACAGTAAACAGATGTTTTAAACTTTCTATGCTGAACTGACATAAGCGGGGTGAACATGTGGAGTGGTAGTGTGTAATAGATGATATAACTGAGAACCAGTGGTGATTAACATCCACATCCCTTCATCAACAGTGTCCCCCCACCCGTCTTCTAATCTTTCTTTCTTATAATGACACCAAATATGAGGAACCCCCCTCCTCATTTCCCTTTTTCTCTTTCCTTTCTCCTCTGATGCTGTATGTGTTTAATCTGAGTGCCAATGAAGAACATTCCTGTACGTGCGTGTTTGGGAGTGTGTGCGTGCGTGCATGTGTATGTGTGTTAAATATGTAAGGAGATTAAATAGACTTAAATCTCTGCGTCTGGCATAGAAATTCCAATCACATAACCTATCAGCGCATTCCCTCTCTCTCTCTCTGTCTTTGCTTGTGTATTTGTGCACTCACTGTACAGAGGTAACAGGCTCCTCCCCCCTCCGATCCACCTAAACCATCACAGGCTTTAGCCCAAATCCCTGGCTTTTTGAATCACGTGACTGATGTTTGCAGCTGGACATTTGACATACATTTGTTATGATTATTTTGCCACACATTTGAAGGACATTCCCACTGTGTCCAATTGTAGCCCTTTAATGTGACACTGATTGCTTTAAATCAACGGCAGTCGAATCCTGTTCGCTTGTATTCATACCTTTATGTCTTTGCGGCTCTAAACAGGTGCTTATGGGTGACCTCTGACCTTTTCCTTGGCCTGTCAAGTGATGTTTTGTTGTCTGTTTGCTCTTGCAGTACACAGTGAGGATGTGGGCTCTACCAGGCTGTACTTTGTGAATGCCTCCCTGCAGAGGGTAACCTACTCCAGCTCGGTGGGGGTGTCCCTGCCCTGTCCTGCAGGGGGCACCCCCAGTGCCATACTGCGCTGGTACCTGGCCACCGGCGATGACATCTACGACGTGCCCCACATCCGACACGTGCACGCCAATGGCACCCTACAACTGTACCCCTTCTCGCCCTCTGCCTACAACAGCTACATCCACGACAACGACTACTTCTGCACTGCCGAAAACCAAGCCGGCAAGATCCGCAGCCCCAACATCCGCATCAAAGCTGGTGAGTTCTGTTCACAGCCAGGAAGGGAACAGGCACAGGAGCAGAAAAAGGCTAAAGGATCTGAATGATTGAGGTAGATAAGATAGGTTGTGGAGCAAAAGGCCAAAGTGAGACACAACATGACGAGGAATGGAGAAAAAACAGACAGCATGATGAAAAACATAAAGTAGAGCAGATGTGATTGGCAGCTGCAAAACGCCCAACCCACACGCAGAATCACCTGCCCTAAAATAGTCCGTCTCGACCTGAACACAGATTGACCTAGAACACAGTCTACAGAGAGAACATCTGCATCACATACTACACCAGGCCTCGGCCTTAGCCCACACCTATTTGACTGAGCTGGTGATGAACTGCTGCGCTTTATACCAACATAACCTGTTCACTTCCACCTTCAGCACGGCACCATCTGGGAGGATGAAACCCAAAAACCCAACACAACCCCTACATTACTGAAAGTTAGGTGTGCCATTTTTACATGATATAACCAGATCAGATGAGGAGGGAAAACTGTGACAGTAGGTTATATCACATCACTGGCTCATCCTCAGTGATAGTCCCTCACTTTATAAAAGCACAGTGTAATAAAAACCACCGGGAACTTGGCAGCCATTTTTAAAACAACAGTTTTAAAGGCTTTGCCAGGTGTGAAAAATAATTCACACCTAACTACGGTTTTACGTGTTTATGACCTTATCACTATTCTTTACAGCCATGTACTGTAAGCTTACCTAAAACAAGCAAATTTAAATTTCTTTTTAATATGCTTTGGATCTCATTATTATAAATACAAAAGAAACCCCGTCTCAGTGCTCTTTTCAGTAATTGCAGAAAAAATGCATTCTTTTCAGAAGTCACATAAGATGAAGAATCAATCAGTAAACACTAGTGTAAATTAGAGGTAGTCTATTTTTGGAAATTTTGACAGAAAGCTGCCTCTGTTGCCATCATATTCTGTTTCCTGTCTTTCCTGTCCTCCTTCTCCTCCCTGCTCCCTCGCTCTTCAAACCGTCCTCTTGTGCCAGACTAAATATAGACACAGCACACTTCTTTAATTATCTCTCATTAACAAACCTAACTGGTGCTTTCCATTGATTGGCCCGTGTGAGGCTGCTTTATTAAGCCAGACCTCATCTGAAGTTAAATAGTAGCCTGCGTTCGGGGGGTTTGGGTTCCTCCAGCTCTGAATCCAGCAGAGATGCATGAAGAAGAAATTATCAAACAGTTACAGCAAATCACAGCTGGAACAATGCTACAGCTGGATGAAAGCTACACTGCATCTATTGCCACCTCCCCCCATTCCTTCCTTCCCCCCATCATTCATTCAGGCCAGTCGGTCCCTCCCCCTTCCCTCCTCCCATCAACATCTGTTTTCATATTCTGCCTCCCAACACCGACCTGAACTAATACTCATATTCATTCTAATACTAATAGTAGCGCCAAGTTGAGGATTTGAGCCAGGACCCTGAGCTGCATGCCAGCCGGTTGCTGCCTTCATTCCCATATGACCTTAAAGCCCCGCCTCAGGAGACGAAGGATTAGCATGAACTAAACATCCTGCAGCCAGCGGCCTCGGCTGGGGCCCCAACAACTCCGGTGCGCAGGTTATGGTCAGATGGGATGCAGACGCTTTGTTTCGGGGTTCAGTCTTATGGCTGCAGTGTTGAACTTGTCCTGCCATCGAGCAATAAATGACAGCGATCTCATTTGAATCTCTGTCCTCATAGCTAACAATAATTTTTAAGCAAATTCACATCAGCTGTGGTTTCCTCCATATTATTTCCAAAGAACGAGACAAATCTGAATGCACTTGCATGTGTTTCCCCCTTGCAGCGGGAATGTATGCATGCTGTTATCACGTCCGTTACCAGGGAAGGGATTCCGAAACCAGTTTCTTAGCAACCTTCGGATACGTCCTAGCTTTCATGTGATTTTGCTAATGAGTCCCCGCTCATTCAGCAGAGTGTAAAACATTGCATGAACCTGCATAAACTGAAGCACCAATAATCCTTCAACTGTTCCTTATGAAGTTCTGCACAAACATCAGCACATCCGTCTTTCGTGGTGATGTCATGCCAAAGCGAGAAAATAATTTCCATGATTATCCCGCTTAATGGCGGCCTGCGCCATTTATGGTGAAAGCAGAGGCAGGATTAGAAGAGTTCAAACAATACACAAGAGTGGGCCAGTAATTTCCAGTGAATAAACGTGGAGTGCTGTGGTAATTGATGAAAGGGTGTTTTGCTCTGGAGTGATAATGTGTTGTTTTTGTTGATGCAGATTATTGTTTTTGTCTCACAACAGGACTAACACGGAACTACTACATGATTAAAAAATGGAGACTGTCATGATGTTCAACTCCACACATCTTATAGATATTTTGTTTTTCTTTGCATTAGACCTCTTTTGCAGTAAAAGAAATCTTGAAATGTATTTGTGTTTGGCTGGAAAATCTTCTCAAATGACATTTAGACCAACATGGGTCACTACACCTCAGCTATTCATTGGCAGGGAAGTAATCTTGCTTTTCAAAGCTTGGGATAGCAGCTATCTCAATATCATTTGTGTGTTTTTGCAGTTTTCAGGGAGCCCTACACCGTGCGGGTGGCGGACCAGCGCTCGATGCGGGGCAACGTAGCTGTGTTCAAGTGCCTCATCCCTGCTGCCGTGCAGGAGTACGTCAGTGTCGTGTCCTGGGAGAGAGACACCGTTTCCATCGTCCCAGGTAGGATATCACCTTAAAAAAAAATGTGGTTTATCCCAAAGTTTCCCAAATGTATTACACAGAATTTATGTCTTTACCTTCTGTATGTGTGTGTGTGTGTGTTTGTGTGTGTGAGGACAGCTGATGCATCGCTGTGCTCCGTGTTTGACCGAACTCTTAACTCGTGTCTTCTGTCTGTTTGCTGTTCTGGATCACTGATCTGGTCCCCCCTCCTCCCCCCTCCCTCGCTCTCCTTCTTCTTTTTCCTCTTTTTATTTCCCTCTCTACTATCACTGCTATTAAATCTCATCACATACAGTTTTTTTATGCCCAGTGTCAATAACAGTGACTGACACTGCAGTCGACCAGACTCGATTTCAACTCTGAAGACTTTTTTTTCACAGTTTCTCCTCATCAGATCTATTTCTGTCCTCTCTCTACTTGTCTTTACCACCATGTCCTTGAAGAACAGGGCCACGTTTAGAGACACAGGATGTCAATAGGACTGTGCTCCCACATTCATCTTCATTAACCTCATTTGTGTATGTGTGTATATGTGTGAGTGTGTGTGCAAGAAAGAGAGAGAGAGAGAGAGAGAGAAAGAAATTTAGCGTTCATTTTTTTGTCTATTGTTAGTGAATATAGTATAAGTACTTCATTACGTGATAATGCACTGTTTGTGGTGTATGCTTGAGATGTATGCAGGATTGTTTTCATGCAATAACAAAGTCAGAGAGGGTTGGGAGAAAAATAAACCAAAGGAGGAGAAGCAAGGAGGGTAGTAGGGCAAGAACGGCCTCAGGTCCTGGCAGATGGTGTTTTATATTATATGTATGCAAAACACACAGTGTCACACATACACATGCACCAAGGTTGCAGTACTTGATTATTTTCAGGCATATCTGTGTATGAATTTAGTGTGTTTTTAGCTTTAATCTACAGCATTATGGTGTTTTATTGTACCTTGTGTGACACTTTTGTCTTCGTTTTCCATCATGCAGACAGCTGCTGCTTTAAGTACCTTGTTATTTTGTTTCTTTGCATCAGTTTTGATCATCATTTTGGCTGCATACACTCACAAAAGACAATCTTAAAGATTTAGTTTGATTTAACATAATTTTCTTATTTTTTCACACGCTCATCCTCATTTTCTTTAGTTAAATACATACAAATCGTTTACTATGGAACTTTTAAACAGGATTTTATTTTTTGTCCTATGCTTTTTTCATATTAATTTTCATTCTACACACATTGAGATTCTCATTATGTTTGGTTTACAGTTGCTACAACCTAAGCACAAACTCATTGATCTGATTTGAATGTGCCAGTGCTCTGTGTGTATTTATGTTTTTTACTTATGGGGCGTAGCTGTGCATACTGTCATGAGGCTGCTGTGTGTAATTAGGGGTATATAGGTCAGTCAATGAGCAGTGAGTGTGAGGATCAGATGTTGAACATGATGAGCTGCTCACTGAACTCAACATGTATGAAGACAGCCGCACACACACACACACACAACACACAGCAAGCGCTCGAAATGTGTTTGTGTTCAACCTTGACCCCCACCTCCCCATTTGTCAACATAGTGACCTCATCATCTGTACAGCCAATCGAGGCCGTCACTTACCTATGATATAACCTTGCTTTGGAAAACATCTGCAGAGCAGGTCATACTCTGAATATAGTCAGTGCGCTCTCAAATGGATGCAAAGGAAATCCACAAACACTTACAAATATACACATACAGTGAATATCCACAAACATTGAATGAGTGTTCTCATATAAACTAAATAGAAACTTTTTAGATGCTAAGTTTAGACTCCATCTCTCTGAGTTGTTCTCACTCCATCTGTCTTTCTGCCTCTCTCACCTCTGCTCAGCCACAAAGGACTGTCTGGATAGGTCTAATGAAGATGTGAAAATTAAAATTGATTTTGTGACGGAGAGCTCTCTGCTTGTGAGTGAGTGGGTGCATGCCTGTCTCACCTGTCAGTATTTCTTATGTTCACTTTAAAAAAACACAGGAGGAGGAGTTGCAGTTGATTCAAGTGATTTGATCCATGTATGTTTGCATTAAGGTGCACACACATCCTCATTTTCTCATTTTGAAACCAAACGATGTCACTATCATTTTCCTTTCATGTATGTTCCTTCTCAGGACTGAGAGAGGCAAGAGCCTATCCCTGCATGCACTGGGCAATAGGCAAGAAAGTAGTCTGGGCTTTTTTCCTTACTATTATTTTTTTTTTACAAACAATCAGTTTTTTGACATCTTTATTAGTTTATTTTAAATCCCTATTAGCTCAGTCTGTGGTACCAACTGCATCAGATGTTATCTGGTATTGTATTGACAAAAAATGTCAAAGCCACCAACCATCACTAAACTTTCTTTGAATTTGTAATAACAGCACTGTACTTTCAGCATGAAATAGAAGCACTTATGCAACGCTAAAGGAAAGAAGGCTGATACTTTGTATTTTCTAGTGTAGCTTCTCAGCTGCAAATATCTGCATGAAGGGTACAACTGAGCTCCTCACTTCATTGGCTTCAATACATTCAAGTCATCAACCTTCAAAGTAACATCAGTGCCACAACAACTCTTTGTCTCTCCCCTCTGATTCCTCAGCATCTGAATACAAAATATGATGACAATGGTGACCAGACTGCTCGTTCTCCTTTCATTTAAAAAAACAAAACAAAACAAAATGAATCCAAGTCATCCTTCATCTTCACCTCCTACCTTTGTCTTTGCTCAGAGGAGTCTTTGTGTGCACACACTGATCTGTAGCACGATCACATACAGATCTCAAGGTTGAGTTGATGACATAACACAACGAAGCCCTGCCCTCTGAACCCCAACAGGTTCCGTTTTGTCAAACACACATGTTCCCCATCTGGAGCCGCATGTGTGTCTGTGTGTGTGTGTATATATGTGTGTTAATGGGTTTTGTGTGCGTGTGTGTGTCCCCTTGCCTGCCCCACTTTCCTGTCCAGCCAGGACAGTGAGGGGGTTTAAGAGGGGAGGGGTGCAGGCAGACTGACCTATTTCCCTCTCACTTCCCTGTCCCATACTGTCCCTGTAGTTAAGCTTTGTGTGTGTGTATGTGAGTGTGTGTGGGTGTGTGTGACCCTCATGAGACAATAGAGGCCTGCTAGTCTGAGCACTGATCTGAAGGAGGAGAGCTGGAGCGCAGACAGAGAGATGGAGAGGTTTGTGGACAGGAATAAAAAACAACAGTGGGACACAGAGAGGGTTGAGCCTGCAGATCGAGGCCGTCAGTCTAACCAGCAGAAAGCTAATGAGTGGCTCCGATGAATAGAGACCGGACCAGCAGATGGCTGCGGCCACATGGTGGTCCACGGAACATGCGCGACCATACTCTATCTCACCCACCTGACACATAAATTGGTCTTGTTTACGAATCTGCAGAGGCCTTTAAACCCATAACTAAAAAAGCAAAATGAAGGAGAAAATATAACAAAGTATAGATGAGATTAAAAAAAGGAAACCCAAGACAAAAAAACATCTTCTCACACAAAATCACAACACTTTACCTGATTAGTCTCCATAGTCTGTTTACTTTACTGTCACCCTCTCCCTTCAGGGGGTAGAAAAAAAAAGCAGAGATGTGTTTTGCAGGACTACAGACCATTGATTTAGAGCATCATTAAATAGACACTTTTTGTACTCAATTACATCACTTTGGTTTAGTCTCTTTTTGTTCAAAAAAAGGTAGGTTTAACCTGCATTGATCTGTGCTAGCAAAAAAGTATATAAATGCTGACTTATCAGGTCTTAATGTGAACTTGGATCCTAATGGGTTTCACTGGGTGGCGAGGTCACTTACAGGCTACATTACCGATCAATCCTCTGCCCCTGGGGTCCCTGCTGGAAGTCAGGCAGTTCAGCAGAGACACAACAATACACAATCATGTGCACACACATGCACGCGCACATAGGGGTTAATTGGGAATACCTAGAAAATCACAGCAGAGTTCATTGATTTGTGAGACAAGCAAGTTACAGTAACTAATGTGATTAGTCTGCAGGATGACTTGAGTTTAAAGATGATGCATTCAGTGGCCTTACTACAGGGCTTCATCTGATGTTTATTTTATTGATTTATTGATCAGTTCTGATATCTTACTTAAATCCTTTATGTCCTAAACCTAACAATATACACTTTACAGTTAAAAAAACAGAGACAAGTGTCAAATCATCCCAGTGTAGTCACTGGGACCAGCATTTTCAGCAGCATTTTTGCTTGAAAATTAAAAAAAAGAAAAGAAAAAAAAAAGAAAAACATTTAATAACATTTAATAAATTAAAAAAAATTTCAGAATAGCTGTTAATTAATTTTGATTAATTGATCACAGTGATGACAGCTTTAATCGATAATTAAATGAACAAGGTAATTAATGAGGATCAACTGTATTTTTGATTTAAAAGAAAGAATATTTTCTACATACTGAACAGAAAAAACACAAAAACTAGCCTGTAAAAGCAAAACTTATGCTAAATGATTAAGACTGAAGGCAAAAGTAACAGCCTAACTAACCTTTTATAATGAGATGCTCTCCATACAGCAAGTTCAGTTTTATGTGGCCTCTCAAGAAAAGTTCACATCACATTATTGGCATAGTCATATATAGTCTGCTATTGCTCATGGCTTACAGGGGATTTGGAACAGTGTGGACCATATGTGCATTAATACACAAGTGTACACATTGTATTGCCTGTTTATAAGTTCATGCACATACTGCTGCAGCTTTTTCTCTCAGTAATTAGAAAAGTTAATGTCATTAGGCTCCACACAGGTGCAGGGAGGAGAGAGGTGACAAAGGCAGAGGGACCTCATGGAGAGCAGCGTTGTGTTAGGACACAATGTCTGTTTGTAAATCTGTGCTTGTGCACTCAGAGCAGGAATACATTAATAGATACACTTGTCTGAGACACAGCAGACTCTTGTAAACACCGGCCTGACACACACTCACACACATACACACACTTGTTTCTACAAAGTACAAATGTACCAGCCTACACATACACACACACACACACTCACACACATACACACACCTGGCCTTTAAAGTAACACAATAAAGCCATTTTCAGATTTTGCATGAACCAGCCTGAATATGGAGTTCTCATTAAACATTAACTCAGGATACATTAAGGCTCCGTTTTGCTCTGCTGTGTGTCGGCTGTCCTGTTGTTGTTCTCGGGCCGCCCGGGTGCAGCAGGATGTCGTGTGACAGAGGAGGACAGGGGGCACGTGGCGTCCCCAGGGCTCATTGAACACAACCCCATCGCCTGTCGCCCTCCGTCACCCCCACCCTTGAGTCTCACACCATCGCTCCCTCCTCTGCTCCTGCATCCGTCCCACATGGCACCCAGCAGGCCGTGGGTGTTAGTGGGGGGACGTTTAAGGACTAAATTGTGCGGCTGAAGGTGCTGCTATTCAGTGCATACACATGCAAACATATGGTGGCGACATCAACTAAATGAGGAGCCTCTTGCAAAATCATCTGTTAAAAGAAAAGGGGAAACAGTATAAATATATGGAAATGTACTAATTTTTATCCTCTGAAATTCAGTTTCCAGTGCATCTAAATAGTAAATACCAGTTGTGCTGCAGTCCATTTGTTTGTGTCAGTCCTCTCTCGGTTACTCTGGATATTTTTTGCCCCTCTCACATTTGCCCCAGTGTGCTGAGAGCGACTGAGAGCCGGGCAGGAGCAGATGGGGAGCTGGCAGCCATCTTTTACACAGTTAGGTTGAGTAGGCACGTGGGTGGGTGTGTAAATTAGCACAAACAAGTGTGTGTGTGTGAGTGTGTGTGTTGTCTGTGTGTGCAAGGGGCACAATAGGCATAATTATCTCTGCTTGAGAGGCCCAGTTAGGGGAGGGGGCCGTCGTGGAGAGGCGGAGTTCAACAATGGCTCAACCACGGGCTTTGTGTGTACAGAGCAGAGGGCTGACAAGTGTCGGCTATTATTGACTATTTACACACTACTACACACGCCTGCTCACGTGCACATAACACAGAAACGTACACACTCGGTCGCTGGCTCCGTGGCTCTCCCCTGGCTTTTTTTCTCTTTTGGTCTCCATCATACACACACTCGGAGACACACACATGCAGTGTGAGCATGTTTACAGTGTATCAGTGTATCAGTGTCAATCAGTGTAAGAGGGAGAGAAGGGAAAGCCCCTGTGAGCACATCACTCTGACAGATATCTGGCCACTATCTCACCCTTCAAGCCAGGCTGTGTGAGGGAGAGAGAGAGTTAAGGAAGTCTGCTTTGGCTCGACACATTTACAATCAAATGGCTAAAAAGATAATTGCAGTTAATTAAAAAAAACATTTCAGCTTTTGCCATCATATATATTGGTTATGATGCTTTTATTTGTTTTCCTTTTTTTAAATTTTCTTGGAAAGCAATTTGTAACTTTGATAAGAAAAGTGGGATAAAACAACACATATATATGCTATATATATACTGATACAGTCTGTGCCTGATGTGCAAAGTCTTCTATGCCACAAAGGTTTTCTAAATATGTTATTTAAAATCTGAAACAGTCACAGTTTTGTTAGTGTTAGACAACAAAAATACTTAGTTAGGTTCAGGAAAATATCATTGTTTTGGCACTTTAAGTTTTCTGTTTTGGTGTCACACAGGTCTTGGTTGCATTTACATTGCAGTTTATTGAAAACCTGATGGATCTCATACAGACACTGAAAGGCTCTGCATCTCTGTGAGATGCCAAGGGGTCATCACCAAGTGTTATCTTGGAAAGTTTTAGAGATTGTTAGCCAGTAAAGACATTATTAAAGGTCGAGTGTGAAGGATATAGTGAACCCCTGTAGAAAAATTGGAGGTGCAACATTACAAACAAACACAGATGTATGAAAATGGCATTAATCGTTATGAACGTACAGGCTCCTGCTCTTGCTGCTACCCTTTCATCCCAGAGGTTTTTATTTTTTGATATTTCATCAAAGAGATAACCAGATAATTTCTACTCAATTGAACTGGTGAGGATAGTGGTTAATCTTCTCTTCCAACCACATCCAGTGTCATTAAGGAAAGTGAAAGCAGGAAGGCTTGAGTCAAGGCTCAGAGTGAAGGAGTTGGAAGGGTTATGTGGTCTGGATTGGGTTAAGAAATAGGATTTGAGTAAAGAGGTTTTACCCTTTTCCTCCTGCTTTCTTCTACTCCTTTGTTTAGGCTAGCGAAAGAGGGATTAGTGCGAGAAGATTACAGCAGGCTTTACTAAGAAATTGTATTTAAGGAAATGCTTATTTACTGAGCCGCTCACAGCAGTAGCAAGAAGTTTGGTTCAGATTTCTCCTTTTGTCTTTATTTCTGTCCTTCTTGAGTATAAAACACAGTGATTTTCTCTCTAATCCTGTCCTTAAATGTCTTAACATGTAGTTCCAGAAAACTGTTACCCCAAACCTTTACCAGATATCTCTGGATTAGGCTTGTCATTGTAGAATTGTTATACACAAAAAGTGAAATTCTGACTACATGTATCGTGTGTGTATTAAAAATGTATGGTTTAAATGGGAAAAATTAGAAAAGAAAAGATTAAGAAGATTCAATACAGGGGATACTAAAAAAAAAACTCAAAGTGTATGCCAAAATTAGATTTTGTTAATTAAAAATTATTTTTTAATATGCTAGTGTAGATTGACCTAATGGAGATAGTCGTTTTTACAGTGTTTCTTTGAATGCAGCTGGTTGTCTGTGAACCGTGAAGAGACACGATCGGGGATCAAACGGATCCCTGGTGGTCATTCCAAGTGCCATGTTCCTACATGACCTCTCAATCAGACCTATTGATCCGCCTCACTATTAGCTGTTCAAACACACATAAAGGCCAGATCAACATCGCGGGCGGTGATTGACCGCAGTGGGCGGGAAACGAAAGGGGGTGAGCGGATCAGAAACGTTGCTTTGAGGGGTTAATGTGACGGAAGAGTCTGAACGAAAAGGTGATGATGTTTCTCGGCTGTTGTTTGTGGATGAGTTTGTGCAAAGTAGATGTTGTATGCAAGCAAGTCAATAATTCAACATGATTACAGCATGCTCTCTGTGTTTCTCTCTCCAGTAAAACAGTGTTAAGACTTCAGTCAACAACTCAGCATGTTGTGTGTGCGATAAGGATGATAGAGAGAAAATGCAGTCAGTGTTTTCTTTGTAGATCAGTAACATAAAAACATGATAAAATAGTAATTATAATAATATCTAGGGTCAGTCTGATTGCAAAGCACAGCCTTTCTCCCCTGAAATGTCAGTTAAATGTTGTGCCTATGCAAAAATGGGATTTTTCCTGCGTAGAATGATTTTTCCTGCTGTGTTAATATTCACATGTAGTACATGTGCACACTTTGCCAGATTTTAAAGGTGTGTTGTGCATGTTTGGGGTTCAGAAGTGCTGAAGTCTAATCCAACAATTATTTTCATCATCTACAAATTGTCTTTTATTCTCTACAATGTCAGAAAATAGAGAAAAATACCACAATGAGAATTTCTTTCAATGTCTACACATTGCTTGTCTTGCCAAATAAATAGTCTAGAGCCCAGATATATTAAAAAAAGAGAGAGAACCGGCGATTATTGATAATCCAATGAACAATATTGCAAATGTTTTTTTTAATTTCTGGTGTGAACAGGGTATCAGAGGCCTTTCACACAGACATACAAACAGTCACATCTAACAGGCAGTTCAGAGTTTTTCAGCTCATCTCACCTTTGTGTCTTTTGACTGTGGATAGAAACCAGCACACATGTGGACAATATGTATACAAGCAGAAAGGTTTTATTCTCTGCAGAAATATTATGCGCTCTGTGTTTGAGGTGACTGAAAAAAACATCTCCATGGTCTCCTGGATAACACTGAAATCTTGAGCAGTACAGTCTGAACTGCCAGCTATAGTTTGATAATGAGAAGATCTGAAACAGGCTGATTTTGGCCTTTGACCTGTTTTACAGATTCAGACAAGAATGTGATAAATTACATTTATCCATGCACAACTTTGAGTTACTTCACTTCAGTAGGAAACTTTTACTTTGTTCAGTTAAGTGACAGGGCATTTCAATATAAAATATTTTACTTTTTACCAATTGAAAATTCATAGACCCTATGATTATTTTCTCATTACTTACATCATCATAGGTGTAACCAACCATTTGTCTATTGTGGTTAAGATGAGCTCCCTCCTGACTAACTGCATCATAAGTAGTAATAATGAAAGAATAAAAGGAACAGTAATTTTGAAATACAAAGTCCTTTAGCTGATTATTTGAAGGTTATTAATTCAGTACTTTTACAAGTTATACAGTAACTATGCAACCTGGTATTTCTACCTCTACTTGAGTAAAGAATCAGAGTACTTCTGCCAGTGTAGTGCCGGTACCAAGCAATGAATGTGTCTGTTGATAATAATGCTGATGATTTCTGAGAATAAATGTTTTGGTAATTGCAAGGTTTTGATATTTGAATGATTAATTCTCTGTATTTGTGTATTTATGGTCATTTTGCCTGTTGTTCTGTCTTTTCTGGTAAACACAGCAAATGTGTGTGTGTGTGTGTGTGTGTTTTTGTGTGTTTATGAAGCAGAAGTTAAGCTCCCCTCTCTCTCTCCCTCTCTCTCTCCCTCTCTCTCTCTCTCTCTCTCTCTCTCTCTCTCCCTCTATGCCGCGCAGTGACACTCCTCTGCCACCAGCACTCTAATAGGGTGGGACCAGGCAGCGCACTCAGTGCCGCTAATGCAGCTCACTGCCCCGGGCCATGGGCTAAGCTGGAGTACACTGCACATCACACACACACACAGACACACACATATGATGGCAGACACTCACCATATACCCAACGGTCTCTTATCTGCTGCTAAATCAAAACAAGGTGGAGGGGGCAGAGCTTTTTTGCAGCTGGATGTTGACTTTTAAAGAACAGAGTTGTTTCGGTGTTGAGGCCTTCATGCAGGTAACAGTCCAATATGAGTTCATTCATTATCCAGTGAGGGTAGGTGTTTGGACCATGGTGGCACACTGTATGGTGCAGTGCACCGGGATGTGTGTGTGTGTGTATGTGTGTGTGGGCTGCGTGTGTGTGTATGTGTGTATGTGGTTTCTCTCTCCCGGGACTCTCATTATCACTGCTGTCCCAGATGTCACCGAGCACATGAAACACACGTCATGAATAATGGAGTCCTATTTCTACATCTTTCCCCATTTCTCTCCTATCCTCCCACCCTCTTCCCCTCCATCCCTCGTTTCCTCTGATGCTTCTACTGATGCTTAATCTCCTCTGCGATCCCTCTATCTGAGATGGTCCATTTAGCTTTATGCAGCACCGTCGGCCTGTCTGGTTAGGATGGGTTTATGGGGGGGAACATGGCGTCTCTGCAGCATTGTGTTGAATTATATCCACGCAAACGATGTCTTTTGCATAAGATTGGCTTTATGTCCCTCCCCGGCTGTCCATTCAGGGCCTCTCGATACCCCACCACCACCACCACCATCACCACCCCACATCATCCCCCCTCCCCCCAGTGTTTACTGTTTAAAGTCACACAGGGCAAATTGGGACAGAGCAGCCAAGTGAAGCAGAAGAGACGTGGTCCCATCGCAGCGGAAACTGGACTCTGCTGCTCTGTCTCATCCCTCTCTCCCCCCTGCCTCTCCTCATCCTCCACCTTTGTGTGCTCCTGACCTCCGTCCACCTCAACTTTTTTTTAACGTCCTCACAACTCAGTTGATGGGGTCAGCGTACGGTGCAGCGCGGTGGCGCTGGGCAGGGCAGGGCAGGGAGAGCATGATTGAAAGATGAGGTAAGCAGTCAGAATTGGTTAGGAACGAGGACAGCAGTCAGGATTAGACAGTGAAGCGTGGCTTTTTAATGAAAACATGACAGAGCTGCGGCTTCTCCAAACGTCTTGCATCAAGCTCATCTTCCAGAGGACGAACGAGCGGCAGAGAAGAAGTGAAAGGGGAAAAAGAGAGAATTGAACGCTGAGATTCAGATATTGCTCATGCGGTGTTAGCCTTAACTGGCAGCGTGACTCGTGCTCCGTCTGAACAGTTTGGTCGTGTTAACAAAGTCTCTTTTATGGAGGAGATGCAGCGGGGTGGGCTCCCGTTGCACAATTAGTTGTTACACATCAGTTGTGCCAATAAAACCTGCTTTGAATGTGAATTGAAAGGAGTTAAGAGGGCGCCATTCATAGATGTTAAGTAAGTGTGCAGCAGAATAAAAGCCAGGAAAGTGTATATATTTAATTGGCTGACACCTGCTTCTACTTGGGCTTTTAATGTACACAGCAGAGAGAGGGGAGAGAGCAAATGGAGGGTGGAGTGGGCTTTCGCTTTGAATACAAATGCAACACCCCTTTTTTTTGCATAAAGGTTTGAAAGGAGTGGAGAACACAGACATGGACTGTTATCTCCTCCATCTTTCCGTTTGCTTCTCTCCTCTACTGTCTTCTTTTCCTTTCTGCATTCATTCCTCTCAAAGTCAACTCATTCAGTCCAACAGTGCTGATTTTCCGCTTTAACACATTCCTCTGCTGCGAAACTGGACGACTGCCATTCACTGACTCCACTGTGCTAATTTTATTACATAGTTTATTATTTTTCATTCCAGCAGGGAAATATTTTTTGTCCTATTTTAAGCCCAGTAGGTGTTTCTTTAGTGTGTGTGTGTGTGTGTGTGTGTGTGTGTGTGTGTGTGTGTGTGTGTGCATGTGTGTGTGCCTAGCATGTCTGCGTTTGTGAGCACCAAGCATATTCCAGCACCGCAGAGAATATCTCCGGAATATGCTACTTTTTTTCCCCCTCTCTTTCTTCTTCTTCTTCTTTCTGTGACAGTCACAAGTCTTTGATCCGCTCCTCCTCCCCTCTCTCTCTTCTCACCTTCTTTCAAATTCTTTCCTGCAAGTTGCCGTACAGAGCTTCGGTACAAGGCAGAGATACAGGATGCAATTTTTCTGACGTCAAACTCAGAATATAGCTTGTTTTGTAACTTTGAGGGGGTTTTAATTTATTTTCCAAATTTAAATGACTTATTAAACGTTGACCTTCATGTGTCATATGTGTTCATTTGTGTTTTGTGAGTGTATCACTGTTTGGGGATATTTGGAGCTTCAGCTACAGTAAACAGGATGACAAAGGTCTATTGGAGCCACTTGTTTGCCATCAAGCTTACAATCAGTTCACTGCAGTGCTCATCAAATACATACACATAAAATATGTTTCTTATTGATTAAGGTACATCTTCAAAGCATATTCACTATGTCTTCTCTTTAATGGCTCATTGTTGAAAAAAAATTAATTTGGCAGAAAATAAATGTAAAAGAATGTGTATGATGTCGTCTCATGCTGAAGCCCCGCGCAAAGTCTACATGTTTCAGTTCATGTGTTTTTATAAAGGTAAACATTTTTCTGTGTCAGTTTCCTTCTTATTTCCTAACTTTAGTCCACAGCTCTTTAACGGACGAACATGTTGTGCTGTTGGCATCTATCTGAGGATTCACTCTGCTGTCAGGTTGTGGAGGAGTTAAAACTTCTGACTCTCCGCCTCTTTGCTGCATTTTCTCCTTGTGTTTTAACTTGTTGTCATTATAATGAGCAGTGAAAATACGCTAACCTTCATTTAACTGGGAAAGCCCTTCAAGGCAAGGAACCGCTGCCTTTGACCATCAGCAGTGTTGAGTAAGATGGAGACTCCAGGGATCAGATTGTAGCGATCTGCCAGAAGGAAAACAGGGATGTGAGTTCGATAGCTCATTAGCCTTTTCCAAACTGATTAGATATGGGGTCCATACTGGGAACTCCCATAGGAACACCAGTGGTTTTACTCAGAGCTGCTGCATGATCATACAGTCAACTTGTATTTTTATATAGAATCTGTTTTGCTTTGTACACAGGAAAGGCTGTCTTCAGGCAGCTTAGTCTCATAAGATAAAATAAGAAAAAGGTTGTCTCCTAAAATAGACTAGTCTAGATAGTGTGGAAATTTGCTCCTCTAAAGCATGTAGGTCAGATTCATTTCCAAGAGCTAAATTAGTTTCCTGTTGAGGGGAGTCCAGCGTAGGCTTTGACTTCACATCCAACTGCCAATAAAGAGGCACCAAGTGATTTTTGAAACAGATTTTTTATATTAGTTTGTGAAACTGCCTGTTTCAAAATCCAACTCACACCTCTGTTTTGAATATAAAAAATGGGGTTTGTCCATCTTCATCTGTTCCACCAACTAAAATATCTGTTTCTGTATCCATACTTAAAATGGGCGGGGTTTATTTTAAGAGCGGGAGGTGTTCAAGCTGGAACTGGGTGGGACTAATTGGAGCTTGATAATTTAGGCCTGAAATAAAGCTGGTTTGAGCAAAAGTTGCTGTATTTAATTCTGTATATAATATTAGAGAACGTTTTCAGAACAACCTCAGAATAAGTTTCAGATCATTATTTTGATCAGAAGAGTAAGATAACTATTTATTTCAGTATTTCAATGAAAAAATCTTACAGTTTTAAATAATAAAATGCATAAACTAGAGTTGTCAGTCATCATGACTTTTCTTTCATCTTTCGTTCATCATTTCATCAGTGTGATGTTTCCTGTGTGAGATCACAGGTTTTGTTCAACAACCTAATATATTTTGTGTGTTTTATTTAATGTTTTTGGGAGATTTTTTTTTTTAATTATACACACGAAGCAATCACAGTTAATTTATTATGTGTGTCTGTTTTGTATGTGTGTTTGTGATGATTTTCTTACTTTTAAAAAGTACATTTTCTGTATTGGATGCTCATTTTAGGTTAGTGCTCAACCCTAGTATAAAATAATTTCCTTTAATTACTCTTATTTTAAGCCGCATAATTGGACTAACTGCCATTAAAACCAGCAAGCTTCAGATTAAGACTCAGGAAATGGGAGATCTAAAAGAAAGTGTGTGTTTTTGGAAAGTATTTGTGATTGGATACAAAACCTACTTGCATCTGAAAGGCTATATTTAGAAACTTCACACTGATGCTCTTTTTCACGATTCATTTCACTGACATCTTCCACCAGTTCATCACTATGATTTTTTTGCACTCGCACAACACAGGCAGCTTCCCCGTTTGGTCCTTGATGATTGTAAACACGTTGTGCTTTAATAATTGCTGAAAGTACAGCGAAAATCGTAATAGGATGGCAGTGAGAAGACCCTAGCAACAGGGAGAGGATGAAGAAAGCGTGAGAGTGGGAGGGAGGGGGAAAGATGCAGAACATCAATAAATAATGGCCCCACTGAGGAGGTGGAAATATGGGCCTCGTTATCTTTGCGCCGACGCCTTCATTTGCATGTGAGAAAATGAGGCTGCTACGAACTCGCACACAAACACAGTGCACTCACACACAGAAACACTCTTGGATCCACACGGGCTACAGTATACATCCTATTTATAGACTGTCATGGTTTTATTTTTTTCTTTTTCGTTCTTGCACATTTATACTTCTATTATTTTCCCTTTTCTTTGCTTCTCTAAGGAATTAGCAGCAGGTCTGGCCTGCTGTGTGACTGTAAGGCCGAAGGCATTTTGTTGAATTTAAAAAAAGGCAAAAGCAGACCTTTTTTACACAGTAGAGGTTCACTGAGGACATACAGTACAATTAATCTGACTAATGCCACTTTTTGCATCACCAACATAAAAACATAGCAGCATACAGCAGCATTTGAGTTCACACACATGCACAGGATAGCTTCCCAGTGATGAGCAGTTAAAGGAGCAGGTAGATTTTGAATGCTTTGCTCTTGTGTTTCACTTCTTAACCTCAGCCTTTCAGCTGTTTTGTGGATGTCAATTAGCTTGTGAGTTACCTAAAAAAAAAAGGGAGATACATACGACTGTCATAAACTGTCCGTGCATGTTATTTTGATTACATTCACAGTAAAAGCAACAGCTATTGAAATGATTCTAGTCTTGTGTTTGTAGAAAATGATTTTTTTTTGTAGAAAATCAAAATTTTCTCTACTTTAATTTTATTTTTTCTTTGTCTTTAATTGTATATTTACCATTGTTTTAAAAATTTAGATTAACACCCATTTGATATTTTTAGCTTTTCCATACCTTTTTTTTCTGATTCAGCACTTACAAGTTAATTTTTTTTTTTACCCCTCTGGTCCCCATCTGCATCAGTTTGCACAATTTTCTTCCATGAATAGGTCTCATTTAGACTCAGTGAATAAGACTCTGACCGAACTCATACAAAATCCAACAATGTTGACATCCTCTAGGCGATGCAGCGTCTTTAAAAAGCGTCTTTCTGGATGAAAGAACTCTTAAAAGAGCAATTTATAGTAAATGAAAATACTTAAACTCCAAATGGTTTCCTCTGATTTTTTTGAGTGTCCATGAATGCTTCTATTTCTCACCGTGTGGTCCTTTTCGTTTCATTTTAAAGTGTTTTGCTACACAAAAAATCACCGGATAGTGTTAATATCAGAAGATCCAGAGAAAAAGTTGCGCATCCTTTCTAAACTTGCAGATCTCAGTTAATACAGTTTTTGGTGAAAGTCTATCCTGAAAGTGTGTCACACAACTGTTTAGCTCCATGTGAGGCATCATGTCTGGTGGCACAGTTGATCAGCAGTTTTTCTGTGTTGCTTAACAAACTCAGAAGTTTGAGTGTCAGAAACTTTTTCCAATTCAATACAACAAATTCACACATTAGAGACATGTTCTAAGATTTTTAATGCAAATTCATTGAAAACAGAGGACAAACAACATAAATATTCAATACTTAACAAAGAAAAAATTCTAGCCTTAAAGAAAGTATCACTGGGTATAACATGAATGTAGCAAAAACACTTATGCAACACTAACAACCGCAGCCTTTTTCTACCTGCAAGCATGCTTGTCTGCATGTTTTGTTGCAGCTGCATGTGTAAGTTCATGTCAGTGTGTGTGTATGTGAGTGTGTAATGCACATTGGCTCCATTTCTTGTTATCTAGTCAAGTCAGCATGAAGAAAAGCTGAGGGAGCACAGTGATTTAGTAATTAATATTTTACTCCGTCTGCCACTCTGCTTAGAGACTGAGAGAGAGAGGCTGAGAGATAAAGAGAGCAGAAAAGGGTGAGAGATGCGCTAAGAGGGCTCACACAAAGAGATGAAGTGAGTCGACCAAAGAAAGCCTGATAGACTGATTTTATCTCCGAGCCTCTCAGTTAAGATGGACAGACAGCGAGGGAAATAATGTGATGTGCATTGTGTAATCAGCGTTGTTTCGGAGGCGTTGCTGCAGATGGGTTGAATTCTGCTCCCTGCTGAAGACAGAAAGTGTGGCTTTGACAGATCCAGCTGACTCTCTCTCTCTTTTCCCGCTCTCTCTCTCTCCCGCTCTCTCCCTGCCTATGTCAGAGTGTTGTGACAGGCGAGTCGTCGGTGTTGTGGGAGTAGCAGTCTTAAAGTGCTCATTATCCTGTAAGGCTTCATTCTGGGGGGCAAACAAAGGCTGCTGTGAAATTGCAGCCTGTGCCTCCTTGCGGGTCATACAGTATATTCCATGCAAACACATGCACAGTCCATAACTGCTACCTTCAGTATTCCTGCTCAACCTTCCACAAGACCTCGACAAACACAGCGCTTGTAAATGAAATATTGATGCTGATAAACACACAGGTGCGCCTGAACGCAGCTTGGTCCAGCTGCTGGCCTAAAGCTTTAATGGAAAAGAGGCAGGTGACAGTTGATGTTTACAAACCTGAACTAACTTAATCATTTTAAAATATGTCTGACAGACAACAACAGAGCAAAAAAGTCAGAAAAATCTGTGTGTTATTGGCTGAACTTTTTAGTTGTCAGTGTGTGTGAGCATGTGTAAAAGGATAAAACACACAATACTCACAGTTATATAGAGAGCTTCTCTCTTCCCTCTGCCTCTGTCTCTCTGTCACAACACATTCTGGTGCACTTGATCTTTAATAATCTGTTTTTGGTAGCACATTTTCGAGGAAGAACATTTAGAATGTTTGGTGATGATAAGAGTTTTACATTGCATGTAAAGGGACAGTAAATCTGTGTGTGCTCTGTCTATGGGTGGTGTAAGTGACCGCTGTGTGTCCTCCAGGCCTTGAAATAGTGCCAGGTTTTTGGGAAGCAACATTATCAGGCAGGTAGAGCCAACTGTTCCAGCAGCTGTTTGTTCTTTGCACAATACGGTTTTGCAATAAGCACAATGGATTTGTACCCGACCCATCGTCTCTGTGCAGCTTTTTTTTTTTAAAGATGTTTCTGTTTGTTAGCATTTTGCCTTCGGATAAATTAATGTAAGTCTTTACTGAATGTGTTCTCCACAGGTAACAGATTCTCGCTGACCTCCTTTGGGGCCCTTTACATCTCTGATGTTCAGAAGGAGGATGCCCTCTCAACATACCGGTGCATCACCAAACATAAGTACAGCGGCGAGACACGCCAAAGCAATGGAGCCAGGCTCTCTGTAATGGGTGAGCAGCTTGGTTTTGTCATTTCACTCATGTTGGTCTGATGTTTCTAGATAAAACGTACTAACTCTGTCTCTGCCCTCCAGACCCCAACGAGTCCTCACCCACCATCCTGGACAGTTTCCAAGCAGGGGAGGTGTACGCAGGCCAGAGTATTGAGCTCCCCTGCATAGCGGGAGGTTACCCCAGCCCCACCGTGCGCTGGCTCAAAGATGGTCGCCCGCTGCCTTCAGATGCCCGCTGGACTCGGCGTTTGACAGGGCTGACCATCAGTTACCTGAGGCAAGAGGACAGCGGCAGCTACGCATGCGAGGTCACCAACAGCTTTGGCTCTAAGGAGGTGTCTGGACAGCTTCACGTTATAGGTGTGTGAGCACAACTCCACACAAAACACACACAAACCCACACACACACACACACACACACACACACACATTGGCAAACAACCTGACAGACTCCCACGCTGTCCTCTCAGTGAGTCAGCCTGGCAGACGGACACATTCACAAACTCCTCTCCCTTTGGTTTGAGGCGCACATTTTAAGTCGCGCCTGGAGTGTGTCTGTAACAAACACGTGTGTGTGTGAGCTGTATGATGCCCCGTCATATCAGGTCTCAAAAAGAGAGACGGGGTGATAATTCACTGAGACTGAATCCGTAACACAGCTGCCAGCACAATTCACCATCAGAGAGACGGAGGGTGAGGAAGACGGAGATAAATGTAAGGGGTCACAGAGGGGACGATCAGACATCCAGACAGTGCTGGAATGACATTATCTGCAATGTAATAACAAGATAATTCGAGAGGAGATAAATACACATTGTTTGAAGAATACAAAGAAACAAAGAGCGGGAGAAGGCGAGACAGAGCGAGAGAATAGAGAGGCGGTAGGCTTTGCCAGTGGGCACATCATGGCAGCACACTCTGTGACTCTGACAGGTTGAGGGGGGGGTTGGGAGGCACAGAGATGCCCCCCAGCACACACCACCAGCTGCCTTATTGCTCACTGACATTTTTTCCCGCACACACAAGTACATACACACTCCGTCTCACGCACACAAAAACACACAAACGCACTTACACACACAAGTGGACAGAGATGTGAAGAGATATCTCCAGCTGCTTTTTTAATGAGGGCGTCGAACTGATTGAGTCACCACGGCTGATTGTGCTCGCTCGCGTTTTCTCCCCCGTCTCAATGAATGTAAATGACTACTGTGTTTATGAATCCATGTCACATTTTTAGTCGTGGTAAATCACATCAGAGTCATTTAGGAGATAATGAAATTAGTAGCACTTGAGAAAATGAGGCAAAGAATATAAAATGTATAAATAAATAAATATATGAATTATGTTTTGTAAATGATTCATACTATGATATTATGAGTGAATGAAGGAATCAATTAAATGTTAGTTCATATATCTGGCAACACAACATGTAATTTTATTTCATGAATGAATGATAACAGCTTTGTGAAGCCTGAAATGTAATATTTATTACAAAAAATCAATCTGTCTACTTGTAAACCCTTTATTCTTATAATTTATTATATTGTCACCAGAAAGTCATTGCATTTAAGACAAAAAACTAATGCAAAAATCATTGATATTAAGATTGAGCATTGCCTTGAAAAAAAAAAGTAGTCCAGTAACTGCAATATTTACTTAGATTTGTGCTAAAACTGTTTGATACATATAGCAGTTTGACAAATAAAAATACAAATTGGTTCATAGCAAAAACAAAAACAAAATAATCCTTTTCCTTTCCTTTTTTTAAACAAACAACATGCTTCCTTCTTTCAGATCCATTACGAGTGACCTTGTCCCCTAAAAATCTGAAAACTGGCATCAGCAGCACGCTGTTCTTCACCTGCACTGTGGAGGGCTCTCCAGAATACACCATCACCTGGTACAGCAACACCGAGCCCATCGTCCCCGACCAGCACATCTCCATCCAGGGACAACACAATGACACCCTGCAGATCACTGCAGCACAGAAGTTCCACTCTGGAGCCTACCAGTGCTTCGCTTCCCGCAAGGGCCACACTGCTCAGGACTTTTCCATTATTCTGCTAGAGGGTACGTAGAAAGAGACTCTCAGGGCACTTGGCAAGTGTGTTTCCATATTAACTGGAAAACAGCAGGTCTTTTATTACAGTTTACGACAGCAAAACGATGGGAAACAAAGGTCTTTAATTTAAAGGTTTTGCTTTTACTATTGACTTTTATTCTTCTTCTAAAAATAGGTGCATGAATTGTTGACCATTGCAAGGTCATTTATTGGTGATAAATAGGACACCAACAAAAACATTTGACTTCTGAATGCAGCAGAGATGGTGGCACGAGCATGAACATGCCACTCTGTTTTAATGTCCGTCTCTATTGTTCACATTTCTGTTTCTATCCCTCTCTTTTCAGATGGTACTCCTCGTATCGTGTCTTCCTTCAGTGAGAGGGTGGTGAACCCCGGTGAGCCCTTCTCCCTCATGTGCGCAGCCAAAGGAGCCCCACCTCCCTCCATCACCTGGACGCTGGACGACGAGCCCGTGGTGCGAGACTCCACCTACAAGACCAGCCAGTACACCCTGTCAGACGGCCTGACCGTGTCACACGTCAACGTCAGCAGCCCACTCATTCGGGATGGGGGAGTGTATCGTTGCGTCGCACGCAACTCGGCCGGTAGCGCCGAGTACCAAGCGCGCATAAACGTAAGAGGTGCCTGTCTGCTTTTCAATATAAATTCACTCTACACCTGACTCTATACAAACACGCAAGGGCTAGTGAGAGGCATAGATCACTTTGCATTTCACACACAGTTACATCTATCTATCTATCTATCTATCTATCTATCTATCTATCTATCTATCTATCTATCTATCTATCTATCTATCT
>JAPZDV010000006.1:8482553-8503576 GCA_029814665.1 Acanthurus lineatus
CTATCTATCTATCTATCTATCTATCTATCTATCTATCTATCTATCTATCTATCTATCTATCTATCTATCTATCTGAGGGTAATTTAGAGAATACACAAAATCACTTAGATACACAGAATATCTGATTAGACTAAAATCAACAATATCCTCAATCACGTTTTAGTAAAGGGAGCATAACTAACCTCCCTGTCCACCTGTCAACTTGCCCCAATCACTCTTTCCCTCAACTCTTCACCTCCTGTCTCCGTGGCTGCTCCCTTACTCTGCCATGACCTCCTTCACCTCATCTGCCCCTCTCTCCGACCTCTGTGTGTGTCTCTCTCTCTCTGTCTCCTCCCTCCATCCCCTCCCTCTCTTACCTGTGTCTCCAGGTCCACCCCGAATCAGACCCATGCGGGACATCACCGCAGTGGCGGGCAGGAACACATACATAACTTGCCGTGTGATTGGCTACCCATATTACTCCATCAAGTGGCTGAAGGACGGCATGCAGCTGCCTGATAATCATCGTCAAGTGGTGTTCGAGAACGGCACCCTGAGGCTGACGGACGTGCAGAAGGGCGCGGACGAGGGTACCTACTTATGTAGCGTTCTGATCCAACCCCAGGTGTCAATCAACCAGACTGTTCACGTCACTGTCAAAGGTAACTATGAAGAGAGGGCTTGGATACAAAGGAATAAAACTGCTCTGGGTGCTGTTTTTTTGGTAATAATCATGAAGTGAGTCTGCAGTTGAAACAGGGTGACCAATGCCTGATTAAGATGTGCTGAGCCTTGACCCTCTTTTCAGCAATGTTACAGACATTTCTTTGCAAACATCATTGTATTCAAATATACGCAAGACCTCCTAAAACAGTAGTGTCAAGTCAGATTGTCAAAATAAAGCTTAAATAACCAACATTAGCTCTTTTGGGGCTTCTCAATACTTTGTCATTACCAGCTAGAAACACTAGTGCTCAAAGTTGTGCAGTGCAGATTCCAGTAATGCTTCATGACAGAGGTAGATGGTGTTTTTGGATGGATTTATGATTCAGTGAGCGTCTGTATTTTGTTTAGTCTGTGAGCGGGGTAACGATGGTTCAGGGCAGCTGCAGAGGTGTTTAAGGGTGTGTGCATGCGCCTGAGTGTGAGTGTGTCTCTGATTTAATTAGATGAATAATAATGAAGCCTAGATTAAATCCCCCAGATGTCTCAGCTGTAGTACCCCCACCCCAACCTCCATCACTATGGCAACGGAATGACTTCCTCTTGCCAATTGGACTCTAACCAGAGCAGCTATTATGGGCTGCAGGAGATGGGGACTGAAGGGGGGGAAAAGAAGAGGGCCCCACTGGCCAACGACCTTCTCTCTCTCTCAGCATTGCTCCAGATGGCCACACTGTCACTCTTCCACATCTATCGCAGCCTTTATTCCACTCACTCTCTGCTCTTTTCCTCCCTCCCTCAGTGCCACCCCTCATCCAGCCCTTCGATATCCCCTCTACCTCAGTGGGGAAGCTCATGTACATCGCCTGTGTGGTGTCATCTGGGGACATGCCTATACGCATCACCTGGCACAAAGATGGCCAGCTCATCGTGCCAGGGTCCGCCTCTGGCGTCGCAATAGAGACCAAAGAGTTCATGAGCTCCCTGCAAATCTCCAAGGTGACACTGAAGCACAACGGAAACTACACCTGCATCGCCAGCAACGCCGCCGCCACCGTCAGCTGGGAAAGACAGTTGATTGTTACTGGTGAGGGATTGAGCAAAGGGAGAATGGCGTGAAGATGAATTAGGTCAGATCAGATGTGATATCTAATGTGCAGAGGGAGTTTAGAATTGCACGTTATTTTAGGAACACTCCCATTTTCTACCTTTTACTGTAAGACTTTTTTTTCTATAGTCCTTTCATTTAGGTTAATCATGTTTTTTTGTTTCTCAGTGCCACCACGCTTCGTGGTTCAGCCCAACAATCAGGATTGTATCTACGGCAAAGCTGGTGTTCTCAACTGCTCTGTGGAGGGGTACCCACCTCCAAAAGTCATGTGGAAACATGCCAAAGGTAAAAAAAAGTACATCATTCCAACAACATCTACAACATTTTATTAACAAGATCATATGAACAAGGAGAAATGAGAGCAGCAACATGCATTTACTCTGTGTTGTGTGATTCAGGTGTAGGAAACCCTCAGCAGTACCATCCGGTCCCTCTAACTGGTCGTATCCAGATCATGTCCAATGGCTCTCTGCTCATCCGACACGTGCTTGAGGACGACAGAGGGTACTACCTCTGTCAGGCCTCCAATGGAGTCGGCTCAGACATCAGTAAGAGCATGATCCTCACTGTCAAGAGTAAGTGTCAATCATGCTCTCTTAAGCTTGAACACACTTCCTTTCATAACCACATCTCCTGAATTGTACATGTACTGTATACAGAGACAAGCCTTAGCTTTTTAGAAAGGGAATCAGCTCCTCTAAGATGCACTTTTGCCCCAGGCTACTGTGGCCTGCACTGAACCTAACAAAACCTTGTCTCCGTCCTACACACCCTTAACTGGGGTATCGTTGCTATTGATTGATGCATTCCGCCTGCTGGTCCGTGTGCTCGTGAATGTTTGGTGGGGAAAGGGGCTGATGAATTAGTGATGAAAACAAAACCGCAGGAACCCCTTCAATCAATAATCTATGTCTGAGGAAAAAAGGTGGAAACGAATCAAGATGAGAAGAAAAAGACAGACAGAGAGGAGGTAGAGTAAGAGGGCCAGTGGGGCTTGAAGCGTGAAATGAAAATGGAGAACAAGTACAGAAAAAGAGATGTCTATACATCTGTGATATATCCTCAGTTTCCAATACTACATTCTTGTTCCCTCATCTCATTACGTCATGTAATACTATTTGTCACACTGACACGTGTCTGTATTTCTGCTCAGTTCCTGCCATGATCACCAGCCACCCCAACACCACCATGGCGAGAAAGGGCCAGACCAAGGAGCTGAACTGCACAGCGCGGGGAGAACAGCCCATCATCATCCGCTGGGAGAGAGGAGACACCGTCATCGACGCTGAGAGGAACCCACGCTACTCCATCACCATCAACAAGAAGGGGGATGAAGTCATCTCTACCCTGAAGGTCAGATACAGAATACAACACCCAGCAGACCCTGAACTCAGCATAATGTCCTCACACCAAGGCTAAGGTGGATTGTATCATGTTGTAAAGTAATTACAGAGGAAAGAGTACAAGAAATTGGTTATTTCAACAAAAATACTGAGTAGGTCATTCAGCCCCTTAAAATGAATCTGTATTATTCCATACTTGGGATCCTAAGGCTAAAGCTAGCAGTCGCGTAGCTTAGCTTAGTAAAGCATAAAGACTGGAATCTAGTATGGAGCTAGCCTGACTCTGTTTGCAAGTACAAAAGTTGGCCTACCTGCAATGTTAAAGTTAAAGTTAATTTAGATGTTATATGAGTAGTTTAGAGAGCTTTGAGGAATTCATAAGAGGATGTTTTTTTGTCGTAGATAAAGCCAGGCTTGTTGTTAACCCGTGCTTTCAGTCTTTATGCTAAGCTAACTTAAATGGCTACTGCATATTTAGCAAGCACACATGAGGTGTTATCAGTGTTCTCATCTAACTTTTGGCAAGAAGATGAATTTTCCAAAATGTCAAACTATTCCTTCAAGTTGCTGCGTTATGAAATTGAATTCATATATATTTTATTATAATTAGTTGAAATTAAATGGCATTAAATTATAATTATAGGATTTTTTAGGTCCATTATTGGTTTGATCATATTATCCCTGAAGATTTTTATGTTGCTTGTTACTGCTGATGCCTGTTGGACATTTTCTGCAAATTTTACAGCACATTCAAATCTCTGTTCTGTTTGTGTTGATGCTCACAGCTGAATCCAGCCGAGCGAGGAGATTCTGTCTTCTTCTCCTGCCATGCCATCAACTCCTACGGAGAAGGTCGAGGCCTCATCCAACTCACTGTGCAAGGTATCTCTACCACATACTGTCTGCCTGTCTAACTCACTTCTTTAACTCACCAAACATTATGGAAAATATTACAGTGTAGTAAACAGCCCAGTGGTGAAATGTATAGAAAAATATGAAGATCTCACCACCTCTCTCTGTCCCTCTTTCTCTCTCTCTATCTCTCTCTCTCTCACACACACACACACACACACACATAGAACCACCTGATCCCCCTGAGCTGGAAGTGAGGGAGGTGAAGGACAGAAGCATGAACCTGCGCTGGATCCAGAGGTTTGATGGAAACAGCATCATCACCAGCTATGACATCGAGTACAAGAACAAATCAGGTAGTTATCTCAAATTTAAATATGCCAAATTTTTTTTAGGAAAAATACATGTGTTAAAAATCAAAGATCTTTTTCCTGTTTGACAGACTCCTGGGATCATATGTACACAACCAGGAACATCTCACCCACCAACAACCAGGCCAACATTGTGGAGTTGCACCCAGCCTGTGTTTACAGCATCCGCATGTACTCCTACAACAAGATTGGCCGCAGCCTCCCCAGCAAAGAGCTTACAATCAGTACTGAGGAAGCACGTATGTGAATTTGTTTTCCACTGGATATCACAGTCTTATTTTTTTCCCTTTGTCTTTTTCTATTTTCCTCTATATGGAAGTTGGCCATGGATATTGACAGTAACACTTTATTTGACATTAACAGCTCCTGATGGGCCACCAATGGATGTAATCCTCCAGCCAATGACATCTCAGAGCATACGGGTCACATGGAGGGTAAAATCAATACTATGTGCATTGTTATGCAGAGATTATTTTCTCAGTATGAGAGTTACAGTGCAAATCACTTTACCATACCCAGTTAACATATAACTCTGCTTGCAAAATAGTTCTCTCAAATATTAATAAAAAAACAAAAAATACACATTTGCTAAGAAACTGAATATATTGCCTGATTTTATTGCATGTATGTCTTTAATCAAAATCTCTTATTATTACTTTGATTACTGCACTTTTTACTGGCAAAATCCCCAAATAACCCAATTGCAACATTGCACAAAGATTTTAATTTGACTAAATGTGGTTAAAGTTGAATAGCACTATAGCATTAACTGCTTTCCTTACCTTTCTCTCAGGCCCCCAAGAAGGAGCTGCAAAACGGTGTGATTCGAGGCTACCAGATCGGTTACAGAGAGAACGGTCCAGGCAGCAACGGCCAGTACAGCATAGTGGAGATGAAAGCTACAGGGGACAGTGAAGTGTACACCTTGGACAACCTGAAGAAGTTTGCCCAGTATGGGGTGGTAGTCCAGGCCTTCAACAGAGCTGGGACTGGACCATCCAGTACTGAGATCAACGCTACCACATTGGAAGATGGTAGGAGAGCTCGAAGAGAATGATGGAACAAAATTTAGTCAGCAAGATGAAGGCAAAGGAGTGTAGACACAACTGAGAGAGTGGGCTGAGGGACCAGGAGAGAGTGTGGGAGGACATGGGGGAAAGCGTCAAGAGACAGAAATCAAAAGATCCGTAAAGCATATCTCCTTGATTTGTCAAAAAGAATACAAAATAGACCCAAATGCAGCAACAGGACAGCAGACACACAAGTTAACACAGCTAACATACATATATAGACACACATACACAAAAAAAGGTAGAAATGAATCTGCAGCACATCCCCCATTCTTCTTTCTACTTTAATTAGCACCCTCATTAGGCTGGTAGAGAGCGAGAGAGGAACAAGGAACCCCATTACTCTCTAAATGTCTGCCCACTCTGCCCCCTTTTTCTCTTCCTCTCCTTTATCTTTCTTTTCCTCCCATTGGCTCCATTCTCTTTCAATTCATTCATTCTCTGTCTGTTTTACATCTTTTTGTTTCTTATAATTTCTGATACTGGGGAACTCTCCCCTGTTAGAAAGAAATCTGTGGATCCTCCCCATCTGTGTGGACAGAAATAATCAACAGTAATAGTGACAGTAATTGTTCAGACAGGTAGTTTGAGTTGCTCCTGTGACTGCTATCACCTTAAAAATGAATACTGTCTTCAGATTTTATCCTCCGCATCTCTACCCACCCCACCCTCCTCATCTGCATTTTAACACCTTAAGCTTTACAGTAGCTGCTTTACTATTCATGTTGCTCCGTCTCAGTGTTCTTCCTCCCCACCACAGACACCCTGCTACACCTCCTCTCCTCTGTGCTCTAAAAGCAAGCACTGAACAAGAAGCTATTGAGAGCCAATTTGAGCTTATTTGACTGATTTGTTTCATCAGAGATTGCCTGCGTGTTGTTAGTGTTGAGTAGTTATTAATACTCAGTGCTGCAGTCCACCATGCTAGATCAGCCAGTTCTTCCTAGCAACAGCAATAACCAAGGATTTTTGACAAGAGCAAATCATGAAAACAACCTCAAAGCTCATGTATTGAAACTGCTCCACACTAACATTTGTCCCCTGCTCTCTTCAGTGCCCAGCGAGCCTCCACAGAACGTGCGAGCCATCTCTGTGACGTCGGACGAGGCGGTGATTACATGGGCAGAGCCTCCACGGCTGACACTGCACGGTGTGCTGAAAGGCTACCGGGTTGTGTTCTGGTCCCTCTTCCCAGACGGAGGTGGGTGCTGTGGGGGCCAGGCCCAGTGGCCAATGCAGAGTAATTATCACCTATCTCATTCTAAACTTCACCAACCCAGACTCCCACCAAACCTACCTCTCTGTCAGTGTTGTGAGTCAGAATGTGTTGATGTGTGTCTGCACCTCTTTCATAGAGCACTTCCTGTTCCTGTTCGTCCTTGGATTTGTTCATGTTTGCCCGATTTTCTCTTTGTTTGAGATTCTTGATGAGATTACTGTTTAGTATTTGACTGTGTTTGTGTCCCTGTGTCTGTTCAAGCCTGTTTACTACATTTGCATTAGCAAATATGTTTTGTGGGAAATGATGCACAGATCATTTAAAAAAGAACAATTAGCATTTTCATTGTTATGTTTAAACTACTAAAGGACTATGTAAGTGACAGTTGTTCTTGTCCTACACAGGAATTTCTGATGAATAGGCTAAAGTCCCCCAAAAATGAAGTTTTTCTTCAGTAAATAGCAGTTAATGCAAAGGTTAGCTATGTAGCAATAGATAAAGCCTACTTATGGCACCTACGAGGTTACAGGAAGACTGTTGTGTGAGACAAGACACACTAACTTGTTTAATATTAAACTGAAAACCCAAAACAGTCTTGGTTATAAAGTTTTTGCTTTCTATTAACAGCCATCCACCCACACATTCCCTCTGCAGGTTCTGCCCTGCATTCAGACACTAATCGCATTTCCTGCAAAATGTATTTAGCAGAGCAAAACAGTATATAAATGTATTTCATAGAAGATAAAGTGGGTCAATGTTGCAGGTCCACCAGATTTCAGACAGGACTTTTTTAAATGGTTTTCCCTCCTTCCCTCATCAGAATGGGGAGAGATGCAAAATATTACCACCACTCGAGAACAGGTGGAGCTGCGAGGGCTGGAGAAGTTCACCAACTACAGTGTTCAGGTGCTGGCCTACACACAAGCTGGAGACGGAGTCCGCAGCAACGTCTTGTACATCCAGACCCGCGAGGACCGTGAGTATTCACCCAGACAGAAACCCAAAACAAGAATTTTATCCATTTATTAATATACTTTGGCAAGTACAATTGAAAAGCATGTACTATGCTTGCACCGTCTATGGGGGTAAATGATGTAGGAAGATGAGAGGGGGATATATGAAAAAGAGTATTGGGCTTTATCTCAGACCCATGACAAAAGCTCATTTATGCTGCGAAGCTCCATTAGCAGTGCTAATGAGAATTAAGAGGCTTTGGGTGCACAGCTCAGGGCTGAGGGGGGGGGACACCGAAGAAGGAGGAGGAGTGCTTTCTTGGAACCCATAGCATCCAGAAGTCAGCCATCAACCCGGGCCGGCATCCTCTCCACCAGCCCTCTTGCCATAGGCATAAGGATTAACTCCTCTTGGATTAGAGAGAATTAATTTTGTGCTTACACCATTGGAGGCGGGATTACAGCCAGATCCATGTCTCTTTTTGGAGTGGGGGGAGAAGGAGGGGCCTGTGGGTTGAAGATTCAAAGATATAGAGTTGATCACAGTGTATTCTTGGGTGAAAAAATGAAAATGGCAATAAAAAACAAACAAAAAAAAAATGTAGGACAGATTTTCTTTCTGAGCTAGTAGAGAGTGTTTGGTTGAGTGTATTAGCCCTTTATTGTTACACATCCTCCTCTGATTTGCACAGAGGTGCATAATAAATTCATGCAGGGGGGGTGTTCACTCAGCACCACAGTGCCTCGCTCCCTCGTCATCACACCGTCCGTGTTGGCTGTGCTGCAGACTCTCTGTCTGTCTGGAGTCCTGGGCAGATTTTGGGCACCAGATGGGACTTAAATACCCCCCTCCCACTACCATTCCTGTTTTGACATGGAGGTCCAGTTATGATAATGATGCCCCTCCCCTTCACCGCCACTACCACTACATCCCCCAGGAACTGCACCTATCATTCTCACCATCCCCACCTTCCCCCTTTTTCCAAACCTCCCCACGACATCCATCCTCTTTGAGTTAGTGTTGTTTTTATTCCTGCTCATTTATTGTGCAGGATGAAGAAGTTGAATAACTAGATCAGGGGGCCTCACATAAAAAGAGAAAGAGGAATTGGGGGTTTGATTTAGAGAGGAGGGTCTTACACTCTGGTTGCCACCTTCTGAAGACCCCAGATGAGGCCCACTGTCAAGCCCAACTTATATTTATGGTGGCAATTGAATAGGCTTGACACAGTGAACCCCATACTGTAAGGCCAATGTGACAAAAGCCCCATTGTTCACCTTTCACAGTATCCAGTGTCGGGATGTGTCTTTTTTTTAAGTGTCTATCCATTTTAAACCCGTCTTACGCCTCTAGATGGTAATAAGAGTATTAAGTGGTGTCCAGTGTCAAGCTGAAGTGGCTAGCAGAGGATCAGACACTACTGTCTAATCTGTTAGTGGGTTTCAGAGTGAAGAGAATGCTGGGTATCACAAAGTCAGAACTGCTGACCAATGTCTGATTGAACATATGTCACCAATGTCCACCGAAAGTCCCTCCAAGTCCTCCCAGAGCGGCTTAGTGCAGGATAAGACCAGCAATCTGCAAACAAGCCTGCTCACTTAAAGATGTGTCTAACACCCAGCGTGCACACGCACACGCACATACACGCATGCCAGCTTGCTGATGTTCCTATGTGTTTACTACAGTTCCTGGTCCGCCGGCTGGCATCAAGGCAGTTCCCTCCTCTCCGAGTAGTGTGGTTGTGTCCTGGTTGCCTCCTCACAAACCAAACGGTGTTATCCGCAAGTACACCATCTACTGCTCCAGTCCAGGTTCTGGACAGCCGGTAAGTCCTTTCTCTGAGGGTGTGACTCACACAGGGCCGATAGAAAATGTCCCAGGTGATTGAGAGGAAAGAAATTTGTGATCTTGATAAAAATCTTTTAATGGAGATAATTAATTTGTAACCACTATTATTAATTGAACCTGGATGTGTGTGTCTGTGTGTGTGTGTGTGTGGGGGGGGTTATCTTTGCGTGTGTCTCTTTTTTCACTGCATTTGCACCATCGCTTTATTTCCTGCCCTCCCAGATGAACAGATGAGGTTGTCTTGGCAACGTGATGAGACGTAGATATGCAAATGAGGCAGAGAACAAGCTCACACATGCATACTGCCGCATAAGAAACGCACACACAGGCGCACACACAGGCGCACACACACACACACACACACACACATGCAGGCACACACAGACATCACATTTCAACATTTTCTATTTATACATGCATGTGCGGCATTTCAGTTGTGGTTAGATCATGTGCACACAAACACCAGCACACAGGGAAATCTGATATCAGGCTAGAATCTCACTTTCTTATTATTCACAAACACTCCTCCCTCTCTGTGCATGAGTGCCATGTAAATGAGCACGGGCAGGGAGGAGAGAGGGAGGGAGGAAGGGAGGGAGGGGGAAAAGGAGGCTGAGAGCGAGAAAGAGAAACACCATTAGAGGTAGGCAGAGACCGGGGGGAAATGAGGGAAAAAGAGAGAGATGAGGGGAGAGGAAGAAGGGGGGAGAATGAGAGACAGGCTGGGAGGAAGGGAGGAGCAGAGGAGGGTATCAGTCACATCAAGATGAGAGTGCTTTTGTCCGTCTTTTCATTATCTCCCTGTATCACTCCCTGGATCACCACAACACCACCACTATGGTGGAGGAATTTTCAAATGCACCTCCTGTACACACACGCACACACACACACTCTCACACACACACATATTATCATCCTCCCTCCCTCTGTCCCTCCATCCTCTCCTCTTCACTGAGCTAAACAGAGAGGGATAGAGGAAAAGAGGGGAAAGGAAATGGTGAAGGAACTGAAGATGAACACTGAGAGAGGAACAGATTAAAGAGATAGAGCAGAGGATAGACTTGAGAGAAAACTGTGTTTTTGTGCGCATGCTGGCAAGTGTGTGTCTGTGTGCCTGCAGGTGTGTGTGTATGAATATTTTCTCAAAGATGTGTTTGTGGGAGAGACATCCACAGAAAAACATCATTTATTCCGGAATCAAGGCCCAAAATGTTTTCTTTACCCTTTTTTTTTAAATACACACTCAGTCGTGATGAATTTTTAATTTTTATTCATTTATTTATTTTACAAATTTCCTAAATGTTCAGCTGCTTAACGCCAAACTGTTACAGTTCTGAAACACTGTAGCACTTCTCTAAACATGAAATGTAAATGCCACATTGATTAAAACGTTGGAACATGACACTTAATCTGTCCTGCAAGATGCATAAAACTCACTCAAAACATTTAACTTATGTTTCCAAATTAAACAAATTCATCTACGTTAATTTATTGTTGTTTCAGTCAAGAAAGTTAAATTCTACTGATTAAATGTTCTAGTGTCAGCAGTGATTTAAGGTACTCTTTTATTTTTTGTAGGCGACCTCCCTGCTGAAAGAACCAGTAAATACAAACAGAGACACATAGTGTAAATAACAGTTAAAAATATTTGAATGCTTAAATTCAAAATATGGAATAAGGTTACAAAAGAATACAAACACAAATCACACATTTAGTGTTTAAGGTCAGCTGGAGTCAGCAGAATTTACTCCAAAAAGACCTTAATGTTTAAAAAAATTGATGTACAATATTAATGATCACAAATAAAAATTTTAAAAAATAAAAAAGCTTGTGGGAAAAATAGTCAACATGGGAATACAGTGATGGATCCCAGTCATTTGCCTATAACAGGCAAGATTTTCACATTCTCAAATCACTCAATTTTTAAGATATCCCCATCTTCAGTTCTTCAGTATTCCTAGACACTGATGTGCATTTTCAGAAAATATGAAAAAAGCTTTAGGAACAATCGCCCAGCCACAGGTGTGTCTTCCCACAGGTTTTACAGAAAACCTTTTGACATTTGAAAGGAAAAAAAACGAATAATGTCTGAATTCCATTTAGCTTGTTTCACTGTCAGGGTCCTGGCATTGTGCATGCTGTTCACTGTCTGACAGTCACACTGTCATGACTTCCTGGGACACTTAAATAGATCAGAACCACTTTTAATGTTATTAGTTACACTTGTGCTTTCCTACTACAACAAAACAAAATGACTGCTGTACAAAATAATTTCTGTAAAAAAGGCTATTGTCAGAATGTTCATGCTCACTTTAGGAAAAAAAAACTCAGATTAAAAATTTTGTCTTTATTGTCTGTTGTTCATAACTCATTTGAGAACTGCTGCCTTTTATAATTTCTTTAGGCTGGTAGAGTTTCTTGTGGAGAGCTGCCACCAAGCCTGTCACATCACTGTTTTCTCATTTTTCGCTAACCTGACATTGTGTGCCCTCTGTTCCAGGCACCCAGTGAGTACGAGGCCAACCCGGAGATGCTCTTTTACCGTATCACGCACCTCTCTCGTGGTAAACAATACCACATCTGGGCTGCAGCCGTGACAACTGCGGGCCGAGGCAACATCAGTTCAAAGGTCACAGTGGAGCCTGCTGGGAAAGGTGGGTCGTCCATAAGAGCCTGTAGTGGAGGAGAAGGGTGAAGGGAATTCTGTAAAGGTTATGAGGGAGAGCGCTCTAAAGAAAACTATGAAAGAGCAACAATATCTCCTCTTCTCCGATCGCTTTCATCGCTCTCTCTCCCCCTCGCTCTGTCTACTTTCTCTGTTATTGATTGACAGCCGTAGTATTGATTGAGTAGCGGCTGTGTTGCAAGAAATGCTGTTGTTAATTATGTGGTGATGAACAGGGCCTATCCTTTAAAATGACTCTTGGGGAGAGAGGTAGCGGCCGCGAATCAATAGAGGGGAGGATCAATGGAGAAAAGATAGACTGAAACTAAGTTAGAGGAGGGGTCACACTAACACACAGCGCTACAGCTTTTTATTCCCTCAGCAGTGAGTAAAGA
Source organism: Acanthurus lineatus (assembly GCA_029814665.1). Taxonomy (NCBI): domain Eukaryota; kingdom Metazoa; phylum Chordata; class Actinopteri; order Acanthuriformes; family Acanthuridae; genus Acanthurus; species Acanthurus lineatus. Next base: position 8,495,027 of record JAPZDV010000006.1, read on the forward strand.
CCTTCCCGCTGAGGTAAAGTGGGCCGCTCATTCAGCAAACTACAGAGTCAGACTTCTTATAAACAAACAGACCCGAGAGATGCTGAAGCAGTTTTGTTTTGTCTCGGTGTCTCTGTCATCATCTGCGTGTCAAAGGTTTCACTTAATAACTTGATTTGAAATGTGTGCAGTCCCTGCTAAGATCCTGTCCTTTGGCGGCACGGTGACGACACCCTGGATGAAGGAAGTACGTCTGCCCTGCAGCTCAGTGGGAGAACCCGCCCCAACGATTAAATGGACAAAAGACAGGTCAGAGCTGTACATATCGCAACACTCACTGTTTATGACAGCATCATGGCTTTTTGAGTCAGATACTGCTGCTTGTAAGAGCAAGCAACATGTTGTTCTGGGCTGAGACTAATGTCTGTAACCTGTCTGTACTGTGTCAGTGAGGACTCGGCCATCCCTGTGACAGCCGACAGCCAGCGGCAGATCTTGTCCAACGGCACACTGGTGCTACGTTCAGTCAAAGCTGAGGATTCTGGGTACTACACCTGCACGGCCACTAACACTCTGGGCTTTGACACCATCATAGTCAATCTGGTGGTGCAAGGTAAGAAGACACAGAAGATGTGTTTTTGTGGAAGTAACCAGTGAAGAAGAAGGAGGAGAGGACGTGTTTTTGTTCTGTTTTTAAAGTCACTGTCTCTGTTTGCTCATCTAGTTCCTCCCGATCAGCCTCGTTTGACCGTTTCCACTACCTCCACCTCCTCCATCACTCTTGCATGGATCCCTGGAGATAATGGGGGAAGCTCCATCAGAGGTGGGCTCATAACAAGAGTTTCTTTAACCAGGGAAACACCTCCCAACCTTTCTGCTGTCTCATGATAAAAAAGCCTTGACCTTCTGGCTGATTTTGTAACAGATCTTCGTTTATGCCACACATAACAGTGTAAACAATGTATCTAGGTAAAATGTAGTCAGACTATAGCTTATTGTAGCTAATTGTTGCCCCCTGGTGTCCAACCGATGCACCAGCAACAAGGATTATCCCCAGTCTTAAGTGTCTCAGATTCAAAGCAACTGATCTGACTTTGCTTGTGTTTGACACGTACATAAAGCTGCGCTGTGTGATTTTGCAGGATTCGTACTGCAGTATTCTGTGGACAACACGGAGGAGTGGAGGGATGTGTTCATCAGCTCCAGTGAGCGTTCCTTTAGGTTGGACAATCTGCGCTGTGGAACCTGGTACAAAGTCAAGTTGGCGGCCAAGAACAGTGTTGGCTCAGGGCGAATCAGTGAGATCATCGAGGCTAAGACACACGGACGAGGTGAGGAGTGGGAGATATGAGTTAAAATGCATTTAACAGACTCTGGGATCTCTAAATTGGAACAAATCTGTATAAGATAATTTCTCATTTTAAAAGTAGAATAAATCAGTATCAAAGTTTGACCTTTCTTTGCTGAGTTTTACAAATGTTCAACTTATGTTTGTTTAAAGTCCCTCTCATATCAAGGGCTTTGAAATTTTTAGATTATAGCATAGCAAAAACCCTAACCCTAACGCTGTGATGATAATATTCTTCTCAGATGTAAAGTCTTTAATTAGTAACACATAAATACACCACATTATCTCTTTAACCTCCTGACGCTTTGTCTTTACCACTCTCCTCTACAGAACCAGTGTTCAATAAGGATCAGCCGCTACTCACCCACATCAACTCCACCCATGCAGGACTCAACCTGCAGGGCTGGACCAGCGGCGGCTGCCCCATCACTGACCTGATGCTCGACTTTAGGCCCAAAGGTACCTGGGCCTGGCAGAGCCTCAAGGCCAACTCTACCACCCAGCTCTTCCTGAGCGAGCTGCGTGAGGCCACTTGGTATGAACTCAAAATGAAGGCCTGCAACAGCGCCGGCTGCGGAAACCAGAGCTCCCAGTTTGCCACCACTGACTACGATGGCAGTAAGTGCATCCTATATCTTTGTCCTTCCACTGCTCAAACTTTATTTTCTTAATTTCATTTTTCCCCTCCTCCTTCTCTCCACAGGTACGATCCCTCCCATCAAATCAGCTCGTGGAGAAGGGGACGATGTGAAAAAGCTGTTTTCCATCGGCTCTCCGGTCATCCTGGTTACTCTGGGTGTTGCATTGCTCTTTATTATCCGCAAGAAACGCAAAGAGAAGCGACTCAAACGGCTTCGAGGTGAGAGAAAGAAAAAGAGAGTTCAGAGAGAGAGATCCTTATTATTGTGTGTAATGGATTAATATAATTTAGAGTGACACATTGAAATGATTATCTCCACAGCCAACTATAATCTAATTAACTTATCGTCTTCTTATAGATGCTAAGAGCCTCGCTGAGATGCTTATCAGGTAAGAGTCAGCTTTTATGGCCACAGTTTTTATGACCACTGCCTAGAGGAAGTGATATTTCGTGCAGGTCAACCTCTTACATTTCTGAACCCTAATAAGAGACAGCAGTCTGACTATCCGTGTCATTTCCATGTGTGCGTGCAGCAAGAACAACCGCAGCATAGACACTCCAGTGAAGGGGCCTCCTCAAGGGCCGAGGCTCCACATTGACATTCCTCGTGTTCAGCTACTCATTGAGGATAAGGAAGGCATCAAGCAGATAGGCATGTGGCTGTTTGAAACATCACAAATTTCTTTATTTGGTTATTTTTTTATTTGCTTACATTTGCATTTTAACTGTTTTTCTGGGTTGCTGTTATACAACAGGGGAGGACAAGGCAGCGGTGCCAGTGACAGACACAGAGTTCAGCCAATCAGTGAACCCGCAGAACTTCTGCACAGGCGTGTCTCTGCACCACCAAGCCCTTATCCAGAATTCAGGGCCCTTGATTGACATGTCAGACATCCGCCCAGGCACAAGTGAGTCTTTCTCTTCAAATAATTATCATTGCAATAAATTTCCCAGCCCCCTAAGTGACAAAACGTCAAAGACGCAAAGCAGGTAAATCCAGGGGAAATCTTTGATCTCTTATTGAGTTGCACATCCACTTACATCCTCTTCAGTCATTAAGCTGATCAGACAGTAAAGACAGTATCTAGTCTTCTTGATGATCAATACGCATAGTCGTTGTACGGTCAAGCCTCCCTCTGATCATCATGACTTGTTTCAGATCCCGTGTCGAGGAAGAGTATAAAATCAGCCCACAGCTCCAGGAACAGATATTCCAGCCAGTGGACACTGAGCCGGCCCAGTCAGAGCCAGTCAACGGCCTCGGCACGAACTCTGACCTCAGACTGGCGGACGATGGGCTCTCATGGAATAACCGCCACTGAGAGTGACAGCTACAGCGCCAGCCTCTCACAAGACACAGGTGACTCAGTCCCAGCCAGTACTCCCCATACAGTGATACTTCTACTCTAATGCAGTCTGGCTTTTGTGTCATTTTTAAATTATTACATCTAGAAACAAAGGTAACGAAAGTATGAAGAGTCTTTAGTCTTTTTGTTATTTTTATATGCTAATTAGTCCAGACCATGTATACATTACATTACACTTCTATTGTAAGTGCTTTCTTTTCTAAATAACAAATCTAATTTAAATATACAAAGATTTATTTAAAACCCCTCAAAGTCAATGTAAAGAAGCCAAACATGCAACTTTCTATATGAGATTTTATCTGACTAAAGAAAATGATTTACTTTTTGCTTTTAAGATAAGGGTCGCAACAGCATGGTGTCGACAGAGAGTGCCTCCTCCACCTACGAGGAGCTGGCGAGAGCCTACGAGCACGCCAAGCTTGAGGAGCACCTGCAGCACGCCAAGTTCACCATCACAGAGTGCTTCATCTCTGACAGCTCGTCCGACCAGATGACCACAGGTACCAATGACCCGGCGGACAGTATGACCTCCCTCAGCACGCCGTCTGAACCGGGCATCTGCCGCTTCACTGCCTCACCACCGAAGCCGCAGGACTACGACCGCGGTAAAAATGTGGCTGTGCCCATTCCCCACCGCGCTAACAAAAGTAAGTATGAATAGAGGAAGGCCCTGTTCTGCAGGAGTGTAGGCTTTTGTCTCAATTATATATAGATTTTGTACTTAAGTGGTGCTGCATATGGTTACATAGAAGACACTCAATATCGGCTGCAGATTCAAACTTTTTCTTCCTTACTGTGAGCCAGCGAAACACTGATACACATGACTGAGGATAAAATGACATAAAATGGGAAAAACAATCCCTCCCTTGAGAACAGCCCACGAAAATGATACAACAACAAAGCTGAAAAAAAAACAAAAGCCATTTCATTAAACAAATGCAAATACTTTGTGGGGATAAACTAGTCTATGTGGGTGTTGGGATGCACAAAAGAAATGTGTTTGTTACACAGTCATTTAGCAAATTAACAGGCTAATCCATTTTAGGCCGGAAAATGACACTATCATTGTAAATTATCCAACTTTAATATAAAACAATTTTTGTACCACTCAATAATTATCAGCAAATAGTTGGCTGGAGTAAATAAACTTACACACTGAAGCAAAGTGTTGTTTTACCGGCCACATAAATGAACAACTGCATCATAAATAGAGGGTATAATGAATAAAAATTGTGCAGGCCATACTCATTTATCAATTTATATGCATTTAGAGATATTTAACTGTGGCAATTGAAATTTCACAAATGCATTTTTAAATTCAAAATGTCTTAACTCTCCTCTTGCTTCTCACAGGTGAATTCTGCAACCTACCCCTCTACATGAAGACAGACCCATTCTTCCGCAAGCAAGGGGAGCTGCACGACCCGTGCCCAGCTGTGCCCCCGCGGGAAGCCTCAATCCGCAGCCTGACGCAGCGGGCATATCACACCCAGGGCCGCCACAAGACTCTAGACCCAGCCAAGCAGCAGGCCCTGACGCTTGGCCACTCTGGGCTGGGCAGCTTGGGTGCGAGCTCGGGCACTGCCACCTTGCCCCAAAGGACTCTCACCATGCCCAGCTCCAACACCGCAGCAACAGCTTCCACTTCCAGCACGAGCAGCAACCCCACCAACAGTAACAAGGTGGGGGGCTCCAGAGACTCGCTGCTAGAGAGCAGCTCCTCTGCGCTGGGGAGACTGCAGAAACAGAGTGTGGGGGCGTACTCCAAGTCATACACACTGGTGTAGTTTGTTCTCTTGCACAGACTTGCATTGCTGTCCCACTCCTCAGCCAGCCCCACTCTGGCGCTCTTCAGTCTGGGCCAGAAAGGGCATGCAACCATCTTTCTTAAAAACCCAACTAATGGTGAACTGCCCCGGCGTTCGGTCTTATTGTCCTTGGGGCAGGTGTTCTCCCAGACAGAGACCCAGCTAACCCTACTTTTCATGTTCACCTGGGACTCTATAAATGAATTACTAACTCCAACTAACAGTTCCAGCCGGCTGGTGCTCAGCTCCGCTCAGTTCTTGCGGGACTTGCACAGCAAAAAAAAAAAAAAGCAGGAGGCGATTCTGTGGTCATTTGGATATATTGACTATAATTGAGGAGCTAAAAGCTCTGTGTTTATGATGATGAAGACTACGATAGCCAGTATGAAGCTGTGTGGCCATCCTGTCTCTCATACGCACACGCATACTGTCGTCCATAGTTTGAGTATTATTGTCAATTTGCAGGACTTCCAGTTAAGTTCCCCTAATCTTACTGTACCTGTCACCCTCCATGTGTCTCTTTAAGTCCCAAATAGCTATTGGCAGATTTTCTCTTGATAGTAATTCCAAAAGAAATGATTCAGGTTCACTTCCAAGGATAAAATGTATATCACATCAATGTTCTCCACGCATCTCTCTCCAGCTGAACAGTGTCTAACTTCTTAATCAAATCATGACAACCCAAATGAACCAGCTATCATTTCTCACATTACAAATAGAGAATATTTGGTATTATAAAGAATTTACATATATATTTCTATGTAGGTATATTATTGACATTTAAGTGAAATTATGACAAAGTATAAATTGTATGTACTACCATAGTGTAGTAGTATATACAGCAATTTAATATTAATGTCAAATTAAAGAATGAGACAATCGCTCAATCATGAAATTTAAAGAAGAGAAATTTAAACAAAGGTTGGACTAAAGAAAGAAAAAGTTTAGTATATATACGGGATGCTCTGTATGTTTCTGTATGAAGACCGACATAAGATAAGAGGGTTTGCACCTGTAGTGGTCCTTCCCACGCTGAGAGGGGAAAAGCAAAGAAGGCTTCTCAGTTTTACTTTGGGTGCCTGTAAAGGCCGGCTGGCTGGGTCGACAGATTTTAACCTCCCTGATTTAGGGCGGAACAATCATGACAAGAAGCCTTCTGTGGTAATCTGTTCCCAGGGATAAAGGCTCTTTGACTATTTAAGGCGCTATACGTAACATTTTAGCACCAGTATTATCACATAGATACAGAGGTCAAGTAAGCACTGTGTGTGCTGTACATACAGGGCTGATGACTTGTTTAAATTGTTCTATGGAGGTAAAAGAGTGTACAGCAGAAAATGAATGTTGACTGAAAGACTGCTTCCATGGCCTGACAGCTGTTGAACTCGGGTCTTTCTAGGTGAAAATCAGGAATCATAAACCTTCCACCATATTAAATATGTGCATTAAATGCTGTGTTTTATATTGTGATCTATAAATTAGGTTTGATAAATATATTTGAAGCAGTTTTTGTAGCCACTCTCACCCAAAGTCATGAGAGTTTCAAGGTTTTGCACTGTTAAGGTGCTAAAATGTTGCTTATAGCGTAAGCTTTTCTTGTGAAGGAGTGATTGTTAAATACATTTTAATTCAGAAACCAAATCAGTTTTACAGAGGATCCAAAAAGAATGTTTGCTGCAAAGTGATTACAGACTTCAGTTTCCAAACAGAGTCAGACGCAGTGACGCGTTCAGGAACTCCTCAGCCAGCCTCAGTGTCACTCAGCCAATCTTTGCTCTTCAAAGAAATAAATTACTAGCTGAAAGAATCCCAGTTCTGATGTGAATGAAGTAAATAAATATAAAGTTGAGCGATGTTATATGTCAGGGAGATCAATTTTGAAAATTATATAAAGTTCACTCAATTGATATCTTTGTTGTTGCCCTGTCTGAAGTACTGTATATGTCCCACTTTATCTCCATATCCCTCCATTTTGCTCTAATGTACATTCACACAAGAACCTATTGGAATGTCTCTTTGAAGCATCTCCATGAAGTGTTTTGTGGTTTATGTTTATTTATGCATTTGTTTGTTTGTTTGTTTAGGGGTGGGGGTCATCTGTAGGTCTGTTGATTTTGATTTGTAATATTCATTTTCATTTGTTTGGGGTTTTGTCTAAATTTCGGTTCCAGGGGCCAAACAGTACTGAGGTACAGTATTTGGCCTGTGGCTAATAAAAAAAAAAAAAAACAGTTCAGCCAAGTGAAATCAGGGACTCGTAGCTCTTTCAGTCACACAAACTACTGTTGTGTATATACTGGACTGGAGTCAGTCTGTCAACCTGAAGCATTCAGACTCCCGTCCTTTTCCCCCATTCAGATAAATTAAAGTAAAAATTCACCGCCCTAAACATACTAGCTCCATCATGTCCACCTTTGTCAGTGTTGTTTATAGATTAAGTCTTGTACATAAACACAGTTTTGTATGAAGAGCTATTTTCGTCAGAATAAATCAGGGGACACATCAGGGTTGAATGCCCCAGTTTCAAAATTGAAATAGTATCAAAAATGGAATATTTTACTTCTGAAATGGGCAAAAACATTTTTCTTTCCCTTTATGTTTTTGATACTAATTTGTTGAATTTTTATTCTTTTTTAAAGGTCTTTTGATGTTGTCATTTGTCCTATTTACTTTTTTTTATTCTCATTATTTTGTATTTCGTTCATCCTCAAAAAAAATCATTGCATGCTTGCTAAAAGGGAAAAATTGAAGGAAAAAATGTATGAAAATCAAAAACAAACAAAAAAAAATGTTGAGGGTATCCCAAACATTTGTTTGAGTTGCTTGTTACAGCAATTGCTTGTGTTCAAAAGTACATTTTCTATGAAAAGAAAGCAAAAACTAAAAAGATCATTCTAACACCTTGTGCAATAAAGCTATCTTTCATACGTCACGGCTTCTGTCATTCTCAACAGGTTTGTTTGCATTTTATCTGAACATTTCTTTTAACTGATATTTATATTTAATTAACATAAAATGAACAGAAAAAGCAAACAAAATATTTGGTGTTGCTGCCTGGATTTAGTGTCAACTGAACTCTCTCTATGTGTGTAAATTGGAGGACTGAGCATTTAGTGTAGTATATAATCTACAGACAGCCACAGTATATATGTACAGAAAAACACATATACACTGTGTGTAAGGACCTAGGACATCACAATTATAAAACAGTGTATTCTGGTATAATAGTGCCGTATTCATTCAGATACACACTTGTAGGAAGAAGATGTAAAGTGAGGGAAAATGGGACAAACAGTCTTGGATTTTATAAATGATTTATTTTGCATATGGATTTGTAAAAGATAAGTGCTGCTGTGATTTTCTTAGATAAGTAGATAGTGTAGTTTTGGCATGGATTTTTGTTTTAGA
>JAPZDV010000006.1:8503676-8516402 GCA_029814665.1 Acanthurus lineatus
GTGACTGTTTAAAAGGGTCTACTTGTGACCATTACTAACAGCTGGTAACTTTAAAATGAATATCATTTTTATATTATGTGGTATTTTACTGAGTGGCAAACTATATAAACCTACCGTGACTTTTTTCAAACTTACCATCACCTACTTACCAACATTGAAGGTATAAAAACAACAAAAAATGAGGCATAAACTATATTACCCTGTTATTTGAGTTTGGGTAATGTACTGAAAGATGACTGACGATGAGGTAAATGTGTCTTTTTACTTTAAAACAAACAGAGATCCACTCCTGATCGCCTGTGTTTGGTAAGTTTGTGGCCTCAGGTAGATGAGGATGACTGGTGTTGTTCTGGTTACATGCAGAGAGTTGAAAGTTACTAACTTCTGTAGCATTTTTGTTTGGATTATTATAAGTAAGTACAGTCTGAGAAAATGGACAATATGGGCCTTCAAGCAGCTACCTGTGTTTCAAGGGCTTACCCGAGGAGGTCCACAAGAAGATAAAGGCAACGGTGAGGGAGGGTGCCTCTTCTCACAGCACAGTTAAAAGGTGAAAAGCTGAATTCAATGTGGCAAAGAGAGATAACTGCATGGAGACCAATGTTCTCCATTTTCTCAGACAGTGCTGACTCACACTTTCTGCATAATCATTTAGAGAGTTGACTGCACATACATGTAACGAGAACTTTATAACTTATCTCTTTCTACCTTAGGCCATGGCCCAATTAATTACCTTTGTATATCTTGCTGTTTTTGCAGCAAAGTGAGCCTTGTTATGTGGTATAACGTTGTACTTACAGAAGACTTCAGATGCCTGAGGTGTTTGAGGTTTATGTGGACTGTGGAACTTCAAACAGCTTCAACATCAAAATGTGAGCAGACTTAATTGTAGGTTTGTGTGTAATATCAGGTGTGTTGTGGTTTAAGTTGGACAAGAGTGTGGTCTACAGGGGAATGCATTCAAGAACCAAAGAGAGTGATCAGGTTAACACTGAACATTATTTCCATTAATAGCAATACTGAAGAGCATGGGACTCGCAGAGGATAGCAAAGTCAAGTCGGTAATTGACTGTGTGTTCTCTTACTCTTGGAACCACTTTATGGTACATTATCATTGAAAAGGTTAATATGTTACTATTCTATTCAAAGTGAGTCAGACGCCACCAGTCAAATGTGCTACATGTTGTTAGAAAACATCTCTGTCATGAGCCCAAAGCTGCAGTGTCTGTAATTCTGGCTGGAGATTTCATAAATACATTGACTTATATACATAAGAAAAAACATGAGAAAAAAAAACACTTTTCAATCATGCAATGCAATGAATATATAAAATACCGTAAACTGATGCTAAAAAAAAACATTTTTCTGAATGACCTTTTTCACAGCTGATCAACACTGTACAAAAGACATATTTTCTTTTTTCTTGCGAGCAAAACGTGCAAGTAGGCGGTATTAAGAATTAGTCAGATGTGTTATTCTTTGTGTAAAAATATGCAGAAAATATGGTTGGACTTAATTGTTAGCACAATGTGTGTCAACATATAAATAGTGAGCACACAGTATATAAAAAGAGAACCCAGACAGTGAATGGCAGCCAACCTGATAATGTGTTAATAAGAGTTGAGACAAAAGGTGCATTGTATTTGCTCATCATGTCTCATATATCACCAGTTCAGTTATTATTTAGTCTGATCTCAGTTATGTATCTGAGTATAAACACGTATTTGAATATAAGGTGTGGATGAGAAAAGGAACAAGGGATTAATAGAGCCCTTAAAACTTTTATAGAAATGAAACACTACAAACCACACAGAAAACTACTTATTTTTTGCTCTACAACCCTACAGCCACAAGATGGCGACATAACATCGTAATACCCACCCCCTCCTGCATACAGTTGGTTAACAGATACTGTGACGAAGCGTGCAGTCAGTCATGACAGGTATGCTGTGAATAATTGATGTTTTTCAGAGTCACCTGCACCAGCGACTAAACACTACAGCCTACAGCTACTACAGCAGAGGTCTTTCACTCTGTGATATGAGAAGAATTAAGTTTGTTTATTAGAAGGAGTTAATAAGTGTACTTATCAACGATTCAGTCTGGACCCCGCTTATCTTTGGGGATCAGCAGTCATAAATGCATGCCTTGTTGTGTTTGTTCACCAAACTGTCAGTCAGGAAAATAATTTAAACCACTCCGCTCTATTCCACAGTGGAAAATGAGGATAATAATAGCATGTCTAATAGTTTGTCAGATGACAGCCGGGTGCAATGGGGCTTTTTAACAGAAAAACTGTCAAAGCCTTCTACTATATTTTCAGACAATAGTGAAAATTGTTACCAACAAAATTAGTCGATTGGTATTCTTGATTCCCTGGGATCCTTTGTTGTGACAAAATTAATCTAGCTGCTATTGTGTGGCTTTGTAAGTCAGAATAAGAAAAATGCAATTTAAACTATAAAGTTACCATCTCATTTCAACCTTGAGGTTCATAAATTGTCACTTCACTGGATGAAGGTTCCTCTCAAATTGTGCTGGCTCGATAAAAGACACAAAAACATGCACCACAGGAAAGCTGAGGACAATTTTACAAGATTTAATTTATTAACTATTATACAGTTCACATAAGGCCTTCATCTTCAAACACTTTTCTCAGTCAGACAAATTCCATGGTTTGCTCTTGGTGCACAGTACATAAAGTTTCACGTTTCAGCTATTTCACTTTAGTATTTGTTTTGTTCTTGTACTAATTTCATGTTTTAAAACAGGAAGAGGCTTTTATCCTTCTCCCTTGGTGTGTTTTTTAAATCATGCACTAAACTTAAGTGGCCTTGAACAATTCACAAAAATTGTAAAAATGGACTTTCAATCATTGAAATACACACTAGAAATGTTTTCTACCATTGACTAAAGGGTGGTGTTCCCCAACATACAAATAAACAACCATTATAGAGTAGTATGCACTCACTTTTTGCTCATTAAACGGCAGATTTTCCAAGGCTGTGTCAGAAATCAAGTGATGCATTAGGATTATTTACTCCCAGGAATCGTGTCATAGTGGGACTGTTGTTTGTATGCCAGTCTTAATGTTCCAGCTTCCAGCTTCCAGCAGTTTGAGAAGAGCTCTCAGTTTTGACCAATGAACACACAACATGACTGACTTCCAACAGCATTGCGATTCCAAAAGTACCAGTATGAGATGATCCTAATTCCTACTACATCCATCTAACTAGTCCGGTCACTGTTGCAACCAAGAACCATGACAGAGCCACAATCATCCAGAACTTTTATGTCTAGGGATTCATTTTCACTTGTCCCCGCTGAGAAGACGGTGCTTCCTCTCACAAGTTTAATGGTTAAAATCATCAGGTCTTCATCTACAGTGCTACCACTGAAACTGTGCTGCTTTTTCCATGGAAAGAAAAGACAAAATGCCAGCACAAAACTAATTCACTAGAGCAGGTAAACGGCCGGTGGTGTTTCCTGAATGTGTCCCATTCACAAACATTTAACTTCTACTGGTCATTGTATTGTATAGCAGGACTAGCAGTAACAGTGCGTTGAGAATACTAAACCTTCAGAGTTAAAGGTCCTTAATATTAGATGAATACAAAGAGCTTGGTTTGATAGACAGCCACAGCAACACATCCAGCAACCTATCATGTTTCAAGCGTTTGGTTTCCATGGTCACCAGATGGCAATGCAGAGTTGTGTTATGGTATGATTAGGTTACACATTCAAAAATGACAAAAACGTCTCCTTCACTTGACTGATGGCAGGCAAAGTCCTCTCTGATATTATAATGATCTAATTCATCCAAACTTCCCTAAACATCCACTCTGATCAACTGACAGCTAGAAAGAGGACAAACTCAAAAAGAAAACTATTTTTCACATGGCTGGATGAACGAGGAGTAGGAGTAGATTCATTCAGATTTCCCATCAACCTAAAATGGGACCTCTGGATCAACTTAAACGACTTAGGTTTTTACAAAAAAGATCTAGTTTCACAAGCCTGCACTGATGCCACACTCAACCACTAAACAAACAACATGAACAATTCATAATCAATGTGGCATTTCTTCTCATTTAACACTACACTATCAAAAAGTGCTTCAGATAAGTTTGTGGATACAAAAACAAGTTTGATGTAAACAAAGTTTGATCTGCCAGAGCTCTGTAGAGGCAATGGGTATGGCTGTTTGAGCTGTGAAATTAAAAACACTCAAGAAAACATTATGTCAAAAAAAAAAAAAACCCTTTCAAGGACAAATTAACAGTGATCATTAAAGTGCATCCCTGGATGTGTACACCCACCCCTTTCCCTTCCCTCCCCATGCTGACCCCTCAAGTAGAGCCAATGAGAGAAACCCCAAAGGCAGACCGAGGAACCTCTGCTATATGGAGCAAACTGAAGCCCAAAGGACCTACAGAGGAACAGTCTAAAAATCCAGTGGCAGTACTTTCATGAGAAAAAAACTAAAAACAGTTTTGAGCAGATAAAAACATGGTAGCAACAAATCAATTCTTCCAGCTTGGCATAGAGGTTTCTATTTGTTGGTAGTGTAGGATCAGTGGTGGCTGTTGACAGAAGAGAGGCTTGCTGTGACAGCAACCTCTGTCCTCTGTTTCTGCCTGAAGTCACATTCTAGGCCATCAGGGGTTCAGAGGGCAGAGGGAGAGTCACTGATAATGGTACCCAGCCCTGATGCACACAAGTATGGACACAAATGACAGGTTAGGGACGTTTCTCAGACATTTCCCATCTCCTCTCATCATAACCTAGGTTGTCCATGATCAAAAATGTAGTGTGCAAGTGCACATGTTTTCTGTTTTCTATTTTGTGTGTGTGTGTGTGTTTGTGGTGATAAGGTCCAGCATCATCATGGGCACACGTGGTTTCAGTGTCTCTCTCACAGTGTCTCTTGTTCGGCAGGAGAATGGTGGGAGTGGGGGTGCTGGTGGAGGGGAGGGAGCAGAGACTGCAGGGGAGACTGGGGAGTGGTGGGCGGGGACTGCTGCAGGGGGCTGAAGTGTGTAGTGGTGTGGGGAGGAGAGGAGCGGTAACAAGAGTAGGCTGAGCTCCCGCTAAGGGTGGTGGTGGGTGAGGCAGGGAGGCCTGCTAGGCCAGTGGGGGAGTCGAGGAGGGGCTGGTTGTAAAAGAAGAATGCACACTGGTGGATGAAGGTCTCGATGATTGTCTGGTAGGTGCGTGTGGCAGTCAGGGCATCCATAGTGGTGAAGTCGGGCCTCATGAGGGTGGGCCAAAAACAGATGGACAAGTTTTCACTGGTCATCAAGTTCAACCTGCTCAGCTGGCTCACCCTGAGGAAAAAACACGAACAGACACCAATTTCTTAAAAGGGTGCATATAAAGCAGTTGAGTGTCTACCACAGGGGATTGAAAAATGCACAAAAGTGATTTAGACAGGAAACTTACTTGTGCAAGTGGCTCACTACATATTTGAAAACATCATAATTCTCCCTGGGGAACTTCCTCAGGACATCCTTCATGGTATATAGCCTCTGTTCTCTGTCATTGATTTCTACACACACAGAAAAGTTACCATTAAAACTGATTCTCCATCATCGCACACAGTAATTTGAAAGTAAAATAAAATGTCTCTCTACACTAGCAGGAAAATTATTCTTGTCCTTCTCATGTCTGCCAAAACCTTCCCTACCCTCTTCCCTCCTAAAGAAATAATCTTTTTATGTTCTAGCAAGAACCCTCCCAGCCCAGCAGTGTTTGCTTACTGAAAGCATCCAATAGGTCCACCTGCAGAGCACAAGGCACCAGGGGCTCAGGCAGCTCAGAGAAGAAGCTTTTGAGGGCTCCAGCCACAGTGTTTATGGAAAAGTCTTTCTCCACTAAGTCTAATCCATGATCTACACAAGAAAAACGAGAGAGAGTTAAAGAGATTCGACAAAATAAGCCTGTCAGTAGTAGCTGTCATCGGGACCAAACAATCAGTTGCATGTCACTTTCCTTTGGTAACTCTCTGTTTATGTTTTGATTAGACAGCCACATAATTACGTGTCAAACAGCTGGTTTAAACAAGTCTGATGAGCAACTCACCCTGTTCAAACTGTCGCTGCATGCTTTCCATCTCTGACTTGTTGCCGCTTACGCGGTACAAACCCTCCGTATTCAGGCCTGAGGAAAAAGAGAGAAGCAGAGAAAAGTGGGAAGACATGGGGAAGCACAGTGGGAAATAAGCAAAGCACAAACACTTCATTAGCCCCATTGTAAACAGACGTGACAATACAGATGCTGGTGGTTTTCTTAAGTACTTCACTGAATACACCCTTGTATTTCTTCCACATTAAACTAAGTAATGTAAAGCGTGTGACCATGTGACTATTTTTATTTTACAAAAGAAAAAAAGTTCTCATAATTAAGAATTAAATCTGATGAATGATAATTTTTTTTATTTCCCAGAATCAAGCTGTGAATCTGATTTCACATGCACATGTTATTGTTAAAATGAGGTATAATTAAACAAAATAACATACCTGTTGTCTCAATGAAGCGGACACACTTTTCAATGAAGAGTGGAATAGGTCTGTCTAAAGATACTACATTTATTAAGGGGACCCCAAAGTAAAGACTCTCAGGGGGCTTGGGAATAGCTGGACGGGGTTTTGGCCTTGTTTTCTGTAAAGAAAGAAAGAAAGAAAGACTTGACTTGAAGTGTCTAAAGCAGAGATAATGATGTTGACAATAAAAGACACTCATTAGATTCTAACAAAATGTGTTCTTCCCCATAGGCAGAGTGAGTTCCTAACACTTAGTCAGAGGCTTAATGTCTAGACATTACAACAGTTAGAATATAATGTTTGCCCAATAGTAACCTTAGTTTATTTTATACTATCTGCGTACTATTATACCCTTAGACTTGACAGTTTTTTTTCATATGGGCAAAATGTAAGAATACAGCTAAAAGTAAGTAATAATTATAGCAAAAAAATGTGGTAAAAATCATACCTTGGCTGTTCGTCGCAGGCTCTTCAGAATGTTCCTCTTCTTGGGGTCCTCACTCTCCTCATTTACAAGACTTTCCCCTTTCAGGGTCCCAAAGTCGTCTTCCTTGGACTTTGGGAGAGCTCCCATCTCATCATCGCTGCCTATGAAGCTTGTGCGAAAGCTGCTGAACTTGCCCAGCCGCTTGGAACGGTCACGGTAAAGGCGAGGCTTTACCCCTGCAGCTGAGAACTTCCTCCTTCGCTCCAGAGAGCTGCTGTCTGCTTCACTGTCTGAGCCATTTCCATTCGAGTGCATCCTGTTGGAATTGCGGATGGTGATGATTTTGCCTTGTGTACTGTCATGTGGCACTGAGTATATGATCTCTTCATTGCTAGGGCGGGGTTTTGAAACTGCGTCAATGGGTTCAGCGTAGTCTGAGGGATCGTATCCCACATCCCCACCAGGAACCCAGGTAACAGCAGAGGGTAAGGAGCGGCGATGCCCTAGTGTATCGATATATGGGTTACGGCTCACCTTACGGAAATCAAAGGTGACACCTGGTTTAACTCTCACTTGAGGGGATACTTTGTTGTTGAGTTTGTTCTCAAAGTCTCTGATATCAGATATGACAGAGATGTCACTGGAATCTAAGTCAGGCAGGTTGAAGCCCCCACTATGTGAAGTGAGTGTGCCATCATAGTATGGTGGTGATGGTTCTACATCATCCTCAGAATCTAGGAACATGGTGACAGGACTGGGAGAACTGCAGCGTGGGGAGTACACATTTTCATTTGTGCATGCTTCAGCGACATTATCGTACATGTGTGTGGCCTCCACAATGTTTCGTTTCTCAACCACCTCCATCAGAAAAGAATGGAACATTTCTATCCTGTGCAGGCCTCCCACCACACCCCCAGATCCACAAACCACACTATTGAAACGGCCCTCAATCTCATGGGCCAGCTCTTCCCCCTGGATCAGCTGTTCACAGGCATAGTCACTGTCAGTGAGCTCTGCCTGGCTGTCTCCCACTGCCAACAGCTGAACTGGGATAATGTCCTGAACCTCACACAAGAAGGCACACAGGGTCTCCAGGGAGGCTTTTCGGGAGACAGAGTACACGGCAATGTAGCCATGCACTAGCCTGCTCTTCCGCAAAGTGAAGGAGGCGTGGTATGAGAGCAGAGAGAGCTCTATAGCAAGCTTGTGCCCACCAACTGTCTGCTCCAGCAATACAGATGTGCCACTATTTGACATGGGCCTGCAGTGCTGATGCATTAAGAAAGGGGACAGGAGCTGCTCAATGTCATAGGAGTCTCCGCACATTAAGCACATGACAATGCGTAGGTCTGCCTCTGGGACGGGCTGATGAGGAGAGTCTCTGAGACCCGGGGGCTCAGGGAGGAGGGGTGGGGAGCTGCTACTGAAGGATGTGCTCCTCCTAATATCCAGAAGGCCCCTCAGCACCTGGTTGATTTGGGTCTCATTGACATTATGGCCATAGCCCACACCAGGGGAGGCAGGGTCTAAAAAGCTACACTGCAGTCTCCTAGCAACCTGCTGTCCCTGTGTTATTAGATTTAAGGCAGTTTCTCCACCTATATCTACATACGATCCTACGCCCCTTTTCGTGACTAAAAGCAGTGATGTTGGCAGCTGAGCTAGCTGGCTATCCCTTCTACCTAGAGTTGACTCCCTAAGTCGCTCAAGGCTTTCAACCACATAAGAGAGGGATTCTTTTGAATTATACAGACACAAACATCCGTGAGGTGTGAAAGTGGGGGTGTGGAAAGAATTTACTGGAAGACGCACATTTCCTTCAATAGGCCGTAGTGTCAATTCATACATCTTCCCATCTAACACATACCAATCATCATTCGTGCAGAGAGCCCTAATCTCATTGGCAAATTCTCTGGCTAGTCCATCTTTCCCTAGTATGACCAGATTAATTCTGTCGGCCTTGGTGTCTCCAAAATGGGCTTTCACATCAAAAAAGGGGTAACATGTGGGGAAATGTGAAACTAAGATTTGTTCAATCTTTGAATCTCCACAGTGAGGACTGCTTGGACAGGTCTCCTTGGTAGGGTGATAGACAAAGTGGATATGCTTCAATACCAGAGCATCTCTTTCAGCTGGCAGTTTCTGTAGTGCCTTGAATCTCTGTTCCTCCCCCAAAACTTCCTGAATTGCCCCCATCTTCTCCTTGCTTGGCTTGGCATCCACCTCAAGCTCATAAAAAAGCTCAGAGTATTCTAGTAAGAGCTCCTGAAAGTCTTCTTTAGCACGGTCAATGATTTCCTTCTGATGCCGGTTGTACAAGTCTAAGTACTCTGGCTCCTCAAGCCACTGATAGAACTCTTCATTCATGATAAAGCTGCGGGCCTCCTCCCAAGGTTTTCCAGGTGTAACAAAGGGAGAGGAAGCCAACTTCTGTTTAAACTCCAGCCTCATCTCTGCCCTTCTGCACTCATTACGCAGATGTTCTAAGTGGGCATAAAATATTTCCTCAGCTTCAGCAGTCTCCAGTAGGTCTGAAGGGATTCTCTCATCTTCCATGTTATCAATGTGAGATGTATCCTCCCATGGTGAGTCTTCCAGAACAACAAACCAGTGGGCAAAGTGCTGCTTAGACTCTAGGACCTTCTGTACCCCAGACCAGCTGAGCTGATCTATCTCATCCAGGTCAGGCACCAAAGAACTAAGTGCTAAAGGAAGAGTGCTTAAGTATATTTTGCGACGCCTCTCAATATGCTCCTGCTTCAGACGGTAGACATGCTGTTGAAAAAGCTTCTTGCATTTAGCCGTTCCCTCTAAGAACACATATTCCTTGTACTCTGGGGAAGTGTTCATGCGTCGACTGGTGTTCAACCAGGTTTCATTATGATTCTTTACTATACGGTTTATCAGCCATTCATAGTGGTCCTTGGCAGATGCTATTTGCTGACTCTGGAGCTTTAGGGCTTCAAAATAAGGAATAATCTTGGGCTTGCCCCTGCTCTTATCAATAAGTTGAACCAAAGTGAGGAAGGCAAGGTCCACGTTTATATTTGAGCGTGCAGACGTCTCAACTACTGGTAGACTCTTTTTTGTGATAGCGAAGGTATGCGCATCTTTGATGTAGCGTTCAACTCCTTCATCACATTTGGTAAGAACCAGCACAATGGGCTTCTTAGTCTTGCTAAGCTGACCATACAGGTTCGTGACAAATTTCAGCTGGTCATCAAAGTTGCGGTTCATGCCCCTGCTTACATCTACACAAAGCAGGAAGCCATCAACCTGCAACTTGCCCTCAGGCATTTGTTTTTGCTCAAAGTCCTGCTCCAGGCCAAGCTGATCTGTACAGAAGTACATGAGCTTCTCTGCTGAAGCCAGCTTGGTTGCAGCTGCCCGCTTAATATAGGGCTGCATAGCAGTGCTACGGTGTGGCTGAAATGTCTGATCATCAATGAATTCAGTTTGCTCCACAACATGCATCCTGCACTCAGGCCCTTCCTCCAGAACCCGGGACACCTCCCCCCAAAACAGAAAGTGATCATTATTAACCACTCTACCCCCAAAGTCACTGGTGCTCAGCACTGATGTGTGGTCCAGGTAGAAGTCATCAGCACTTGGCCGCACAAACCTATTACACAAACAGGACTTGCCAACCCCACATTGCCCCTTTTCTTTCTCTGTTCCTGACAATCCCACCACAATGAGGTTGTAAATGGGCGATCGGGCATCTTGCTTTTTCGCCATCATAGTCTGCTGACGTTCATCCTGCCATAAACAGGCACTGTATAAAGGAGTTCACTTGAATGTTTGTCCATAAAGTTGCTGATCCACAGTGGAGATCAGAATTCACTTTCTTCTGCCGGGCTTCGATATTATTAAATGTCAACGTAGTGATATGAGCAGAGGGTTTTTTCATTCATTCCTTATATGAACCAGATCCTGTCAAAAAACAAAAAACAACACAGAAATCAGACAAAAACTAGGCAATTAACAGAGCTATATTTTAGTTAAAAGAGGATACTAAAATAAACAACAACAAAAGACAACCATTGAGGGAAATGTTATAATTTTAACCACTGGACATAAAAAATGAACATATTGTTAAAACACGCTTCTTTTTGTCGTGATGTACTTTTTTTTATAGTAATATTGACAGTATTTTTGTTTACAACACGTTTAATCCTTTTCAAATGTTTACATTGCATAAGTAAGTATAATATTTCTCTTCTTATTATAAACTGAGTAATCTCTGATAAAAATAGGTTTGGTGAATTCAAGAGGCACATTTTAATTAATTTTCAGTCAATTTCCTGACCATGATTATGATCATGGCCTTCATCACGTATCAAGTTTGATCATATCAAAAACAAAAACTGTAAAATCACTATTACTGTACACACTGAGTATCAAAAAGTGCAGCAGTTTTTAACGTCATATGTAACTATCAGCAGAAGCTAATGAAGACAATGCAGCAGTACCAGTGACCATTCACAACATCTTCTGACAGGGAACATAAATTTTAGTTCTAGTCATCATGAAACTAAACACAATTTAAAAGGATGAGTCACACTGTTTTTTGCAAATTTTACTGAATTGCAGATTTATTGACCATTATAATGACCATTATAGGGATGCAATTATGATGATGATCTTTCCTCATATAATTTATTTTCTAAAGCTCATCACAGTTTCCCTGAACCCAGAGGGACATCATTCAACTAACCAAGAATCTTAAATCCGAATGTACTCTATTTACTTGAGTAGAAATCAGAGAAAAACTGCAAACATATGAGAAGCTGAACCAGTTTCTGTCATTTTTGCTTCAACAGTGCTTCACTGCAAACATTATTTTATATATAAAAGCTGTTGCCAATTTATCTACCATTGATAATCTAACTGATAAATCATCTCATTTCAGCTCTGTTCCACTCTTTTGAAAATAAATCCCACGTCAAATCCGAATCAAAATGATTGCATCAATTCCAATAGAATGTTGGGAGTGGTGCTCTTTAAATGACCATGTCAGCTGATCAGTGAGTGGAGTGACAAGCATGAAAATGACTATGTTGTGGGCACCTCAGTATTTTAACCTAAACGAAATAGCAGCTATCAGTCCGATCTCTAAAGACGAAACAGCGAATGAATGAATGAGTGAAAGACTATCAACAGAGTCAGACACATGTAACCTACAATCTATGCCAAAGAATACTAAACTTGCTCACCTTCTCAAGCCATTAGATGGAAATACTTCCATTATTGTAACATTGTTGCCTCAATTGCCACAACACTGGTTCAATTCTGAATAGTCAGCTCTTAATTTTTACACAGAGAGACAAAAAATAATCAAGTGCTGAATTTTACAAATGTGTAATATGATCGGGTAGCGTCAAATATTGTGACAAATAAAGGAATTAGAGGCTCAGAATGAAAGGTCCTGTCACATGAAGTGACCACACATTGGACACAAACAGCACCGGCAGGGTCAGAAGCAACCATGGGCAGTCCACAGCGCTCAGCTGAGCTAGGCCTGATACCCAAATGAACAGTCAAGTTCTTTGCAAATAAAAACAACTTAAGTGCCCTTGCTAGCAAACATCGAAACACAGTTCACCAAAGCGCATCTTCAAGCAATTTCATTCACATAACCTACTTACGTGGATAAGGTTTTGTAACGTTACATGTTTTGCAAATGATTAACAGTTAACATGGGCTTTAGGGTGCACAGAGAGGGGCTGACCACGCCAGGCCTGCTGTCTACATAAT
>JAPZDV010000006.1:8516877-8539604 GCA_029814665.1 Acanthurus lineatus
TTAAAAGTCTGCTTGGCCGTATTCTTCTAGGTTCACCACGTTGCTTTTTAAATAATTATTCTGTCCATTGTTGTGCCCACATAACGCTGGGCCGGTCGCGCACACGAGACAACGGTGAGTTTGTTGCAATCGCCGTGGTGTTTCGTCTCAAATATGCTTCCACTGCAACACAAACTGTTCATGTCCTGATCAATTTATGAGCAGATTGCGACTGTGAAGGTGGTATTTCTGCCAGCTTTCCGATAATGGCGGCGGCCCTCCTCCCAGGACCTAGTTCTCCTCTTCTTTTCTTTGGGAAAAGGGAGCTGTGGAGACAGAAGCGGCGGAGAGAGGGACTCACCCAGCGGCGCTCTCACACAACTGCAGCAGGTCGGTCCTCTGCTGCTAGCTCACCACTATACTGCATATGCGGGGCTCGTTACACAAAAGTAATCGATTTCTTACTTGTCCGTCCATTTTTTCACAAGTATCGCCATAATTTTTTGTTCCGTTATTGCCCGAGAGTCATTAATTACTGAGATGATTTTTTTTTCAATCACTCCGGATAAAAAAAACTGCGGTTTTATCGTCGTATGCGAACGTTGAAAAAAGTCAGTCAATATTGGTAAACGTTACAGCGCGCGCCGTGAACTGCAGGTCCGCGGTTTCTGGCAGCATTTTGCTAACAGTAACGTTAAAACATTATGTCCAAGAGTTTGAGCCAGTTTTTAAACGTTTTCTCAGTTAGGCATAGTATTTTTTCTTTACCTACATTAACTCAGTTTTCACGGTCAGACCAATTTTAAGTAAGTAAAGATTTTACTCGTTTTTGTTGATTTTATCATAAGGTTGGTAGTTATCCGTGTGATAGGGTCGCTAGACTTAAGTTAGACTAGCTCAAGTATCTTTCTTTCCATTTTTAAGTAGTTAACTACTAAATCCAACAACAGTGGCATCATTGTGGCCCCTCTGTGCACTTGACTTGAGAGCCAAACTGGTTAACTTAAAGTGGACAAGAGGTAAGAGATCTACTGTTGTTACATACTGTAATTCCCTATCTGTACGTTACCAATAGCAATAGCAATATTTAATTTTGAATCATGGGAAGTAGAAATCCTAAAACAAACAAACTACAGTGGGATATGTTAGTCTGATATGTCACAAATGGAAACAGAGTTCAGAAGAAAAGTCCAGAAGAGGCTGAATACCAAAATGTAATCTTACTCATTAGTAAAATCCTGCATTCAGAATCCTACTTGACAAAAAATATGAGCATAATTATTAGCTAAATTTTAATTAAATTTTATAAAGCAAAAGCACCAGCCATTCATTGTGTCTGATTCATTATAATATTAGACTTTATAAGATAGTTAGTTCTGGTTCATCTCCCAGGTACTTGTCATTTTAATATCGTATCTAGCTGCTTGAAATACAGCCAGTTTTATTTTCAATTCAATCAAGCAGTTTAGTACAGTGGTTCCCAATTTAGGGTTAAGGCCCCTCCAAAGGATCACAAGATAATTCAGAGAAGCTGCCATAAACAGATATTAGAATGACATGAAATCATGTGAGAGGTTTAGAGGGGAAATGTATCTTGCTATGATGGAATAGTAAACAGCTTATGGACATCTGAAACATAGGAAAGTTCTCAAGTTCTTACAGTTCTTAAAGGTCCAAAGCCAAAAGTTAAAACATTTAGAGAGAAAATTGTTGTGGGGGCAACCAAGTATAATCTAATGTGCTCTAAAGTTGGCCTGTAAAAGTTCATAGTATGATACACTGTCATCCAGCTTTCCACCTTTAACAGAGGCTGGCATCAGTCATCAGCATCATATCTGATTACTTTGTGCAGACCATTAACTTTAGCGTTGCCGCCTCCTAGTGGATTTATAGGCTATAAAACCCCTGAAATGTTCGATTAACTTTGAAATGAATGCCTTATGCTGTCACAGTTTTTACTTTCTGTGAAGATTGCAAGCTTTTTTTCTAGAAAGTACCCTTGCTGTGAAGTAGTTTTATCCATCTGGATTCAGTGGATCCCTGTGGGAGTGGGAATTTAGTCTAAGTCACTGGTAAAAGACAGTCAGCCTGGCAATGGACTGTGTAGTCTAGAGCTTCACCTTCAGCTGTACAAGTGACCGAGCTGTTGCCAACTCAGACTGCTACTGGAAAAGGATATGGAAGAAAGTGTTCATGGTCATTTCCAGTGAGGCTGTTTATGTGCTCTGATTAATAACTCAGGCAAGGTAGGCATATTTATATGTATGTATGTGTATATGTTATATATTACAGATGTGCATGCACATTATATTTGTAAGCTTGTGTATTTACTTTTTGCGATGTGCTGTATTTCAATTAAATTGTTTCAAGCTTTCGTGCTTAACAGTGGCAGAAGAAATATTGAATCCTTTAAAAACGGAATTGCCATGGTGTGAAAGTACCATTACATGGAACGTCATGCAGATTGGCATTCTGTCACTGGTTTGTAGAAATATTCTGTTCTAAACTCTTAGATTGTTAGGCAGTAGACATTTTTGTGGCACTAGATGAATAGTCAAGCAGTCACCAAACTCATTATGATTCATCTTCTGGGAACCCAAGTTAATGGGTCCATCCCTTTTACAAAAATAGAGGCACTGAAGCCAGTTTAGTGTAATTGATAGTATTACCACTAGGCAGAGCCCTAAGCCTTTATAAAATTCCGAGCATGAAGAGGATTTGATCTAGTGATAAGCTTGTGCTTGTTCTTGTCCAAGTAATAATGCAAGACATACTTGACCTCAGACTTGTCTTCATGTCTACTGTGAGAAAACAGACTTAAGATTACTTTATCCCCAATAGATGTTTTGTTTATTTTTAGCTTGTTTCTAAATTCTTGCAAAATATACCACTGTGTCTCCACAGCTTGTTGTGTCATGGGGTTTTGTTTTACACTTTGATCAATTTAGTTGATGTAACAGGGATCTGGGGGTTGAGAGGCAGAGTAGGTTAGAACAAGGTGAAAGGGATAGCAGATGGGTGCTGGGGGAGCTCAGCACAGATGGACAGTAGGTGGGAAATGGTGTCTTTACCAGAGACACAATAAACCCAAACAGCATTCATATTTTTTTCATTATTTAGTTAACTTTGTAATAGCTCTGCACAAAAGCACAATTACTGCAGCAACATGTATTAAAATGGGAAGAGAAGAAAAAAAAGGACAATCTGACAAAGTAATAGTTAGCATGGTGAGATACTTTCCACAGGTTATGTCTGATAGTCACTTTGTTACTTATTCTGTCTCTGTTAATGTGATGTGTGTAACAGTTGGAGAGAAATGACCACTAAAAGAGTGGAGAGACAACCCCTTTTTCTACCCCATCCAAAAAAGTCATCATTCACTGGGAATCGTTATTAGATGGATTCATAAAACCTTAACAATTTATTTACAAAACTAGTAAAAGCAAGATTGCTACGCCTCAGGCAGAAACACTATGTTCACAGTCATTTTATGACCAGAAGGTTATGCTAGGATTCTTTGTTCCATAATATGTCAGATGTTCAGATCAGAATTAGTTTTTGATGTAATTAAGTATAATTGAAGTCAGGCAGGGGGTTGTATCTGCAAGAAGTTCTTTTTTTTGTTTCAGTCTCAAATCTTACTGTGGTTTTGTATTGAGTTTGACTCAAATGGGTGAGGTGACAGTTCATGTGGGTGTACTCCTGAGAGGAAGTTGGTTTAAATCAATCAGCTCAGTCCAGCCACACAAATTTTAATAGTGGTAGCACCTTTGGCAAGTGTTTAATTCCAGTTTGTCAAATTTAATGCATGTGTTCTATGAATTCCTAACTAATTTAGGAAGGAAACTTTTGAAAGTGAGTAGATGATTGAACTATAATTTAGAAAGGCACAGTTCACGCGTTAGATGTGAGCTCACACAAATGGTCATGATGGAAGACCCTGAATATCAGGAAACCGCTAGGAAGGAAATCTTTCTTACAGGAACTGCCAAACAAAGATAGGAAAACTTATTGAAAAAAATCGTCGGAAAATAACACAGGAGGATGCATCATAAGCCCAGGTGCTGAAGATGTACTCTGCAGTGGATCTGTGGTTTCTATCTGGTTTACTTAAGTGGTTTTTTTTTTTGGTTGTTTTACTGGTAGTAAGGTTGTTCCAGATGCTGCAACATGCAATGTGTAACCGAATGTGTAAGCAGAGTGCCCTCATGTTTTCCACATGCATGTGGTTACCCATGCTATGTCTTGAGTGCCCTTCAAAGGTAAATCAAAAATGCTGCCTGCAACCTGCATTGTTTTCTCTGTTTTGGGCAGTTGCTATCTTTTTAAACAGATCATGGTTCCTTCCAGTTATCTTTACCTTAATCAAATGAGCTTTCTGACCCTAGTAACTGTGTTGCTTAAGGCAAAAAAAAAAAAAATGCAGTCCACCCTTTAGCATACAGATCACATAACCTCTTGTCCAGAATAATTCCCCAGATCACTGTTTGGCGTTGATAGGGGAACACAACAATACCACCCATTCTGCTGTAGTCAACTCTTCTGTGCCAACTAAATGATCAACAGTCATCTCATTGTACATGTTTCTTTTGATTTTTGCGCTCTATACAAATTTGACCTGCAGCGACTGATCATCTCAGGCAATGTGGGAGTGTATATAGTACATTAAATTGACAGGGATGATGTAACCGAGTAAACTAATGGGGCACTGAGGCCACATTTTTGGAAAAAGAGTTGTGTGAAAATATTCTAACTGAAAAGTTCAGTGTGGGAACACAAAATAGACCTTGCAGGCCGGCTTACCATATAAAGTAAGAAAGGCAGGGGCACAGAATAACATTTTGAGTTCCACTGATCAGAACAAGATCTTTTAAATAGTTTAATTAATTGTGCTATATCAGTTCTCTAGCTGTCTACCAGCAAGAGTAATAGGGAGGGAGCAGTGAACTGTTTTTTTCCCCCTTGCCTTAAGAACTGTCAAGACAGCCAGAGATTGGGTAAAAGAACAAGAGGCATTCTCCATCTGGGTAACATTGTTCAGATTCCTCAGTGTTGGATATTTGATGATGCTGGCAAGGGAAAGTGGGTAAGGCGTGGATAAGGAGTGACGGAAAAAAGGGTGAGAGAAAATATATGGGGAGGGGTACCAGAGGAGGGCGCTGTTCTCTCACAGAGACAATGTGGCCTTGATTGCACTCCTTCAAAAATGCCTAGAATGGGAGGGAACGAAAGAAGTGAGGAATCTGTCTATCCATGCATTATTTTGTTCAATTTTTAATTATCTGCAGAGGGATATTATGATGTAAGTTATTTCATCACCATGGAGAGAGACAGCCACAAGGAGACAGGCAGTGTTGCTAGTGAAACTCTCCATAACTCACATCCCATGTGAATCTGTCTCAGCTTGTGGAGAAGAGGGAGGGAGCAAACCAAACAGGGAGGGAAGGAAAGAAAGAATGTACTGAGATGTCATCATGTGATTTCTGTTTTTTTCCCTTTTTATATAGCTGCAGAGTGATTACATGTTTTTAGTTTGGGCTCTTAGCAAATTTTTCCAAACCCTCTCAGCTCTCTGCTTACTCTCCCTTGAGTTTTTTTTTTTTTTTTTAGAGTCCAGCTGTGTGACGTGTGAGAGGAGTTCCTGCCCCTGTTCTGTGCAGTATAGTTTAGAGGAAAGGAGAGGGACTTGGAGAGGCAGACATTTACTTGACCTGTCAAATGAAAGATGAATTGAAGGTATAAACAAGAGAAGCTGCTGGTCTTTTGGCCTGAGTGCGCATGTTTTGGACTTACAGGGGATCCAGACGAGGAGGTGGAAGAAAGTCGTGGAGAAGGAGAGGAAAGTTAAGAGAAAGTGACTGGCGTGGAAGGAGAGAGAAGAAGATAAGTTACCTATAATTCTGTCACCCATAGGCAACGGAGAATGAGAAGTCAGAGTTGAGGAGTCTGTCTGACACGGGAGGAGGAGCACCAGCCTAGGGGGGTGACCACCAGTTCAACTTTTTTCCAGCAACAGCAGGACAGGATGAGGTACCAAGGCAGGGTAAGATCCTGACTACCATGATGCCCCTTGTTGTGTTTTCATGTTTAGTGCTTCATAGTGACTGGGTTTTGTTAACTTCTGCATTATATGTTTTTGCACAGAAGCAACATATCCGATCCCCAATTCACTGTTTCTCTGTTTTCACTCATGGAGGGAAAACAAAACAGAACAGTGAGTCACTTGGACATTTTTGATGTATGAGTCAGGGTGTATTTTGGTTTTTGTATAAGCTTTAACCCAAGCAGTTCAAAGAGGATGAACTTGGTATTTTTCCACTATATCCATTACTGGCACATTGGAGTAGCCAGGCAGCCGTGGTACCAGTGCAGCTCGCCCTGGGGTAGAGTAGTGGGGCATGCCATATAAGGAAGACAATATGAATGTAGACAGTCCAGTAGAGCTTAGTCATGGGGTATGGAGCCAAGTCTCACTGTTAGCCTCCTTGCTGGTTGTCACTGCTGCTGCACCTACAGACCTACAGCTTTACCAAAGCTCCCTGGTAGTCAGAATCAAATCCCCCATAAAGCACTCAAATACTTCTGGGAGCCTGTCAGTTAGATCAGAGTCTCACTTCTGTAATAACCGAGCCTAAGGTCAGTTCACTGAAAACAAAGCTGCAAGGATTACATTGCATTTTGGTTTTATCTTCATCCCTGACCTGTAGAAGTGAAGGTATCTCAACCACAATGTCTGCATAAAAATGATTTCCTCTACCAAAGTAGTGCTTGTCTTTTGGAGCGAATCATAAGACGATTTTTGGATGAGGTCTTGTTATTAAAAGGGATATTTATTTTCGCATCTCATGATATGATATTCCTGGAAAAAAAAGTTGAAAAGTGAAACCCATGACTGCTGAGAAATAACTGCTTGAAAACAATGTTTGCTCTGTTTTGTTGCATGGAAGGTTTGATGTATCAGTGCGCATTTCATGCCTTCTAGAAAAAAATCAAGTGAACATAACAAGATAATTACCCCAATGTGAATGTGACTTTTTCGGCACCAGAGCTACTGTACATCTGGATAACATTACAGATAAACATAAAAAGTGTGAGATCTGAAAAATATGGGATCAAAAGGTTTGCACTAAAGAAGTCTGTTACAGTTCAGAGGCAGGCAGTCTTGTCAGCGTCATCTATCATGAAAGGTTGTTGTGTTTGCTGAACACATGGATGTGCTTTCTCAGCCTCATAACTATGTGGAAGTCAACCTTTAGCTCTGTGATCTGATACTTGATAATCTGCATCTGCATCTGCACGGTTGATAAATATCATCTAAAGCAAGTAAACATTTTTGTGTACTTGACCACAACTGCATCTTCATTGAATTCCCTCATATAAAGTTGTTTAAGGATGATTTTTGGTCTGCAAAGCTAAGTATGCCACTTGTACCGCAGAATTTTCATGAATGGAAGCACAAATTTCTTGTTGACTAGGCATGAAAAAACACATATCCTTAGTGACAGATATAGAAAGCATTCATAGCTGCTTACACCCACATAGAAACATTTAGTGGCATCCACTAAGCACCTGACCTAAACACGACCCTAACATTCCTTAGTTGTATCCTTTGGAAAATCTGACTGTGAACTGTAATTACTATCTGTAGGAAGCCCACCTGCAGAAGTTGGAGAACAATACTCCAAGGTGAAGCAGAGAGGAGGGGCTGCGGTGGAAGCGTCCACTGACTTTCCTTTGCTCTCACTTCTTGGCTGTCTTCCACTGTTGTCCTCTTGTTTTGTTAAGGTCTTTCCTGCATCCAGTGCTCAAAGATAATGAACTTTAACCGGCATTAACCAGCCAAATGAGACCCTTGAGAGACTCATTGCATTCAAGAAAAACAGAAGTACTGTGGAAGTCTATCCCCTTTGTTCCACTTTCTGCCTGTTCATGAATGTGTAAATGGAAACAGCAGGGCTTCTCTCACACATGTATTTGTGATGAAGATAGAGAGCAGCTGGTTTGGCTGGATTGTAGTGCATTGATTAAAAACCGAACTGTGCATCTGGACATTTATCAGCAGTAAGTATTGGCTACTGACATTTTTGTCTCTTTATATGCACATGCTCTGGTCCATGCTCGGAGTTGTTTGTGTAATATCTTACTTCAGTGCATATCTGAGAATTTCACTCTGCTGACTAGTAATCGTTTCCTGTCTGCGTGATGATGTTTGTCATCACAGTGGGGTTGACATGTACACATACTTTTCCAGTGGAATTGGTTAAATCCTGTCTGATGATATACAAGTGTGTGTATTGTACATACATGGTAATACACGATCTTACTATTGCATAATAGTAAGGTCCTGTCCTGTCTGTTTATCCTTTGGATTCTCTAAATGTCTTCTTTGTTCATTCTTGGCAAGTCTTGGTTGGATTGTTCTTACTTTGCATGTTTACAGTGTGATGTTTTGGTGATGTGGTCAGTAAGTCTCAAGTCATTTGCCTTGATATTTTGAAGATATTTAGGATAAATACTGACTGTCTTCATGAACGGATTATATCCTGTTACATATTATTTGATAGTAACTGTTATATTGAGCACCAGATGTTAGTTCTTCCATATGTGGGTGGATGTATCATGCCTCAAATGATATAGAGGTAGGCCTTTTGCTCCCCCTGCTGGTTGATAGTGTGTAGTTACATCTACTGGAAGGTTGTCAGTAAGTAATCCTGATATGTCTGCAGTGCTGCTTAATTTCTGTACCTCTTTGTTCTTCCTACTCTCTTTCCCTGTAGGAGGTGGATATTGAAGGGAGAGTGCGCCTAGTAATGGAGAGCGCCCTGACTGCCCGGGACAGGGTCGGAGTGCAGGACTTTGTCTTGCTGGAAAACTACAACAGTGAGGCAGCCTTCATAGAGAACCTACGGAGGCGCTTCAGAGAAAACCTTATCTATGTAATTATACCAGTTTTCTTCATATGTTCGAAAACATTTTAGTTTGTGTGGTGAAACATATTAAATGTGTTCCAATGTTTTTGCTCAGACATATATTGGCTCAGTGTTGGTGTCAGTGAACCCTTACAAAGAGCTGGAGATTTACTCCAAGCAGCAGATGGATCGCTACCGAGGGGTCAGCTTCTATGAGATATCGCCTCACATGTGAGTCACTTCAAGGTCCTCAGACAACATTTTTTTACGCATGAATCATTCAGTAATATAATGGGTATGTGTTTATGATATGCTTCAAAACTTAATACGTAAAAAAGCTCAAAAAATAAACCCATTAGAAAATGGAGGATAAATATTTGGCTGTATCTGCCAAGTATTTTCATTATCACTTAATCAAATGACTTGCTGCCAATTCATTTTTGTAATTTGGTTATTCTACTGACAAACATTGAGGTCTAACTAAAATTTAAAAAATGTATGTGGTTTTGACTGACTTATTCAATAAATTGATCAAAAAGAAATATGCTGAATCACAAAAAAATATTTTACCTGCCTTACCCATAGTAACAGGCCTGCTAATTTAATGAAGTCTTGCAATTTGGAAATGAAAAGATGAAGAAAGCAATTAAGTAAGACAATAGGAAGCATGAGAACAACTGATTTTACAGCTCACAGATTGTTAATGCCTTCATTTGTCTGAAGTGTACAAGTGTTTGCATGAGTTAATTCCACTACCATGTCTCAAATGTGTGTTGAACAGTAGTTAAAGCTGCTTTCATTTTACCTCAGCTACGCTCTGTCAGACAACACGTACCGGGCCATGAGAACCGAGAGAAAGGACCAGTGTATTCTCATATCAGGTGAGAGTGGAGCAGGTAAAACAGAGGCCTCCAAGAAGATCCTGCTTTACTACGCCGTCACCTGCCCCACTAACGATCGCATGGCTGCCCTCGGTGACCGCTTGCTGCAGTCCAACCCTGTTCTGGAGGTATTTAACTTTGGGCTTTCCAAACTGAGCAAGCACACAAATTATTTTGCCACACACATTGCAGGATATTCAGTTGATCTGGGAAATCTGAAATTCCTTACATATATGCCATTTTTAGAAAAACATATTTATGCTTTTTTTTTCATTTTTGTTATTCTATTATTTCTCTTAAATTTCACTTCCTCCCTGTAATTTCCTGGCTCTTTTGCTTTGGGCAGGCTTTTGGAAACGCCAAAACACTACGCAATGACAACTCCAGTCGCTTTGGGAAATACATGGATGTACAGTTTGACTTTAGGGTAAATATTCCCCAGTTGGCTTTCTGGAATGGAATCTTTAATGGAATCCTAATTTCTTACACCATACTGATAGCATTAGCTAAATAATTAATAAAAGATTAAAAATTAAACTCATTAAGCACTAAAACTGCTTTTAACAGTTGTTCTCTGCTTTTGTCTCTTTCTAAAACTTCTCCTAGGGGGCACCAGTGGGCGCTCACATCCTGAACTACCTGCTGGAGAAATCACGTGTTGTACACCAGAACCACGGTGAGAGGAACTTCCACATCTTCTATCAGCTTCTGGATGGAGGGGAGAATGACCTGCTTAACACACTGGACCTGGACAGAAACCCTCAGAACTACCACTATCTGGTCAAGGTGTGTGTGGTGCAAATGTGTGTTTGGTGCAAATGTTTAATTAACTACTTATTAAAAAATTGAGTTTCATGCGACTTCGCCACCAGTTGCACTGTAACATTTATTTGTCTTCTTCAGGGGAACTGCCCAAGACTTAGTTCTGTCAGTGACAAGAATAATTGGAAAGTTGTGACGAAGGCCCTGTCTGTTATTGGCTTCACCGAGGAAGAAGTGCAGGTCAGTAACAATCTCTTCTCTGACCGTAGGCAGTGACTTTACAGATGTGTTTGTCACCCATGTTCCCTGGTTCACCACATCTACCACATCAAAGTGGAATTTAAATGGAAGAGTCAAGAGAAACAAGCCAAGCAATGATCTTACAGTTTCAATTACACAGGGAATATTCTACTCTGCTACAAATATTAATTACATTACAGTTTTTGCTCTGGCCAAATATTACATTTCTTAACATTGTGAACTTATTTAGAAGTGATGAGTAAAAAATACTGTTAAAATAATGTGTGCAGTTTAAACAACAATGCATTCTTAGTAATTTTTTTGTGTAATTTTAACTTCTTGATATAATTATCAAAATGTTTGGATGTTTTTAGTCCTGCATTGTTTCTGTCAATCCTGCCTCATGTTTTTGCAGTGATGATTTAAATATGAGGCCCTTTTTAAGATTTTTTGATTGTATACTGATTATTCATTTTTTCACAGACTGTCCAGATGTTAATTTTGTTAAAATAATACAAAACAAAAAACAGTTCATCCATGAGGTTTTTTTAAACTGTTTTCCTAACCCCCAACAGAAATTGCTGAATATCATCGCCAGTATCCTCCATCTGGGAAACACTCAGTTTGGGGAAGGCGAGGAAGGAGAAACTTATATCACCACTGAGACACAGATGAACAGTCTCACAAAGGTCAGAACAGTCCCATTGTGTTTCAGTATGTTCAGATACTCCCAAAAACTAGCAAGAAGGCACAGCTGAGTGCAGATGTGTTGTTGTCTTCCAGCTGCTGGGCGTTGATGGCTCAGCCCTGAGGGAGGCACTCACTCACAAGAAACTCACTGCCAAGGGAGAGGAGGTGAAGATCTTTTTGTCCTTGTTCCTTATGTTTCCGGTTGTTTGTCATGTATAATGTAACTTCACTGTTTGTTTTTTTACTTAAATATTTATGTTACAGATGATCAGCCCACTAAATTATGAACAGGCAGTGTCTGCACGTGATGCCTTGGCCAAAGCTGTGTATGGTCGAACTTTCTCTTGGTTGGTGGAGAAGATCAACCAGTCTCTGGCTTTGAAGGTGCAGTAACACTTCTGATAGCAACTCAAAGACAGCAGTGGAAATGTTATGGCTGTTGTTATAGGGCTGTTGTTGTTATTTTACCATTGTGGTGTGTACCTCTTATGTTATGTAGGATGAACTCTCCCACAGCAGTAAGGGCTCCTCAGTTATAGGGCTTCTAGATATCTATGGCTTTGAAGTCCTGCAGCACAACAGGTAAGATTTCATTTCAAATCTTAATCCACCTGTTAACACGATCTCTAAATCAAATTCTTTGTTAGTGGAGGTCTCTAATACAAAAAGATTTTGGTTAAACTTCAGCATGCATATCTCCTATATTTCTGCACACAGTTTTGAGCAGTTCTGCATCAACTACTGCAATGAGAAGCTCCAGCAGCTGTTCATTGAGCTCACTCTGAGATCTGAGCAGGAAGAGTATGAGACAGAGGGAATAGCAGTGAGTACTTGTTGTTTGGCTAGTGAAAATGAATAAATTATAAAACATAGAAGTTATATTCTGTATGTGTTAATCAATATTTATATTGTCATACTGACACAGCATTTTTCTCTCCTCCAAATGTTTCCATCTAATGTCAGTGGGAGACGGTACAGTACTTTGACAACAAGATCATTTGTGACCTGATCGAGGAGAAGCACAAAGGCATCATTTCCATTCTGGTGTGTATGAAAACGCCAACTTTTTATGTTTGTCTCTGTATATGGTATTGTGTTCACTCTCTGTCACAGAAGGTAAAGTAAGGTGTGTACATTTTTTCAGGATGAGGAGTGTCTGAGACCTGGAGAGACCTGTGATGTGTCCTTCCTAGAGAAATTGGAGGATACACTGGGTGGCCATCCCCATTTTGTCACGTGAGTATCATCTTATATCAGATAATATTTTTACATACAGAAAAAAGACTCTTCTAATCACAGCTTTTGATATCAACAGGCCTATGAATGTCTGTACATCTACATTTGTGTTTTTATGTCTTACAGTCACAAGTTGGCAAATGGAAAAACTCGCAGGGTGATGAGCAGAGAGGAGTTCAGACTGCTGCATTATGCTGGAGAGGTCAATTACAATGTCAATGGTAAACTCAAACTGATACTATTGTTATTGATGCATTCTTGTCCTTGAAAGAAGTTTTGTTTATTTTAAAACATGTCCCAAAACAAGCTGAAAAAATGCTGTGCATTTGTTTATCTTATTCAGGGTTCCTTGACAAAAACAATGATCTGCTGAACAGGAACCTAAAAGAGGTGAGAGTGATGAAACAGAGTATAGAGTTTTGCCAAAGCTATTTAAAACCTCTGTGTCTCTTGCCATTGCTGAGTGAAGAGGGAAAGTGTTTGCGTGACGTGTTGACATGTGGTTTTGTGGTTTTGCTCTGTTCAGGTCATGTGCCAGTCAGACAACCAGATCCTAAGACACTGCTTCCGCAGAGAGGAAGTGATAGACCAGAAACGTCCTGAGATGGTGAGAATCATGCTCTCTCTCTCTCTCTCTCTCTCTTTCTCTCTCTCTCACACATGATCTTTCATACTCACATTCTCTCCTTGGTTCAGTTCATTTTTCTATTTTTTCTCTTAGCTGTTTTCATTTTGAATTAAAGGTGTGTCTGTGGTTAACATATAACACACTAGAAGGACTGTTTTTTTTCAGTCAATAGATGCTTTCTCTCTTTTTCGAAGAATAACAAGTAAAGACACATTCACATATTTTTGCAGAGTTTCATATTTTTTATTTGTCCTTTAGGCTGCCACTCAGTTTAAAAACAGCCTGATGAAACTAATGGAGATCCTCATGTCTAAAGAGCCATCCTACGTACGCTGCATCAAACCCAATGATGCAAAACAGCCGGGTACATTTTTACATCTCTTAATAAGAATTTGTTGTATATTACAGGACAAATATTCTCAACTGTTGTTGAAGTAATCTTACACTGCTGTAATTGGTTACCATACTCACTTCATCTATTTTTCTCTCTGCATTGCAAAAATTCACTCACTAAATTGTTATTTAAATGATTCTGCTCAGTCAGTCTTTCTCAAGGTTCATTGCCCTCAAAAAACGGAACAATTCCTTCACATGTCTCAGTATAAGCAGCACCCAAAGGAATAAAGTCTGTCCTCTGAAGCAGTTTGGTATAAAGAGAATAAGGAAGTGAAGAACTGTACTGTACTGTAGTGCAGTTACATAGGAATAATGATCAGAAAAAAAGAATGGTTATCACCAATCTAAAAAAAGACATGCAAATCAAGGAAAGTTAGAAATAAAGCTCTCTGTCTGTAACTTTAACCAACACATTTTTCTGTAGCAAAATTATCTTTGTATCACTTTTTCCTAGCTGGTGCTCAGTATCATTAGTTCTTAAGTGATCCTTCCTGCATCTTGACTGGATCTTGTTGGATTGGTTCACACAAAGTAGTTGTGTGGAACTAAGTGTTGACCCACTAACAACAAAAAGCTTTTTTTGTTGTTGTTCATTTTTCAATTCAGGAAATGGCATGTTTTTTTAATAACATGCTTTTACTCTTAGGATTTGGAGAGAGATATCAATGGTTTTTTAAATCAAAGGCCTGAAGTTACAGTGAAGTCACAAGTTATTGGTGTTAAAGTTGAGTCACAAGTATTTTTAATATTTTTTCAAGTCAAATCTGCATTCATCAAACTGAGTCCAAGTCATGTGACTCTGTGATACGCTGCAGCATGTGTGCCTTAACATTTGCCACAAGTGTATTGTTACCAGTGAATAAAATTTTTCTCTCTGCAGGAAGGTTTGATGAAGTTCTAGTCAGACACCAGGTGAAGTACCTGGGCCTGATGGAAAACCTGAGGGTCAGGAGAGCTGGCTTTGCCTATCGCCGTCGCTTTGAAGCCTTCCTGCAGAGGTGACTGGCGCTTTCTCTGACACACTTAGAGCCTGAAGAACTGTTCATTCTGTTTATTCTGTCTTCAGCCTTCTGTCATTATAATTATGCACAAATGGCCTCAGGTACAAGCCCCTGTGTCCTGAGACATGGCCCAACTGGCATGGCAGACTTGCAGATGGTGTCTCCACCCTGGTCAACCACCTTGGCTACAAAGCAGAGGAGTACAAACTGGGAAGGTAATGTCTTATCGGAGGGACAGGGGGAGTATAGAGTGTGAAAGATTCTTCCCTAACAGCTCAGCAGCCACAACAGATTACTGTGTCACTCACACTAAATGGGTGTTCATTAAATAATTGTTACATTCATGATCATCACAATCACAAATTCTTTCTTTGACTGCTTTTTGCAGGTCAAAAATTTTCATCCGTTTCCCAAAAACTCTCTTCACCACTGAGGATGCACTAGAAGCAAAAAAGCCAGAGATAGGTAAGTAATAGTGATGAGAATTGTAAAAACTGGTGTAAAAAAGAGGTGACTGACTACCTGTCAAACATTACCTTACACTAATCTTTAATTTAGCAGGAACTCTTCAACACCTCAGTGTAAAAGCATCAATCCTTGTTACTTTCTTTCCTTTGTTGTGCTCCAGCTTTGACCTTGCAGACATCATGGCGAGGCTACAGAGAGAGAGCCAAATACAAACGCATCAGACATGCAGGTCAGAGAACCTCTAACTATTTACTTCCTCACATTTCCTTCCTCTTTTCTACAGAACCGTTTCACTTAAGTTAGAGGGGTTTATTTATTTATTTTTTTTTGCAAGGGGGCAGGGGATAGGGATTCACTCTATTTCACTCTATTTCACTTTGGCTGCATGTTCTCTTGGGCCTAAGCTGAATTTTCTCTCAGTATGTCATACTATCCTTTGGAGGTTCTCTTCTCTTGGCATTAACAAATGCATCTATGTGTACATATAGCAATAGTGATCCAGTCTGGATGGCGAGGGATGAAGGCACGCAGGAGAGCAAAGAAACGTCGTCAGGCTGCTGAATTAATTCGCAGGTGCTTATTGATACTTTTTCCACTGTTTATTCTGTATTTATTCTTGCAACTGCATTTTGTATGTATATTAAATTTCATGCCCCATATTTGTCTCTTTCCCAGGTTCATAAAAGGCTTCATCTACCGTCATGAGGAGTACTGCCCTGAGAATGCATATTTCCTGGATCATGTGCGCTACTCCTTCCTCAAGAATCTACGTAAAAACCTGCCCAAGAGTGTTTTGGACAAAAGCTGGCCGACACCTCCCCCCTCCCTTGTTGAGGTAACAGCATGTACACACAGAGTCATTCCGCTGACTGACAGCACTGAATACAGATAAAAGAATGGATACAAGTAAGGATCTGTAGAGCCAATTATTCAAATTCTGCACCATCAACTCCGCCATGCCCTACAGGCCTCAGAACACCTACGGAGGCTGCACATGAGAAACATGGTCATAAAGTACTGCAGGAGGGTCCAGCCTGAATGGAAGAAGCAGGTACACTAACTACTGAGGGCATGATTTAACATTTATTTAATTTAACGCTTCTATTTTTTCAAACTTTCATGATTTTTTTTTGTCTCTTTTGTCTCTAGATGAAGCAGAAGGTTATTGCCAGTGAGATTTTCAAGGATCAGAAAGACAGCTACCCTCAAAGTGTGGGAAGGCTGTTTTTGGACTCCAGGCTGGGTACATGTTGACACATGCATTCACTGCCTTTGTACACACTAAACACCATACAGAAGATGCTCAAAATACATAACATTTACAGAGGCTCTCCCATTGTTTTCTATAGAACGGGAGCAAATCAATCTCAAAGTGGTGCAGACCCTCGGCAATGACAAAGTGCAGGTGGGGTTGATCTTTTCTTCAAAGTTATGATGATTATAAAAGCTACGAAACCTTTCAGCTGTCTAACTGTAGTGTGTCTCAATGTGCTTTTCAGTATGGTGTTTCAGTCATAAAGTATGACAGGAGGGGTTTCAAGCCTCGACCTCGACAGCTGCTCCTCACTAACACATTTGCTGTGCTGGTGGACAGGACCAAGATCAAACAAAGGATTGACTACACAGCACTGAGAGGTGAAACCAACTCTAAGAGAGGAGGAAGGATGGTGTTGAGAAATGTATTATGTTCACATATTAAGTTCATATCTGTTTACTTTGTGCTTCTGTTGCTAAATAATCCTAACAGATTTCACAGTTTAAAAAATAAATCTTTTATCTTCGACCTTTAACAGTCATGCTTTTTTTTATCCATGGCAACCAAGTGATGTTTATATCCAGTGGGCTTATTTTTTACAGATGGGATAACCATTTGGAATAAAACAGATTGAAGAGACGATGATGACATAGCTTTTCAGTAATTACCTAAGTTTCTGATTGATCATTACAGTGTTACAGATGTTTAACAAATAATCTAACATAGTCTTTGCAAACAAAAAGCTAAAATGTTACTGATAATCAATTTGGATTGTGTTCTTTAGTAAAGTGTGACTCAGACAGGTTTTCTGTTAAAACAGGTATCTCTGTGAGCTCTCTCAGCGACGGGATGTTTGTCGTGCACATGCCCAACGAGGACAACAAGCAGAAGGTACGATAGGCCACAGCAGTCATGACTGTTTACTAGTGTGCAACCATGCACCCACTCTAAATGCAGCTTTGTCCTCCTCAGGGTGATGTGGTGCTGCAATGTGACCATGTGATTGAGGTGGTTACAAAATTGTCCATGATGGCAAGCAAAGTTAACTACGTCAACATCTGCCCGGGCAGGTGAGGCCTGTCCAATTGCTTCTCTTTGGTGTTTTCTGCCAACCCAGCAGTGCTTATCTCCCTATCTTGTCTTTGTTTGTCACTTTATGTATGGAGTGCAGTATTAGGTTTTCTGTGGCTCGAGGCAAGGAGGGATTCATTGATTTCGTCAGGGGATCAGAGCTCAAGGTGGCCAAAGGCAAGCGAGGACATCTGCTCGTGGTGAGTCAGTGGCTGATCTAATGTCATGTGTGGAGCCTGCAGTGAGGGAGGGGGTTTTTTGTAAATGAAAAACATTTTGACCAGCTGATTGTGTTCAATCTGATTTCCCTCTGCAGACCGCCCCTCAGATCAACACAACATGAAGAAACAGGAAACAGCCTCCAGACAAACAGTAATCCCTTTAGCTAACTGAAGGATTGCCACTCAGAAATGATTTGTTAGTCTTAAGTCAAAAGGATGATACCAAAAGCAAAAACAGCTTACAGAAGGAAGATCAATTATTAAGTCATATACATCATCACTATTAAAAGAATGTCTTCAATGTTGGAATAATTACTGTTAATATTTTTGGAGATTAGAAAATGAAGTAATCATTGTTTTAAAATGCTTCATTTCTTTATTTTCAGTCAAACAAATCATACAGATATATTTAATTATTTTACATATAAAATTTCTTCTAATGTAAAACATTAATCTGTATTGTAAGAACAATAAAACAAGTAACTTTGAAATAAATATCATGTTAATAAATACAATAATAAATAGCAAATATATCTTTGGAAAGTCCCTCAGATGGGAGGCTTGGGGGAAAAACAGGATGCTGGGACGTGCTCTCTCTGCTCTGGCAACCTCTTGCTGAGTTACAGTTAGAGTGAGACAGAGACTTTGGGAAATACCCAAGAAACCCAATAAATATATAGTAAAACATGTAAAAAAATAAAATGACAGCTTCATGTGAAGTATTGACAACATCATCAAAGCAATTATAAAGTTATCACAATTATTATTCCAATTTTCTGTCCTTTTTTCTTCTTTTGCCTGTTTGTGTGCATTTGTGTGTTGTCAATGTCCTTTTTCAGTGTTGAATCATGTGTGTTTTTGAAGCCAGCAGAAGAAAGTCTCTTGCCAGCTTGGTGAGGTAAAGGTCTAGGTCCCTCAGAATGATGTAACCCTCCACTCGGCTGTCCCATACTGTTTTAGAGCTGGTTTCTGGGTTTAAGGGAGCCCGTACTGTAGGAGAAGGTGGCTTCATCAAAGGGTTCTGTATGTAACTCATCTAAAGAAGAAAGCAGGAAATTTTTATGAGACATCTGCATTACTTCCTCTAAGATCTGTGCGTGGGGTAAAAGAATGACCTAACGTGGGTGGATTTCAGTAAGACAGTGGATACCTGACTGCTGACTTGGCTCATCAGGTCTCTCAGGTCCAGCTGAATGTGCTTGATGTTCTGAGGTAAAGTGTTTTGGACCGCCCGTCCCACCATCTGCTCTCTCTCCTCCTTCTCCAGTTGTTTTCTCTTATAATCCAGCATATTCCAGTAGGCTTGCATGTCCGAGAAAGCAGCATGCAGTCGTTCCCAGTCCTGAACACCCGACAGTCAACCACATGATTACATAACCAAAATGTTGCACAACCCCCTCTCTAAGCTTCAAGCTCTAAAAGGGGAATTCCACTCAAATTTTTACAAGTTTTACATTCTGCAAGAATAGATTTTCTGACATTGTCATCAGGTTTTCTTTTTTAATCCCATAAAGGAAAAAAAATGTTTTTGAAAAATTAAAACAACGGAAAAAATTCTCTGAAAATTTTGCGAATGCATTTTGCAGAATAACAGCCAGGAGTGGTTTTCTATGGACTTGTTTTGCAACACTAAAGCAGATACTAACCGTCAGATTTAGCCAGCTGTAGAAATCTGTAGAGAGCGATGGCAGGTCCTTCAACTGCCGACTTCTGTCCTCAAAATGTCTGTTTCCTAACTGCTGCTCCTTCTATTAAAGTACACATGATAATAATAAAAGATTAGTACTTAGGTTAAGCTCACACTAACAACTTGCAGTGATAAGCTGTCCAGTCAGATCATACAGAGTAGTTTTCAGTACTCACATATTTCTCTTGCACCTGCTGGACACGGGTTCGTGTGGATCTTGTAAGACGAAAGGAGTTGTTATATTTATGCCTCTGGAGAACTGGATGGATGGATGGAGCAACGGACTCCACACAGTTCAGTATCCAGCATAGGAGAATGAGAGCCTGCCACCAAACAGCCATCTGAATCAGAGACATAAGTAAAGTAACGGGTTATATGTCATCCGTTTTTTAATCAGTACTGTCAGAGCAATTATTTGCTCAGCTGCTTTTCAGGTATTACCTGGCTAAGACATGCAACCAATCAGTTCAAGACCCTTGACCTACGTTGTCACTGTCAACACAAACTACACTATTTCGATATGCAGATTCTCTTTATGGGAACTTGACAGTCATTTTTTATTCTTGGTGTTAGAAAAGAAGTTCATTAATATTTCTGAAAAAAATTCCACCTAATATCCTCCAATTCTCAACACGAGGCATGTGCATGCAAGCTCTCTTTTTGTATGTAACCCAGACATACTGAAGTTGCTTTGATTGCTCAAGCATGTAACTAGAAGTATTTTAACTCCTTTAGATAGTTTCTGTGTGAAATGCGTAATTTCTCAATGTTGTCTCCTTTTTGTTTTGTGGCCTTGTATCCTAAAACGTCATTGAAAGGTCCCAAATATCAATCAACACACTAGAAATTACAGA
Source organism: Acanthurus lineatus (assembly GCA_029814665.1). Lineage (NCBI taxonomy): Eukaryota > Metazoa > Chordata > Actinopteri > Acanthuriformes > Acanthuridae > Acanthurus > Acanthurus lineatus. The sequence continues at coordinate 8,537,156 of JAPZDV010000006.1, forward strand.
CTTTGCTAGCACACAATATCACTGCTGACCAGGTGAGTAGCACATTTAGAAGAGTATTGTTAATTTATCTTTTCTTCTGTGTTCAGTTGCTCTGTTTGGATTAATCTTTTAAAAAGAGAAGCAAATCCTCCTTCTTGTTTTTTGATATTTTTAACTGGTTGCATCATGTGTTGTCAATGTCTTTTTGGTGAGTCAGTGTGTTTCTGATGAAATCATGACACTATTTTCTAATTAAGTGTCCCAAAGATAAATTTACAAAAGTTGTACTCAAACAACATAATAGTTATTGGAGCTGAACTGATCATAAGTAACATGTTATTAAGCCAACAAAAACATTGCAGCTGTTTGACAAGCCTTTATCTCAATTATGATGGAGAAAAAAAATGTCTCTAAGACATTAAAATGTATTTAAAAAAATCAATTTAAATGCCCAGAAATAAAAACACAGTGTCCCCTCTGCCTCTCCATCTTCCATATTTGCTCACATAGTTATACAAGTTACATACAAGTTAAAAATCTGTCTTTATAAATGAATGCAGTAATTTTTTGTTTTTAGTTCTTTTGTTTGTTTGTTTTTTCATATTACAAGCTTAAAAAACACCCAAACCATCTCTCTCATATCTAAAGATGTATTCCTTTTAAAATGCGCTTACCTTGTAAGAGCAGTGATCAGTGAAGTCCAGTGAAGCAGGAGCAAGACAACTTCATGCTATAGTGAGGCCCATGTACAGTTTATATATTTGTCATTTGTCTTTCGGTTTCAGGCAGGTTGGGGTTTTTTTCTATTTCTCCTCTCTCTCTCTCTCTCTCTCTCTCTCTCTCTCTTTCTTACTCTCTCTCAGCATCTTGTGGTTAAAATTATGATACCGGAAGAAATGAGTAAGCTCTAAAAAGAAACCAAACATAACGCTAGGATTTGCCCTACACTGATCCTTCTTTCTTTCCCCTTTTGGGAAATGGAACTTAGGAGCACTAAAAATGTTTAGGGTTCTCTAGTCTATAATATGAAATATTTGAAAGTATTTCTCAAAAATATAATGTACAGATTCTACTTATATTGTGTGATTATGCCCTTGTAAATTTAAGTATAGAGTATGGTTGCAAATTCAAGATGCATCACCTTTTTATTAGAATATTTACATCTACTTATATGTATGTGTGAACACAGTTAGATACACAGGACAAAAAGAAAATGGGCAAATCTCCATCAGTGTGAGTTATGTCACTTTTGTTATTGATCTGTTTACGAATATCTAGTTTTGCTTGCATCAATTTATATTCTTTTTAATTTTGACATTCTCTGGTACAGTAACAGCAGCGTGTATTAATTTGCACTCTTCCTATTGTTTAAATAAATAAACCACTTAATAATTACAAAGTTTTATCATATGATAAATTAACTGTGGTGATGAGAGTGACAAACTGGTAAAAAACTTTTAAGGTCTGAAATTCACTATGAGGCAGTAAAGTTCAGTCATGACTGTGCTTCTTAAGGGAATCTCTCAGGAGTCTCATGATGTTGATGAGTAATTACGGACTCGGTTTCAGTTAAACGCACGAAAAAGGCCCCTAAATTCACGACAGTCATTATTGGAAATGCATGTTTTACCATATTCCAGATAATGGAGCGATTTTTATACCTCTATAAGTTACTCTCCATTTACTAATATTCCACCATATCCCACTTGTTTTAATCTTCTTACTTCTCGAAACTAGAGTGGTTAGAGCCTTTGTCATTTATTTAGATACTTTCATCGGAGCTCTTATCCTGTTTTTTTTTTTTTTTAGATTACTTAAATTTCATCTTACTAAAGATTGTTTCTTTTTCTTTTATTTCTTTTTTTATTGAAAAAATTACAATTGGACATGGGCGTATGAAATACAATTCTCATTTTTAAAATATGCAAAAGGAATAACAAAACACATACAACATAACAATTACAATAACATAAAAGAAAAATCGAAGAAAACATTAGAATAAAATGAAAAGCAATAACAAATTCATCCACCGTAAGTTACAGAAAATAGACATACACATATGTACATAAATAGATTCACACACACAGACACACATAAGCACACATTTGCAGTCACACACCGGCACCCGCTACACCTTGTCTCAATCTGACCATTGTTAACATTAAAAAAGGGGAGAATAATAGCAGATAAGTGTTTATCAGGGCAACACCTACAGTTCTGTAAAGTAAAAATATACAAGGTTGCTATTTATGAAAGAAATTTTCAATTGATCCTCTCAGTGTGCATTTGATTTTCTCCGGTCTTATAGAAAACATGGTTTGCTTAAGCCACTGAGAAAGAGAGGGGGGCCAAACAGATTTGAAACTTGTTTCTAAAACCTTTATTTGCCCATTGACTTTTCCATTTGCATTTTTTCTTGTTTTGTAAGGAGCTATATTATTATTATTATTATTATTATTATTATTATTAT
>JAPZDV010000006.1:8548605-8579199 GCA_029814665.1 Acanthurus lineatus
TTAAATATTACATTTAATTAATCTAGATTACAAAACACAAGAGTCTCACCAGCAAGTTGAGCAGACACAGAAAGTGGTCTAACACAGATTAATGCTTGTCAAATTGAAATTAAGAGAATCGTGTTTTGAGTTACAATGGTCAACCTACTTTAAGTTATAGGTCTCCATCTAATCTACCTTGAATTTTTTAAATTTCACATAATTATGCGTTTGTATGTCTGATATACAAATACATTTGTAAATACTGACTACATATACAATCTGGGTAGTCAAAGTATCTCTCCAGTCAAACTGAGATCACACAGGAGAGAAGTAAAAAGTTGCTTGTTAGCACTGACAGACATGACATGACCCCTCTTATCAGTAGTTCACAAAGCCACCGACAGGTGGTGTGTGTGCTTCGTGCATAACGAAAATACAAACTGCCTTGCTATGTTAGCCACCAAGCCGCTTACCAACGTTAGCTAGCATATGAAGCGATTCTTTTTGAGATCTGGAAAATGACAGTTTGTGCAGCGTATTGACGGAAACATCCTCTTTGCAAAGTCCGCAACGTTTGGATTATTTGGTTTCAGTCCGTCTTTGATTCAACGTAAATACGAGGTAAGTTGTTAACGTTAAAATGGCGGATAGCATAACGTTATCATCCAGGGAGTTTGTCATTGATGCTGTTGTGCGGGTTTGCTGGCGAGGCATTTGTCACTTGTGTTAACAGGAGTCATTAAAGTAGAAATGTGACTTTTACGGAACAAATCTGAAGTAACGTGGTTAAATATGGTGACCTAACCTTCTAACTGGTGCTAAGGAGCTAGTGGTCTCGTTAGCCAGCTATAGCTAACGGTAATGCTAGCCAAGCTAGCTAAAATCGTAAACTGAAGCCTAATCCAAACGTTCGTAGCTCGACACGAATAAAGCAGTCGAGGAGGGTGTGAAAAGGTAGCTAATAAGATAATGTCTCGGCTAACATGTCACAAATCAGTTAGATTATCTCGCATTAGCCAGAGAGCTGCTTGACCGTCGTAGCATTGACGGCACGTCAAGAGGATATGAGAGTGGATAGGAATCAGCACCTTCGGAAACATCTGCAGTTGCATTTGTAGTTCGGAAGTATACAACTGCGCGTGTCAGAATTGTTTGGGGATCAACTTGTTACAGAGTCAAGTTACGTCAGAGTTCGCAATCAAAACGACCTGTTATAAATAGGTATTTGAGCAATAGCTATTGCATGTCCAGAAAAGTAACAAGCGTTGATAGTGCGGTGCTCAAACCCAGTATAGCTTACATTACCATTTATGGTTCCTGGAGTCCGAAGCCAGAGCAACCATGTTATGTTTACATTGCATGTTGGTATTGCCCTCAGAGTGTGCAAGTAACACACGTCCCCTCATTGCTTAACTTTTCCCACAATACCTGCATGAGTGCTAGGGAAGCAATGAAACCTGCATTCCTTATTTAACTTATTACTTGATATTTCTTTTTAACAGTTAACATAACATTCCAATTATACAGTCAATATAACCTCGAACTGTGCTCGAATTTACATTATTGTTTATTTTCTACGTGTATTCACACACAAGTGAAAATTGCAGGCTTCAACTTCACTACGAATTATCATAATAATATAAGATTTTTTTTCCCATTATTGCAAGAGCATACTGTTTTTTTTTGAGTTAATCTAAATTAACTTACCTGTGCTCAGAAAAAATAACAATCTTGTCAGTCTTACAGCTCTATGCTTGCTGTCATTAAAACATCTGTATCAGTTAATGGAAACTACGTTGTTGATTCTGTGCTGATACCTGAGGAAGGGTAAATGACCTGTATAATAATGAGCCACTTATTTTGCTCATCACAATTTGTGTTCAGAAGGAGAGGTCAATACAGATGTAACAGTAAAGGGAGAATTACACATTAGGTGTCTGTGACTGCCAAGTTAAAAAACTACACTGTATAATAATATTAATAGTTAATACCAAAGCAAGTTGTTTTAAACATCCCCTTTAATTATCCCTATTTTTATAGCATTTCACAAATTGAAAGGAATAATAAAAGATGTGATTTTAAAATAGTCATGATATAAAATTTCACTTTCCAGCTGCAAATTCTCTCATGATGTTGCAAGTTGTAATACAAAGTTGTGCTTTTTTGAATATGCCATACCAGTGTTAAAAAATCAGTGCTGAATATTCTTGTCATTTTACTACTCTGTACAACTAATCCAAACCTGGTAGCTGAACTTTATTTCAGACTTGTTACACCATGTTGTTTTGGACTTGAGTTGCCAGTTCTGGTTGATCGTTATTATTTTTTTACCAGAATCCAAACCGATATTTTCAGATTGCTTATTTTCTCCTAGCAGCAGTCACTAAACCCAGGCTTTTAATTAGCAATAATATTAAATGGTGTTAAATATTCATAAAGTACACAAAAATCTGCACATAATGCATTCACATATTTGGTAGTTTTATTTGATAAATAACTTACTGTTATTCAGAGGTCAAAAATAAAATAAATCATTATGATGTTCTTCAATTAATTTATGTGATTATTTTAATTTATTTAATTAAGTACTCACAGTATTGTAGTGTCAGCTTTGCAGAATTTTAAAACTCAGATATAGCATTTTACGCAAAGGTGCGTTGAGTGGTAGCTTAGGGCCCCTCTAGATATGTGTAATAAAGTAGTGACTGTTTAGTGAAATTGGCTGGAAAAATCCTGCATGTTTAAAAATTAATTAATAATATGACACTACAATATTGATAATGTTTAGCAAGAGGAAGTAATACAAGTTACTGCCATATTGTTATTTGGTCTCATTCTTGGTCTTGAGTTTAAGTTCCCATATAACTTTTTCGGAGATATTTTTGAGAAACTGCAGCTAGTGTCACTGTTGTTATTCATCAACAAACTCCTCTGTTTTGTTTTATTTTCCAGGTGCAGCTAAAAGCATACGTTATTGCTCGGGGTCCAAAGCAGTAGAACTACTCCAGATCCAGATCCAGAAAATGTCAGAGAAATGATAGCAGCGCAGGATTTGCACACAGAGTTTCCATTTCCTCAGTAAGTAATACATCACAAAAACAAAAACTAGTTTTAAATTTAATGTGTCTTTAAGTTTGTATGCATGTTTACATGCTGTCATGTTATCCCTTAAAACTTAAAACTTATTTTTGTAGTCCCTTTCACACTTGTAATGGTTTTGTGTATTGTGCACAGAGAGGCAGAATCTCACTTGTCTTCAGATACTGACCTTGAGGATCCTGATGGCAAAAATGCGAAGACAGGAAAGGGCCAGGTATGTTTTAAAACCTTGTGTCTTAATAGATTTATTTCCCATACCTGTCCATGATTATCGTGTTCACATGGGAGGCTTGAGCCAATCCAAGCAAGCAGGGCTGGCACAGAGTAGAAGCTGAGTGATGTTATGCAGCAGCTGTGTTTAAAAGAGAAAATAAGTCAAAGCCCCATCCCCGTCTTGTCTGTAATGAAGTTGAGTCCCTCACTGTGACACATCTTAAAATGACCTGATAAGCTATTAAGTGAGTCCCCAAACACATTTAGTGCATGTGTTCCATGCTCAGAGTTATGATAACACAATACCATATTTTCATCTTCCGTCTTTCACATCTTTCTCCCCAACAGGCTACCAGAAAAGGGAAGAGGGCACTTGGAGACAAAGCCAAGGGTGGGGGAGCTGGGAGGGTCCCTAATGCTGGCTGGGTGAATGGCCATCATCAGGAGAACGGAATGGAGAATATGACCCTGTTCGAGGTGATTAAAGCGGGAAAGAGTGCCACACAGGTGGGTACAGACTAGTGGTAAAGAGATCAGGTCATGTTTTGTAATTTCATCTAATCATCTTCCAATTGTTATGCTTGTGTTTTTTCTTTCAGTCTGTCGTTGATGACTGGATTGAGGCATACAAACAGGACCGGGACATCGCTCTCTTGGACTTAATCAACTTTTTTATTCAGTGCTCCGGCTGTAAAGGCAAGTATATTTCATAATGCATCTAAATGTCTAGCAGATTTGGAGTCTAAAAGCAAGTTCATAGTGTAAACTTTGCTTCCATTGTATGTTTCCTTAGGTGCTGTGAGTGCAGAGATGTTCAGACATATGCAGAATTCCGAAATCATCCGAAAAATGACAGAGGAGTTTGATGAGGTGATGCAGGCTTTTTTTTTTTAAATAAACATTAAAAATAGAAGTGTAACTGTTATTCTGAGCAGTAATCTCATAAAAGCATGGGAGATGTTTTTAATGTGGAAGTTATTAAGGGGAATCAGCAGTTTGAAACAAATGTGATCCTCTTGCCCTGAATTTGATTACCTCTCTGCTGTAATCAAACAGGACAGCGGCGACTATCCATTAACTCTGTCAGGACCACAGTGGAAGAAATTCAGGATAAGCTTCTGTGACTTCATCGCAGTTCTGGTGCGTCAGTGTCAGTACAGCATCATCTACGACGAGTATATGATGGACACAGTAATCTCGCTGCTCACCGGCCTGTCTGACTCACAGGTCAGGGCCTTTAGACACACAAGCACACTAGCAGGTCAGTTTTAAGCCACATTCTTCCCTGTCTGCTTGCTGTTGCTGTTCAAAAGCCTTTTCCTTCTTCAGACATGTATCTGAACAATTTTGCCTTTGTCAGCCATGAAGTTGATGACAGCCTTGGTGAATGTGGCTCTAAACCTGAGCATCAATATGGACAACACCCAAAGACAGTATGAGGCGGAGAGGAACAAGGTCGTTGCTAAAAGGGCCAACGATAGGTTGGAGCTTCTGTTACAGAAGCGTAAAGAGGTGAGAAAAAAATGTATATTGACTCCAAAAGCTTGTACAGTAAGGCTTTTAGAGTGTCATAATTAATTATCTATATATTTTCATTAACGGCATTTCAAAGCTGCATGCACACACATTTTGTGAAGTTATATATCTGTATACATATGTATTGTTCATTCCATAAATTCATTTATGTGCACCTTTCGCTATCTTGTTGGATCCTAAAATGCATTTCGTTGAACAGATACTTGATGTATGCATTGACGGTAAAGTTGTGTCAGATATAAACATATACTGAGTACCATGCAAGAACTGAGCATGTGAATAAATTAAACTGTTTACAAATTTTTATCTATTCAGAATTTTTTTTTAAGTTTGAATGAAATATATGAGTAGTTCAAAATACTGGTACAAGTTAGAGGAGAAAACTTGAGTTTTTTTTTCTTTTACAGTTTTAGATTTTATGGGAATATATTGGCTTTTACATAACTGTATATAACTTATACAACGGGAAATTATCTCAAAACTCTCACTTGAACAGCTGGCTTAAGGTTTGAATGCAGGCAGCTGTCCACTTTCATCCTCTGTTGTACCAGCAGTGTCTCTTTGCCTGCTTTATGCTAATGTGTTTTCTCATCCAATATTTTGTGAAACCCCCCCCTTTTATATCCTCTCATATTAGTGATGGACCACTTTGCCTTTGAATGAAGTTAATGAGCATTTGTCTGTGTGTGAGGTCATTTCTTCTTAATGTCTGTCACATTACATAGATGGGGGGAGATCATCTTATATGGGAATTCCAAGGGCATTGATTATGCTTATTATGCTTATTAATGATTATGAATGTTGTAATGAAGTGGTGGCTCCCTCAGTTAAGAGAATGTATTAAATCTTACTTTGAACATTCATATACTCAAAAATATTAAACATTTTCTTTTAAAATAAATAATAGATTGGGTAATCCAACTTACAGTATTTACGGCCCATTTTCAAGACATTTGTAAGAAAAAATCAGTACAACGCTGGTTCGAAAAATATGGAATAATGCCAGTCTGACCCTTTAGTATTACAACAATAACATCAAACAATGTGATGGGTTTTTTGTAAACAATAATGTTTGGTTTTTTTAATGCAAATAATTAAAAAAAAAAACATTTTTCCTTTCTCTTTCAGCTTCAAGAAAATCAAGATGAAATTGAAAACATGATGAATGCAATTTTCAAAGGCGTGTTTGTCCACAGATATCGGTATGTGAACTCTTGTTTGACATATAGAAACTGTAGATTGTCTGCGATATCTCACTGATGTGCCGGTAATCACACTTCTTCTCACATCAAGCGGTAAACCGCTCTGTGATTTTTTTTCTGGCCTTTTGGCGCCCTCTAGTGTAAAAGTAATGTTAACACCAATATAAGTCCATATGGTTGTAATTTAAGACATAAGAGCTCTGAACGATTGTGTTAACACAAAGGTAAGTTATTTGCCTAACAACTACATCTAATCAATATTCTTGTGTTAACCAGTGATGCCATTGCTGAAATCCGAGCTATTTGTATTGAGGAGATTGGAATGTGGATGAAGTTGTACAGTGACGCCTTCCTCAATGATAGTTACCTGAAGTATGTTGGCTGGACAATGCATGACAAGGTGAGTCAACAAACAGCATCTTTGCTGTATATAAACAAATTAACCAGGTGAAAAAAAAGTGATGAGGTGATCAAACACACAAAAATGTCAAAAAAGGTATCATCTGACTTAGATGAACTTCTAACTTCATTTTAAATCAATCCAACTGTTTCTACTGCTCCTGCATTCGCTGCTGAATACAGGTCATGTTAAGTCTTCTTTGCTGGGAATTTTTTAGGATTAAAATAGTAGTTTTAGATAGATAGTGTTAATTTTCCAATAAACAAGACAGGAACAAAATCCCCAAATCCGTATTTTCCCCCTCTCTCTCTTTTTTGTCTTCAGCTCCAGTGGAGCACTTGTACTTTGTTTTATTTTATTCATTGGATAAGATTATGATTGACGGTAGTTTTATGATCTTAAGTATAACAAGAATTGTATCCACGGACAGTAAGACCTGTAGAACCCTTGACTGATCTTTATTCCAAAATCTGATCAGTTTTTACAACTGTGGCATAGAAATTAAAAAAAAAAATCTTTTCATGAAAAGGTGAATCTTAGTATTTGGTTTATAGGGGTGCGCAGTAAAAGAAAGACAGCAATTTAATTCAAATCCAAAAAAGGTAAACATTTGATGTATTTGTGCTGTGACTCTAGCAAGGTGAGGTGCGGCTGAAGTGCCTGACTGCCCTGCAAGGCTTGTTCTACAACAGAGAGCTCGGCGCACGACTGGAGCTCTTCACAAGTCGCTTCAAGGTGAGTCAGCAGCTGCATTGCCTTAGTTCTAATCACAGGCTCTTTGTGCATCATTGAAATTTATTGGAAACTGACAGGGTTTTACATGTAGAGTCTATGCCATCAACTGTTGGACTATTTGGCTGTTATACTTGTGCATCATATCATAACTAATATTATGGAGATCATCTAGCATCTGAAACATGATCTACTTATTGACAGGACCGCATTGTGTCTATGACTCTGGACAAGGAATATGATGTTGCAGTGCAAGCCATTAAACTACTGACACTTGTCTTACAGTGAGTGACTCTTCTCTCCTCTCTCCTACAATTTTAGATATAATATGTTTTGAAAAAAAGTGCAATGAATTGTCTACTTGTGCTCACATATTTTTTTGTTATACAGCTGAATATTACTAGGTCTGAATTGGGCAGAATACTACATTTTATATTCTTGTTTTCTTGTACTCCATAAAAGCCTCCTGGAGAACATTTTATAGCAAAGCAATTCATACTTTTAGCTTTGCGTCAAATTCAAAAGACACATCTTTGTCAATCACAAGTTCATTTAACTGGTCTTTAACACTAAGAATGTATGCATTTTATCTAACAGGAGTAGTGATGAGGTTCTGACTGCAGAGGACTGTGAGAGTGTATATCATCTAGTTTACTCAGCACATCGACCCATTGCTGTTTCAGCAGGAGAATTTCTGTTTAAGAAGTAAGTGTTTTATTGCATTTTCTAAAACATGTTGTGCCTCCAACACATTAATGTTAGATTACATCACTCGATTGGAGTGTATAAAGAAGCTGGTTATTGTCAGCATGGGTTCACTTGAGCTCACATTAGATTTATTTTGTTCCACAGCAAAAACAGAAGTGCAAGTTTTGTTCTGCTTGCCAAGTTAACTATGCGAGATTATATTATATATATAGAGAGAGATAGAATATGTGTTAGTCATATAGACTCCCACCTCATAGCTTTCTCTAAGAGGCTGCGGGCAGAGGATTTGTTTTCTTGCACTTGCCCTCAGCAGAAATTTTTAAAAACTGTTTATATTGTGTTGATTGAAGGCTCTTCAGCCATCAAGGTCCTGAAGAGGAGGGATTACCCAGGAGGGGCAGGCAGAGCCTCAACGGCAGCCTTATCAAGACAACTGTCTTCTTCTTTTTGGAGAGTGAGGTAACCAGGTTCTTGAGTCTCACTTCTGGATGTTAACTCTGTGCCCAGTGTAATAATAATGTCAATTTTAATAAGTCTTATTATATAGAAGTCTGCTTATGTCATTTTAGTTTAAGAGAATAAGATAAATTTAATCAAACATTATCCTAATGTAAACCATGGAATCTTTGTTCAGAATATTTGATTCAGTAACACGTAGCCTTGGTTTACAGCTCCATGAGCACGGGGCCTACTTGGTGGACAGCTTGTGGGAGTGTGCATCAGAGTTGTTAAAAGACTGGGAGACCATGATCAGCCTGCTACTGGATGAGCCAATGCCAGGAGAGGAAGGTGAGAGTCCACTTTTTTTGGACATTTACTGGCTCAAATTACTAGCAGGAGCAAAAAAGCCTTCCTGCAAAGGCATCATTTTTCTCTTTTTTCTGCTCTTTTTTACTTTGATTTCTTTTATTACATTGTCAGTAACTGGTTGTGCCATTTTTTAGCCCTTACTGATCGCCAGGAGACGGCTCTGGTTGAGATCATGCTCTGTGCCGTTCGGCAGGCGTGTGAATGTCACCCTCCAGTAGGCAGAGGCACAGGGAAGAGGGTGAGTGTCTGGTTATCATGCAGAGGGGATTAAAGAGAGGGTTCTTAAACAATTTAATTTCATTAAGGTCGGTTTTGTTCGTGTGTGTTGAAAAGGTCTTGACTGCAAAGGAGAAGAAAACACAGCTGGATGATCGAACACGGATCACAGAGATGTTTGCAGTGGCATTGCCTCTCTTACTGGCAAAGGTGATTCTGCTCTACAGCCAAAAAACTTTAAGAGTTGACTTTTAATTTTGTGCAACAGGTTTAATTCCTACTCATTCAATCTAAATCTAAATGCCTCTCTTTTCTTGTCATAGTACTGTGTGGATATCGACAAGGTGACCAATTTGTTACAAATACCAAAGTACTTTGATCTTGACATCTACACAACTGGCCGGTTAGAAAAGGTTTGTCACCTTTTACATTCATTTCATGTGACCTAACTTCTGTATTGTGTGCCAATGAAATAAGGTAATGTGCTTTTATCTTTTTATTAAGCATTTGGATGCCTTGTTACGGCAAATCTGGGAGGTTCAGGATAAGCACACAGATACTGAGGTCCTGGAAGCCTGTTCTATCACCTACCATTATCTCTCCAATGAGGAGTTCACCATCTTTAATCGTGTGGACATCACCCGATCTCAGCTTCTCGATGAGCTTGTAGACAAGTTCAACAGATTGTTAGAGGACTTCCTGCAGGAGGTGGGGGCTGTTAGACATTTCTCTGCATGTACAGTTTAAAAATATGAGGGAACATCAGGATTTCACTGGTTTAATGTCTTGTTTTAAAGGGTGAAGAACCAGATGAGGATGATGCCTACCAGGTTCTATCAACACTCAAGAAGATCTGCGCTTTCCACAAGTAAATCACTCAACATGTTTGTGCTCATGATTTTAATGGATTCTAACTTCATGAAAACAGAGTGATAGCATTTCCAGTTCTACAGTTTGGCATTTAAGTATTTAAGATTTAAGTTTTGGTTTTCACTCACGAGAAAAAAAATTGTGAATGACATTTGACATTTGTGATTTATTTTAATAAGTATCATTTATCTGGTGTGTTCTTTATGCTTCCAGTGCACACGACCTCTCTAAGTGGGATCTCTTCCCCAGCACCTACAGGTTACTCAGCACAGGTCTGCAGAACGGGGATATGCCGGAACAGGTATTTCAGCCCTTACAGCTGAGCATCCTTTACATTTGTCAGTAACTTTTCCAAAATACCCAGTAAATTCTGTCAATTTGTGCATTTACAGGCAGTTAGGTGTCTCAGTCACACTTGGTTTGCTCTAGTAAGGTGATTTCTCAAACATAATGAAAAAAAGGAACTTGGTGTCTGTTATGAAAGTAGAGATTAACAGAAATCTACTTACTAATCTCTGTTCTTTTATGGGGCTTTCAGGTGGAAAGTCAAGCTTTGCAATATGTAGAAAGTAGTAACATGGGTTCCAGCGAAGCAGGAACCTCGAGGGCTAAAAATGTACAGGGGTGAATTAACTTAGGGTTTTAACACATGAGGAAGTTACAGAATGATATTAAAACCTTAAAAAAAATCAACCTGCAATTTTAAATTTTACAGAGCAAACATTGTTGTATTTACTATCCACAGTCAGACTGAAACTGAAACTGAATGCGTTTTCTGTTCAGCTGTCTAACCTGATTTCTAGAATAATGTGGTCACTGAAGTATCTGTAAATGCCTGGACTAACAAACATTAAGGCTCTCCTGATCTGTTTGCCTCTTTACCCCAGATTGTGATTCATGCGATGCAGTGCACACATTACATCATCCTGTGGCACCTGGCAAAAGTTTCTGATGGCAGTTCATTAAAGGTATTTACATACTGGTCATGGTGCAGTTTTTGGGAAACTTAGTAAAATTAGTGTAGAAGAAAGAAAACACGTAGAATTCGAGTGATGTAAGTCAAGTTACCCCACCCTTGTTTTTGAATGACTGAGCCTTTCCAGGATGCCCCATTTCAAATACCGAATCATTATACCATCACCTGCTTTCAGTGAGCCAGTTTAACTGTATAATGTTACAGAAAGGTGTTTCTTAGAATTTCAAACTTTCCCAATCATCTGTTGTCCCTGTCCCAACTTTTTTTGAAATGGGCTAATGGTATCAGATTCAGAATAATCATATATTTCCAAAAATATCAGTAAGGTTATTTGGTTAAATATTACAAATAATGTTTTTGTGCTGTTTTTAATTAAGTGTACATCAAATTATCAGCAAATCATCACATTGGTTTTATATCTGTTTTGCAAAGTGTGTCTTTTTTATTTCAATCCGGGTCTGGCATTGTTAAAAGTATCACAGTTGTTTATGCACTCTGATCCCTGTTTTATTGTAACGACAAATAATTTGCTGTAGTTTTGTCTCATTTTTAGGCTGTTTTAGATTTATTCACTCATGAGATTGTCTAACTTAGCATTTGCTCATTTCAGGGTGACATGGGAACCTTGAGAAAACAAATGAGAGCTTTCTGCTTAATGTGCCAGCGTTATCTAAACAGCATCAACACAGCAGTGAAGGAGCAGGTGGGGTTACACTAACTTTTATTTTATCCTTGACTTTTCTACATGGCCATTCCTCTGTGCCACTGAAAATAGGATTGGTCAGTATTTATATAAACGCTGAGGTCTTGTGCTTATTCCAGGCCTTCACCATCCTGTGTGATCTACTATTGATCTTCAGTCACCAAATCATGTCTTCAGGCCGAGAACAACTTGAGCCTCTGGTCCACACCCCAGATTCTTCTTTGCAGGCAGAGCTTCTCAACTTCATTCTGGATCAAGTGTTCATTGATCAGGATGATGACAACAACAGCACAGGTCAGATTCAAACCCAGTTGTGTTAATCAACCACACTAAAATGGGAAAGGTAAGTAGGCTGTTAATGTTAATTGTTTATTTATGTCATTTTTCATTTAAGATGGGCATCAAGATGATGAAGCCAGTAAAATTGAGGCTCTCCACAAGAGAAGAAACCTTCTAGCTGCCTATTGCAAATTAATAGTTTACAATGTTGTGGAAATGAACACTGGAGCAGATATATTCAAACAGTATATGAGGGTAGGTTCAAATCCTTTATTACAATCCATTATGAAAAATTCCTTGGACTCAGCTCCTTTTGTTAACACTGTGTTCCTTCTCTTCTCACTAGTATTACAATGACTATGGAGATATCATCAAAGATACAATGAGTAAAACAAGACAAATCGACAAAGTCCAATGTGCAAAGACACTCATATTGAGCCTGCAGATGGTAAGATTCTTTGTCAAGGTGGAGACTCGATCATTTGTGAAAAATTGTTGCCTTTTTTACGCTAATTCAGACCTCTGAGTGTGTAAAATCACCTCTTTTTTAAAGAATGAGAGGATAATGTATTTTTGTTTGTTTTTTTTTGTAGTTATTCAATGACATGTTGTCTGATTTCGGCTTTAATGTTGATCGCTCTTCGTCAGCCTTCTGTGGCATAAAAGAGCTTGCCAGACGCTTCTCTTTAACTTTCGGCTTGGATCAGTTGAAGACTAGGGAGGCTATAGCCATGTTACATAAGTAAGTAACCAGACTTCTTGCAGACTTTCTCCATCTTGCAATGACATCTGTGTATTAATTGATAGAGCTTTTAATCATTATATCCATCTGTATTGTCATAGGGATGGAATTGAGTTTGCTTTTAAGGAACCAAGTCCACAAGGAGAGGGGAGTCCACCCCTCAATCTGGCCTTTTTAGACATCTTGAGCGAGTTCTCCAGTAAACTTATTCGGCAGGACAAGAGAACAGTGTAAGTTTGAGCCATGTTAATGCCTCCGCTGAGCATGAGGTCTGCCAAAGAACTCTGAAAAGGTCCCTAACTGTGACTATTGTCATTCTGACACCTCTGCAGTCACATGTATCTGGAGCGATTCATGACGTTTCAGATGGCCCTGCAGCGAGAGGACTGCTGGCTGCCCCTCATCTCATACAGGAACTCCCTGCAGGTTGGAGGTGATGACGACACCATGTCTGTCCTCAGTGGAATCAGCAGTCGAGGGTCCACCATCAGGAGTAAGAAGTCAAAGCCAGTCACTACTAGCAAAAGGAAATTACCTGAAGGTGAACAATTTTGACAAATATTTACCTTTATAGATTTACTAGGGTTTACTACTACTAGGGTTTTTTACTATGAGTATGAAATGAATTGTGGCCCTTTTCTTAGGTTTTCTTGCTTAATGTTTGGTAGTGGCTAATGCACAGAAAAGCCAGGATTTTTTTTTCCTTTGCTTTAAAATTTTCATACAATACACTACAATATTTCAGCGATGTCTGTCAATCAGAAGGAAACATTGATTCTTCAATGCAAGGAGTTTTGCCATTTAACAATTCTTTTCTGCAGCAGAAGAGAACAGCTGCAGCAGCACCGATGCAGTTTGGGTGAACCGAGAACAGAACGTGCAGACGCCGGTGATGATGCATTCGCCCCACCTCACCTCCACTGCACTGAGGGATCCAAAGAAGATGAGGCCAGAAGATAGCTACACATACGCCATGCCGACAGAGCAGCATCCCCATCAGCCTGTACCTCCGCAGCAGCAGCCACACCATCCCCACCAGCCTGCCATTGATTATAAGTATGAGGAGCATTCTTCACATCTAATTCTTTGCTTTACCCTGAAATAAATGTTCGCATGTTTCTGTTTACAGCATTGTGTACTACTTTTGTTGAGGTATAAGAATTTTGAAGTCATGTTATATACTGAACACTTTCCCACAGTACCCAGGTTACATGGATGTTGACCCAGAGGCAACAAGCTGAAGCCCGCCAGCAGCAAGAGCGGGTTAGCATGCACTACGCCAAAATGAGGAACCACATGCAGCAAGCAATGTAAGATGGCACTTCCCTTTAGAGTACATTAAATAAGTTTGAACTGTGGAAAAAGCTGTTAAATGTAATGTTTACAATTACTTTTAGCTAATAGAAAGTCTCCTGGAAGCACAGTCTCCTAACAGATTGTCTGTGTGTGCTCTCCAGTCGTCGAGGCTCTGGTATCATGGAGGATGATGAGGAGCCAATAGTAGAGGACGTTATGATGTCATCAGAGGACATCAACGAGGGCATGGACTTTGACACAATGGACATTGATCTGGTAATTAGTTCTCCAAAGCCTGACTTTTTTTGGCCACTTGGGCAAAGAAAACAACTTGTGAACCTAAGATTGGCGTATAATCACCTTTTTAGTTGATATGACAAAATTGTGAGCAAACACCGCACATTTATTATTATTTACACATCCAGTAGTGACAGAGCAACATTAGCTATCACGTAGTCAATTGTGGCCACCTTGCATTTGTAAGCTACTCAGTTTTAGTTCTGTTTTCAATCTCTACCTCCTGCTAAGAGAAATATCTTAATCTTTAGCTACTACTAGTTCCACTTTGTTGACAAGCTAATACTTAATTGTATGTAGCTTTTTTGATAATGCCACGCAGGAAGTGTATAGGGAGCTTTTAGAGATTTTTCACTGAAAATAGCTTTGTCATGGTCCGAATGGGTCCTTGAAATCTTGAAATCTCGTGAATTTTGTGAAAAAAAAGGTCAGGGGCCTTGAAAGTTTTTGAAAAAGGCAAAAGTAGTCATGAGTTACATAAAGTGCTTCAATTTTGGGGCTTTTTGCAAGCAAAGAAGTTAAAGTTCCTTTTTTTTGTACTTAATGTTAGTAAATGAGCTAGACAGTTGTGCCATTTTTTAATTCACACACTGTTTTTGCTGTGTTGTGTTAGAAAAGACTAAGATAATATATATTTAGCCATAACTCCAGCACAGAACTATTGCAAAAAGCAATGCTGAGTCTCCATAACAATTTATTGTCATTTAGAGACACCCTGCTTCAGTCTAACTATCAGTGTCTCAGTTTCACACATATAGTTGACAAGCCACTTGGTGGTGTATTCAGTGCATCTTAAAACCTGAAACCTGCAAAGCACAGGGGTGCTGACAGGTGCTTCATAATGCCACATAATGTCACATGGACCTTATAAATTCAGTTTTTAAGTTCAAAGGGTCAAACATTGATACTTTTTAAAATAGGCCAGATTGAAGAGTTTCTTGAAAAGTTTACAGAAGTAGTAGCAGGAGTTTTAATGGTTAGTAGAATTCCCTTCATAGCAAAACAACAGCAGTGTTGTAACTGAAATATACTTGACTGAATATAACCGAATCAGAAATTAAATTGATTTGTGAAATTCGCGGTGATTCCCAGCTTTAGTAAAGCCTGCTAGTTCTCATAATAAAAATTCCTTGAATTTAATGTCTTGGCAGATATAAGAACACTGCTTCCCATTGTGGCTGAAAACCAGACAAACAGTGTGAACTGAAACTAATGCTAAAGCTCTATAAAGCCACATAAAGCTGCAGATTCAGGTGAAAGTTCTCTGTAGGTTAACTTCTCTGAATGACCTCTTTCACAACATTACATTGTTTTTACAACAGCACAAGCAAGGTTTCTCAAATAGAAGCCTTGTTGTTTCTTTCCTGTGGCACAAAATGCTACATTTGCACATCAGTATAATTTTCAGCATTTGATTACCACACTTAAAGTATTAAATGTCAAGTTCAAATCCCTTGTTTGTCTCATTTTTTCAATATATATTGCAATGAATTGTTTAAAATGAGCTGTTCTTTTTGTTTGTTTTTTTTTCAGCCGGCATCAAAGAATCGCAGAGAAAGAACTGAATTAAAGCCAGACTACTTTGATCCATCTTCTATCATGGATGATTCAGTGAGAATTTTCTGCTTTTTATAATGCAATTTACCCATTTGCTTCTTCTATAATTCAATATGTAAACATGACGCGGTATTGTAGAGTGGCTATGGGTGACCATAGTATCTCATAATATTCAGTTCTGTCTTGTTAACTTGAAGGTAATGGATGATCATGACCAATTATTTTACAATAATTATGAATATGCAATCACAATTATGACAATTATGAATATGATTTTATTGATCATTTGGTTGGTTATTACAAGTTACAGCATTATTCCAATAGAAAATTCATCTTTTTAGTACCCATATGGTAAAAAGGGTCAAAATTTCTACAAATGAAATGCCTTTAAAATCACTTTTCTCCCAAGCACAAACAGACTATGGTGGGTGTGTGTATGTATACAGTAACCAGTATATATGTGGATTTGTGGATCACATGGATTTCTAAATTTCTCTCTTGTATTCTTCTTTAGGTCCTCAATGTTCCAATGTTCTAAAATAATGGGATGCTTCAAAGACAATGGGTTATCAAAATCCTTGGAAGATTCGATGGATGACTTTTTTTTGTGGAAATCAGAATGGAGCAAAATGGACTACTATGAATAGTTTATGAGACACCAACGTTTGCCTCTTTAACATTTTGTTAAAACTTAAGAGGGGGAGCCTGAATTTGAATTTTATTCTAATATTTTCACACACCGCACTTCTGTCACACTGCAGCAGAAAAGTTTCAGCTTTTGTTCAGTTAATCTAAAACAACATAATGTTAACATCCATTAAAGCAGTGGTTCTCAAACTGTAGGGAGGAACCTACTGGTGGGACATTGAGCCAGTGTGGGGGTGGGGGGTGACCAGGGGAAAATATGGAGATTAGTGAATATGATTTTTGTAAAGAACCTGAACAAGAGTTTATTGATGTTGTGAAAAACTAAGCCATTTTTATTGGCTGCTTTCCTTATTATTAATTATAGATAAAATTTATGGGGAAGAGGGATGTGAACTTTTTTTTAGGCTAAATGCCATAAAAAGTTTGAGAACCACTGCACTAAGATGAAGCAGTGCAGACATAAGTAACAGCTGCATGGTGAGGGGAAAATAACAGACTGAAATTCAAATTACTAATATATACCTTTAATCTTTTTCATTCAGTAGACAAAAATTGTCTGATGTAAATACATAGTGGCCAATATACAGAGTGGGTGAACACGATTTCATGAACACCAGTAGATAATATAATAGCCCTGCAAAATAACACTACCTTTATGAAGCTTGAGCATTCAGTTGTTGTTAAACACTATACAGTGACAATGCACTTTGTCATAGAGGTGTTAATTCATCTCTGTGATAATTTTACAGCCATATTTTTAAAAATTATCATAGACATTAATAAATTCTTCTCAGTTTTAAACATAAATTGAACATCATAAGCTTCATTAAGACACAATTTATTGCAGTACCATTGAATTGGACTGCATTACATTGTAAAGGTGTCAGTGATATTGTGTTCACCTGCTGTACTTTTTAAACTGTAGACTTTGGCATGGCATGTAGCCATATATCAAACATGTACACAGTAAAGTATAATGTGAACTGGCGTCTCATACTGTTTAAAAGCCTTGTCACAAATGATATACGACATTCTCAGATTTCTTTGTGATGGTATTTTTTAGAAATGTATGTGTTCTGCTTTTATACCTTATAGATGACTTTGATTTATAGATATTTTGTAATGACAATCAAATGTAAATTAATGGTTTCTAATCATGTTATTTCACATAGATGCTGAAATAATCCTTTTTAATGAAACGATTATGTTACTATAGATATGGCCAACTGTTTGTATTTTCTTTTCATTTCTCTATAACAAATTGGTGCAAAAGTAATGCATAGCTCAAATGTAGTAATTGACAATGGCTTCATCTAAAATTATTTTTAATATTGGGAACATTCACATTGTCATGCATAAAATTTTGACTCAAGTTAAACATGTAATCTCTCTAATATCTTAAAATTTTTTTCTCCAATGTATAGTATCTATTAATACAGACATGCCATAACTGCAATCTTTAGTAGGAAGAATTTGGGAGAAGTGGTTGAGAAGGGTGTGTGTTGTCTCTTTTGTTTTTTTTTCTTTTAGTTTGCAAGTGTGCAGAGGGTTTCTTCAAAACACCAATTTATTTGATGTACCACTGTTGAGTGTGTAAGAGTTAAGAAAATATTCTGAATTATAAAGTTTTAGAATTCTTTATAGTATCAGAATTATAGTACTATTATAGTATCAGAATTGTATATCATACAATTACAGATGTGTAATATATTGTGAATCAGTGCTCATTTCATATTTGCAGTTTTTGTTTGCTTGAAATTTTAGGGAAACTTTTAAAGAAATAGAATTTTAACTTTTTGAAGTTAACCTCCTAAATTGCAAGTACAGCGTATGTATACATACAGTACACGGTTTTGTTTGCCTTTCAATGTGTTGTTACAATATTTCTTTTCCTCTGTGTATTGGCCTGGCTGGCAGATATAGATTTTATGGAAATGGTGTATTCTTATTGTAGTTAGAAACCAATCCCTGATTTCCTCAGAATCTCACTACAAACTGGAGAAACAGATCAAATGGTCTTAAACTTACCATATACATACCAACTATTCATGTTTGGCAGATGAGGAAAAGTAAATCTTTGAATTGCCTGTAATGTTACATTAATCATTACATTTAGGATCTTTTCTGTTTTGCATTGAACTGCTGAAAATGTGCATACATCTGTATGTTTACACATATTTAAATATTTGTGTATATTAAATTTGTGTTTTTATTCTGTTTTCATCGTGCCCATTTCATCCTTTAAGAGTGTATTTGGTCTAAAGATGTATCATGAACAAAGTAAGCACTGCAACTGTGATGATTTGAACATGGACATCAATCCACACTTTCATTATGACTAAAAGCTAAGAAACTGAAGGATGTTCAGAAATACTGCATAATATTTTACATATATCACAAGACATTATGAGATAATCGAGAAAGACAATCAAGAACCCTGTGACATATTTGAATATACATCATCAATATCATTTAGTTTAATGCTACCACACATTAACACCATTATTATAGAAAAGTACAGTTTTTGGAAACCATGACTTTACTGTAATTTGCAATATTCTGGTAAGAGACCGTTAACGTTACTGTTTATATATAAAATTTTGTTTTTGGGGTTGTCAAATGTAGTCTAACTTGTTCCATCGTCACATTAATAGCATGTTCGAGAATCGTTTCAATTTGGTCGGACCAAACTGAGTCCTGATGTGCACCCAAACCGTGGTACCTCTCATGGAACACAAAGTTCCGTATTAACAAAGCCCTCAAGCAGCAAGTCGTTTCCCACCATGCAACTGTGAGCTAACAGCAGCGGCAGCAGCTAGCTAACCACTACCACCACATTTGACCCTGTGTTTGCCATGATGAATTAGACATCCGGGCTGTGTGTATGGAAGATGGCGACACTTATCCTCCCTGGTGAATGGATCAAAAACTGGGAAAAATCAGGAAAACACGAGTTGTAAGTAAACTCGAACTTTCAACACAGAGAGATCATAGTGATTTAAGAGCTGTTTGTTTGATGTAAGCAAAGTGATAAAAATACGTAGCTAGGTGTGCAATTTGAGGCCAGTCTTTCAAGTGTGTTTGTTAGGGCTAACATTAGCGGTAACGTTAGCAAGCTAGAAAACGTTTCAAGTTGCTCGCTAACGTAAATTAACAGTGCTATTTGAAAAAAAGCAAATAGTTTTTTGACATGTAATTGTGAATGTAGTCGTTTTACTTCACTTTACGTAGCGGAGTCGTAACGTGGTTAAATGTAACAAGCTAACGCTACCTACAGGATAGCAATTTTGCTAGCTTACGCTGTCATTAGACCATTATGTTAGTTGTAAACACGGTGCCTGTCGAGGCTAGGTTAGGCTAGTTAGCATCCCGGAGCTCACTCCCAGGCTGCATAGACATCCCTCTAAATAGAATGGAATTTAGTGATAACATTTAGATAATCTTTCAGCGTTTTCTGCCAACACATAATCGATGAGCAGTTAGCGCAAAAGCACATCATAAACAGCGCGGTGTAACGTTAAAAGTAATAATGATCAAGTGGAGGGAAACTACGGGTCTTGACATAGCCTTTCAGCAAGTTAGCTGTAACGCTAGCTACAGCATCTGTAATGCAGAGTGACTTATTAAACGTTATATTGCTGATGCATGGCGGTATGAAAAAAATGAAGTGGTATTTAGTGATTTTTTTTAGTAATTCTCCTAAAACTCCTTTTGAATACAAAACTCATCGAAAAAGCGCCAACGTTAGTATACCCTCAGTTAACGTTAAGCAAGATACTTGTGAAACGTCTATCCAAAAACATTACGTTATTTGATTTACTTGTTATCGCATTAACGTTAGTTTATGCCAGCAGATTATATCTGGACTATGACAGTTTTATCAACTCAACACAACGTCAAAACCCACGAACGTTAACGTTAATCTGGGCAGCACGGTTGGGCTACTCAAACAACATTTTGAATTACGTTTATCGAGAAGCGTAAGGTTGCCAATTTTTCACACTTTCTGAAGGGAAAAGGTTGCAGGAATACGATTTTCATATTTTCAAGAGTGCAGCCATCATATTAAGTCGGGGACACAATAGGCACATTCACGGTGATAGCTACTATTGGTGGTTGTAGGCCTTGCATATTTTAGTAAGGCCTGCAGTGAGATGCACCAACTGGAAGTAACCTCACTCCATTATGTACATAAAGCTTGTCTCTCTAACCCTCACTGACAGTAGACAGAGAATTGTTTGAGATATTATGGCATAGTAGCACCTTTGAAAGAGCCCCTAATGAGACAAACTCATCCATGTATTTAAACGATGCAAAATTTCCCCTTTCTGTGATGTCTCTGACTCTGATACAGACCTTGTGCACTGACTGTAAAACACATCATATGTAATGTAAAGTAATGTGCTGTGCAGAGCTAGTTGTAAGGTCTCAGTTAAATCAGGAGTCATAAAAGGTGTTAAAGAAATGTTCTTCTTTTAAATAAAAATCCCCAATTTTCTTGCCCCAAAAAAGACAATATTAATAACTAAGATTTATGTCTTCGTGGGCAGCATCAGAGTAAATCTGCGGTTGGGAGAGTCTGGGTTAAATAACAAGTGAGCAAGTTTTTACCGACTCCCTGTCATCTTATAGGGATGCCATCCTGTGCACTGGCATCTCTGGCAGGTGTGAAGTAGGAGTAAATTTCTGTGTGGTTATAATTAAAGTGTCACATTGTTATTACATAACCACCTTTTCAGGTCAATAATTTTTCTTCTCTCAAAGCTGTCTAACATTACTGTAGACTTTGGTATCCGTCTGTGTTTATCAATTAATTTTGCTCATGAAACAATGAAAGTAAACAAAGTCAAAGAGACCAGGATTTAAAATATACCTAGTTATGAAAACAAAAAAAGGAATAAACTTTGCCTTTCAGCCTCATGTGATTATCAGCCATGCCACAGCTGATTTTAGAGCCCTAATACACTTGTCTGTTTGGAGCTGTTGATCATTATGACTGACCATTGCATTGTTGGCCCAAGTCAGTCCCCTCTGCCAACCATTAACCTGATTGAGCATGTTGAGTCAGTGGCAAAAGTAGTCAGGCAGTATACTGGGATGTGTTTGTAATTTTTGAGAAAGGCATTGTGACAAGCAAATGCTTTATCAGTGTGTTTATTTGTTCTTAAAGGCCATTTGACCCCTCACAAAGCCACACTCCCCCTTAGTTACTGTTGCTACATCTGTCAAGCTTTCAGAACAAGCATGGAGTTTACATTCTCACTAACTTCATATCATCTCATTTTAGATAAAACAAAAAAGTGATTGCAGACAGAAAGGTCAGTAATGAGACTGAATCGTTGTCAAACTGACTAAGCGGCAAAAACAGGTCAAAGTCATGTACAGTTGTCAGGCCCTGGTCAGAGATGGCAGATACGATGCTATCTGTACTATCAATACTATACTATCTATCAATACTATCCATTAATACTATACTATCAATACTGCTATCTATACTATAGCATACTATCAATTGAAATGTCAGTAATGACAGCTTTGAGTTGATCTTTGGTTCATAATCCAGTTTTCTCTGAGTATATTTCTCATTATTTGGGATATTTTAGGCAGGGTCTGGTGTTAACATAGTGTTGTAACATAGTGCCATATCTAGACCAAGTGAAGCTTAATGGTGATTAGCAAAGGTTTGTGCACTGGTGTAGGAGCATCATCCACTTTTCAGTTGCATATTAACTTCTTGGTACTCACTCATGTTAAGGTTGTTCAGCTCTCCTCGTTTGATCTGCTAATCAGCTGATTGGCCACTGCAAAGTGACATTGGTTCCATTCCTGTATTCAGTTGTACCTGTATGACCATTGTGTTTTACTCTTTTGGTATACACAACAGTCTGCACCACTGCAGCCTAATATAGATTAACTTTACTAAAATGAATGGTAAGCTTGGCCTTTATTGCTAAAACACCCAATGTGACCTGTATTCAGCCCTAAACTTAAAACAATTAACATCACCACATGAAAAAAGGTTAACACTAGTCAGAGAGTGAGAGAGGAAGTTGTGAAATGTGACAAACCGGGAAAAAAAGTGCAATGTTTGCAATGCGTAGCTCCTGGTGACCAGGGTTCAACTCCCACTATAGGAACAGCTGTATGTCTTTCAGTTGACAGTTACGAAGCAGCCATACTCTCTTGTACTTCCAAAGTATGGTCAAACAAAACATCAATCCTGTACAAACAGTACACAGTACAAATTTGACCTCTATGCAGTAGTTTTACTGTATTTGGTGCTTAAATGTTAAACACAGCACATATTAACAATTAGATAAAGAAATCCCATCCTACTATCCTCAAACTATGTCTTTTGTTTCATTGTGTTGTTAGAGAGGCATATGACATATGAAATTTTGTGCATTAAAATGCAAAAGAAATTCTGATGTCACAAAAATGAGACTGTGCCATAGATTACAACTGAAAAAGCCACATGATTTGAATTGTTTTACATGGGTAGGAATTAATCAAATAAGCTGTAAAAATCTGTGCTTAAGTGACTATTCATGTGTTTAGATGTAGTCATTTCCACAGCATATGGTTTATCATGTTAAACTGTCCCAACTAACCACAACTTTGGTTTCTTTACTTCATAGTGTACAACTCTGCAAAGAACTTACAGAGAAAACGGATCATGGAAGTGAGATCAGAGGTAAGTTTCAAATCACTTTAGTTATGTCATCCACTCATACTGACTGCTTGTCAGTGTGTTTAAGTTTCCCTATTAAAAGGAGCAGTGAATCACAGTTTTAATATCTATGTATGATATTAAGATATTGTTTTTCTATAACTCTGATGTGTTTGTTGGTATTTTATTTTAACTTAAAAGGGTATCTTTTAAGCAGCTGATTGTTTACATTCACATTCTGCATTCACAACATAGTGTTCTGCTTTGCCAGAAGATAACAACATAGCCTTATCATTATAACTTAACACATTTTGAACTAAATCAGCAACAAATCTTTCTTTAAATTACATAATTTTGAATAATTAATAATTTAGGTATTAAATGCCCTTGAAAGACTCAGCAACTTGGCTATGTTTATTGAAAATCTTAGTTTCCTTTGACATTGTTCACAAACAAATCATGTGTAATTCCCCAGCTTTTCAAAATACTGCCACACTGCAGATAGCGTTTCATAATATGACAGGTTTTAGACAAGCTGTAACAGACAGATAAGCCCAGTCACACCAGTATGTTTGCTCAAGTGTAATTAGCTGATTAATGTCACTAGGACTCTGTAGTTGCAAAACAACAAACAAGGGTGTTTCCGAACTGAATGGCCAGAATTAGTTATCAAAACAAAGACATGCATGAAAAGTAAGATGTTTTACTCAGCATTAGTGATGATTATCCATATATAAATTGGTGGTCCAAGCCTTAGTGATGCACATTTGATCCCTACTGCATGCTTGATAAAGCACAGAGCCTCACTGCAGTTTAGAATTTGTGGCTAGAAATGCAAAGAGGAATAAAGAAAGATTAAAGCCTAAATTGTGCAAAGCTGACATCTATCCACCTACATTCAGGGTTGTGATTGTTACCAATTGTGCCTCTCTTATATTCCTTCTTAAAGTACTGAAAAATTAATGTAGTAATTTTTTGGATTTGAGTCTGTGTCTGCATACATGTTCTCATGTTTTATATTAAAGAGTATGTCCCATCTGTCACTTAAATCTAAGACATGTGTTTTTTCTGTCCTCACAGATATACAGGCAGCCTTGTATGAGCTCTGCTGGCAAGTTGTACAGGGGAACCTCAAGTTGGACCTTGTCGCCAGTGTCCTTGGGGACATGATGGTACAAAGCTTTTACAATGTTTCTTCACTACAGTGTCTGTGCTATATACTTAAAAAGATACAGGCCTTTTTAATAATTGTTTATTACCTTTTTCATTTCATCATGCTGGCTATCTACGCATAAAATGTATTACCTTTTATTTTCTGACAAAATTTTTATGTTTTCATTGGGACGTATAATTTTTGGCCTTGCAGCTTAGGCTCAGCTATGGTTATTACTTTAATGCCATGCACTGTCTAATTGATATATAAATGAACAGATTTACAGTACTCCTAAATTTAGACTTAGGTTAAGCCTGCAATGTTAAACTGCAGTGTTGCAATAAACATGATCAGAATACATTTTGATATTAGTATTTCAATATACATGCGATATAAAAATTGTAAATGTATGACAAATTAAAAAACTGTTGTTTTTCAAACACTGATAGACATTTGAAATGCATTTATATTTGTAAGTTTAGTAAACATTTTGTTGCTTGGTTTGATACTGACTTTGTCACATTTTTGTTATTTGAGCATCATTTTGTCATCAAATATGCAACAAATTTTTTTCCAGCTTTAACATTGTGAGTAAACTTTTGTTTTGCTTTCAGGAACTCCGAGATGACATGCCTTCGATTTTAGCAGATGTGTTCAGTATACTAGGTAAATTTAGGCTTTTTATTCAAGATATTAATATGTTGTATCCAAAGTTCTGCATTTAAAGTGACTCAAGTATGGCATGTTATATTATAATGTATTTATTATTTATTTAAAAAAAAAAAACTTGTCATATTTTTACTATTGTAAGGTGTTTTTTTTTTTTAATATGTCACAGATTTAGAGACTGTTGCACTGGAAGAAAAAAACAAACGTGACCATTACACACAACTGGTGGGAGCATGTTTGGTATGTCATAATAGTTATTTGTTGATGTTTGAGAAGCAGTATTGATTTTGATATCTAGCTCTGAAGCGAGCTACTAAAAACTAATGAAATTGTTTGTCTCAGTTTTTTGTTCCAGAGGTCATTCTGAAAGAGAGGCTTGATCCAGAAACCCTTGAATCACTGGGACTCATCAAACAAGCCCATCAGTTCAATCAGAAGATTGTAAAAATCAAAACAAAATTATTGTAAGTAGAATGCACAGTTTAGCAGAAATGTAGGCTTACATAAATAGAAAATGTGTATTTTACTGTACTGAGGACACTTATTGTTCTTCATATTGTGTATCCAAGGCTTTTATCTTTTATTTCTTTTCAGTTACAAGCAACAGAAGTTTAACTTACTAAGGGAGGAGAATGAGGGCTATGCCAAACTAATCACTGAGCTTGGCCAAGACCTCTCAGGCAACATCACCAGTCACCTCGTCCTGGAGAGCATCAAGTCGCTCATAGGTACCATACAACTCTTTTTCAGAGTGAATGCATGGAATGTGGTACGACGATGTGTATGCCTTTAACTACTGTAGTGAAATTCTTACATCTACAGTTAAATATTTTTAGCATGTTTTTCCTTGTTGTTAATTGACTAATGCATCAGATAAGTCTGATGATATAAGGAGTGGGGTTATATCATAAAGCCTCTCACCGCAACCCACGTCACACCTGGTTGGTCTCTAGGTAGATTTTGCATTCACTCTATTCTGCTGCTATTTATATGATGCTTCTGCGTGGTCAGGCAGCTGTGAATCACAGAGTCTGTCCCCATAAGCATCCTGCAAATCTCTTACATCTTCTCACCTAAGATACACCTTGTCTGGCCTTAGTACTCTGAGACTTTTGGACGCACTATATCTGTTCTGGTCTCATCTTAGCTCTTATATTTTGTTCATAGAATCCCTTTTGACTTGTTAAAAGTTGTTAACCTTGTGTGATGTAAATATTTTTATTGACTGACTGATTTATTTTTTTGTCAATTGCCTGCTTTTCTTCTTTGTGAAGGATGTTTTAACTTGGACCCAAATCGTGTTTTGGACATAATCCTGGAGGTTTATGAGAGTCGATCTGACCAGGATGAGTTCTTCCTGTCTCTCATCAAGTCCTACATGTGTGAACCTCTCACACTTTGCCACATCCTGGGATTTAAATTCAAGTTCTACCAGGTAAGAATATAAGGAATGGGTACTCAGATATAATGAAAGCTGGAATGTGCCCACTTGTACAAATTGTTATATTTTGTTGTAAATTGTATTCTTGAATATTTTATGTTTTGTTGTTAATATTTTAAAGTGTTTTCTAGCTGTTTAATTGCACCTTAAACTGATATCTTAAATGGCATTCACAGTCTCCCTGAACATTCCCAAGCTGCCTCTCTAAGATCATGACATTTATCATTTTTATAATTTTTTCATAAAAGTGAAAAATGATTCAGTTTTTTGTATTTGTCCTTAGGAACCTAATGAGGAAACTCCCAAGTCACTTTATCACATTGCTGCTGCTCTGCTTCACCATAACCTGATAGAGCTGGAAGACCTCTACGTACATGTAAGGAGAAGGAACAGCTTAAATCCAGCAAATTCTTATATTAGTTAAAATCAATTTACCTGTGTCTATCAGAAATATGAGTTTTAGAATGATTAATTTGACAGATACATTCATGTCAGTGTAAATCAGACTTTTTTAGGATATATAAATGTAATGTTATTTCATCAACACCACTTATGTAGTTCTGTTGTATAATTTCTACCTAAGCTTAAGAACCCTGCTGTTTTGTTACTTCTCTGTCATTCCAGCTTATGCCACAAGATGCCGCCATCGTAGAGGAACACAAACGAGACATCTCAGAGGCGAAGCAGATTGCACGCAAGCTGGTCACGGTTGTGTTGCCCTCAGAGAAAAGTGAAGACAAAGAAAAGGATAAAGAAAAGGAGGAAGAGAAGAATGAGAAGGTATGAAAGCATTTGTTAACATAAGCCTGTTCTCAAGGAGTGCTGTCAGGTTTGATGGATGCTGACCAAGAGAGGGAAAAGTGTGGAATTTTCACTTTTTAAAGCCTGTTCTGCAACACCTGAAATAAAATTATGGTCAACATTAAAAATATCATGGCACACTAAAATTTAAATTAAAAAACTTGCACCAAATCATCAAATTCAAATTTCATTAAGGTTCAGAAAGTGGTCAATTTTAAATCTAATCACCTGAGAATTGTTACTTTTAGATTTTTCTGTCCAAATTTTGTCAAAATTGTTTAACAATTTGCTCATATTTTCAGCCTTCACTTCATGATACAGTTATAAAGACGGGAATACGTTTAAAATACATCACTGTGCTCTGCTCTAACAGCCTCACTGAAACTGAACTCCAGCACATTTAATAACCACAGACACTCAGTTTCTGCTCTTTTCTGTACCTACAGCCACCTGATAACCAGAAGCTCGGTTTGTTGGAGGCTCTACTTAGAATCGGGGACTGGCACCATGCCCAGTGTATTATGGACCAGATGCCCTCTTTCTACGCCACTTCTCACAAGGCTATTGCACTGGCCCTCTGCCAGCTTGTGCACCTGACTGTGGAGCCTCTTTACAGAAGGTGATGATTTTTCCATGTTTCACTTGCTACCCACTGTGTGTTGTCAGACCAGTACAAGCTCAACTACCTCTTAATTCACAGTTTGAACTGACTTCTTTAACCTCTCTTGATTCCAACATTTCATGCATTCAAGTTCAAAATTTAGCCAATTTTTTTTTTTTTTCAAAGAAAACAGACTCTGACACACTGGTCTGTTCCTCACAGGGCTGGCCTTCCCAAAGGGGCAAGGGGATGTGTAATGCACCCGCTGAGGAACAAGAGGGCCCCTCGGCCTGCAGAGAGCTTTGAGGACTTACGCAGGGACACGTTCAGCATGCTGGGCTACCTCGGCCCTCACCTCTCCCACGACCCTATCCTCTTTGCCAAGATTGTGCGTCTGGGCAAAGCCTTCATGAAAGAGGTACAAAAAAGTGGAACCACTTCATTTCTACATTTGCACCTCAGCCTAAATCATGTTTTGACTCATATGGGATGTCCTTTTTTTCTCAGCACCAAAATGAAGGCAGAGCTGATTTCAAAGACAAAATGGTAATTTTGCTATGAGTGTTCTGTAGATCAATATTTAAAAAAGTAATAACAGCAATATTTCGTGTAAATTGACCCACCAGTTTATCTCTGATGTATATGTAACTGTGGAGGTGTAATTGGTGTTGTTGTATGTTTATTTCAGGATACACTATTGAGTTGTTTCCTGAGCATTGCAGACCAGGTGCTACTGCCTTCTCTTTCTCTAATGGAGTGCAACGCTTGCATGTCTGAGGAACTGTGGGGCCTCTTTAAACTCTTTCCCTACCAGCACAGGTAACACCCATACACACACACACACACACTCACACACACACGCACTCCTTGCCTCTCACTTTATGTGGTACTTGAGTTGAGTTGAGTAAGAGTTCTCAGATAGTAAACCCTCAGGCAGTGCTCCAGGATAGTGTTTACTAGCAAGAAAAGTGTCGCATTTACAAGCAAAAACTCAAACCATACTGGACTGTTTGAGATGTATATTTTCTGTTTTAGCAAACCATCTTTTCTCCTTTTGAATAGTAGCAGAGTTTTATTTTTAGAGCCCTTCTTTGAATATTTTCTAACACTCCTGAGGAGCAGTGAAAAAAACACATTTCCAAAGGTTTTGTTTTACTTAAGTTGTGCTCGTCACTTTGTTGCAGCCAATAAAACAGCTCCTCAATTTATTAAGTATAGTAGCACTTTGTGGAGTGTTTCACTGTCTCGTTCACCAAACTGTGTGGAGGCTGTCAGAGGAAGGATCTGATATGAGCTGAGAGTGGATACATACCTCAGTACCTTTATGCTCTGCTGTGTCAGTGTATTGTACAGTGGGTTTCTCTTTGTGTGGAGTTTGTCGTTACTTTTTAAATATTTCAAGACATTGCCTGCTTCAAATATGACACACTCTAGATTAGTTGATTAGATTTTGAAGTCAGCAGTTAATTAGCAGTCCTTTTTTATTAAACTGGATGGCCAAATGCAAATGATGTGGAAATTGGCCTGCTGTTATCTTGCAAATAGTCACACACTAAATGGCAGTTCAGCATAATGCTAGACAGGATGTAGCTATTTTCCATTCAAGTACTGTTACAAAATGCAAGCTATGGAAGCCACCATGTTTGGTTTATGTAAAAGCTGTTTCATTAAAGCTCACTTTGAGAAGGTGTTTTGATTAGTTTAACTGGACATTATTGTTATAGTTCTCATGTCCCATCTGCCAGTCCTGATGTTTTTCTGAGCGCTAAACATACAGTCAAAATGTTTTTCCTCCATCTTTGAACCCTTAGGTATCGGTTATATGGACAATGGAAGAATGAGACCTATTCCAGCCATCCACTGTTGGTTAAAGTCAAAGCTCAAACTGTGGAAAGGGCCAAATACATAATGAAGTAAGTCACTTTGAAGAACCCAATGTACTGTTGCAGTGCAATCACCCGTCTGTCTAAATTTGGTTGATTTATGCTACATCTCCAATCCAAAGACCAAGTCAGTACTTTTGTCCTCATAGATTGAGTGCTTCCCATTGTGAATGTGATTATTTAAAAATGTGTAGCTGTTTACTTGCTGTCTCTCATTTCTCAGAAGAACCCACTTTATTTGTTAGCTCACCCTGCTCACAGTAATCTTTAGTGCCAAAGTCTATTGAATGTCCAAGACTGTTAGCGTGTGGTAATACTGTGTTTTGCTTTTCCCATATTCATATACAAAAGCCAAAGAAAATTACCTCTGTTATGAACATACAGATTTTGTCTGTGGCGATGCTAATCTTACATTATTTGTTTATTTTGACAATTTGTCGCTCATCAGGATGAATTAGATTTGATAGTAAAACATGCTGAGATGTGTTGTTTTGTGTTCTCACCAGCCACCTCAAGTTATGTTCCAATAAAGGACCATTTTAACACAGACAGCACAAGAATTAAAAATGAAAACTTGAAATACTGTGTTTTTGTTTAGGTCAAGTCATTATTCTAACACTGTTTTGCTTAAGCGGAAATCAATGGCACTACTTTTATCTCCAGGCTACAAACATAAGAGCATTTTCCAGCTGCTGTAAAGCTCTCAGAAGTGACAGTCCTTGAGTACAGCATCGTCTTGTGTTTTTAATCTGGCATTTCCTATCTTCTGCTTTTTTTTTTTTCCCTCCCTAGGCGGTTGACCAAAGAGAATGTGAAACAATCTGGAAGGCAAATTGGCAAGCTGAGCCATAGCAATCCCACCATCCTTTTTGATTATGTAAGTGTATTTTGCTGTGGTTATTTTATTTTACTTAAGTAAAATGGGGGGGGGGGGTTGTTGCTTGTTTGGTTGGTTGTTTTTTCCCTGCTTAGTTTTTCTGGACTTTTCAAAAACATCTGTTCTGGGAATTATTAAATAAATAAGGAATGCAGGACATTTATTGGTGCTGACAGCCAGTTATAGGAAATTTAAATTATCAGCTGTAATCACATTACTTAATGATAGAGGTT
>JAPZDV010000006.1:8585625-8598116 GCA_029814665.1 Acanthurus lineatus
TTTCCATCGATTTGATTGGATCGTTGCTTAACCAATCGATATATCGATCCAGATCGATGAATCGTTACACCCCTATTGATCACATGGATGTAATTTAAGATTTGAAGGAGAAGCCTAATATTCTGTTGTTTCAACACAGAATTTAATGCATTAAATCAAATCAAAGTTTACAGAAAGTGTAAATTTTGTTTGTCAGTCAGGAATGGATGAGTGGAAGCTTTTCTTGCATGTTGTATGATGTGACTCAGTCAACACTTTGGCCTGTTTTTGCCTTCACAGATCACAAAAGACGAAAGCTCGACAGTCACTCTTCTCCGTCCCACTCCTCGTCTGTTAAGGTTAGTATGGCTTGAGGAAGGCTGTGCCCGTTTCTTCTCTATCTGCCGGAGCATTCCCTGCCGTTGCACATTCCAGCAGCCCCGAAGACCATCGAGGAGAGTTGTCGTACATGGGCAGGCATGACATCTGGAAATCCCAACCAAATCCATGGGAGTTGGAAAGCGTTCCATGGACATCAGCATAATATTTTGCAGAATTGGGAGAAAACCCCTCAAGGACTTAGCCAAGAGAATATTGTGTATATTAAGTATTTTCATATTGAAATATTTATCTATTTTCATATTAATGAAAGCAGTCAGTGTGCCTTGGGAAGAAAGAAATTTTTCAAGCATTTCTATATTCTTTGTGAATTTTTTGCTTTTTGAGAAATATATCCACCTGAAGTAAAATGGCTTTCCAAAACAAGAGCTTTCGCATTTTCCGATGGCGAATTTTTTTTTTTTTCTCCACCTGAGCAGTGTTTCACTACATGAAATGGTGCTCAAGATCACTTTTCCTGCTTTTGCGAGCCAAGAAGATTCCCTGGTTAAAGTGATATAAAGTATTTTGCTTTCCCCTCAATGTGCCTGGATCCAGCGCAGAGTCGGATGGTGTCCAGCAAACCCCTCTGCTGTAGGAGCAACTTTCTGCTGCGGCTGAGTCATCGGTCCCCCTTTTTTTCCTCTCCGTTTGTTGAAACGGCCTGCATGCAGCCTGCACGTCACGAGACGCGTGTCCAGTGAGTCCTGCCAGACCCCACCACGCCATCCCCATCACTACCTGCCATCAGCAGCTGTACTACCTCCTGGCAAGATTCAGTGGGAAACCAGAGCCACCAGCAACAGAGATCAACGGAGAAAATGAATGTCGCAGTTTTGAATCAGCCAAAAATGCAGAGGAAAATAAGCCTGCCCCTACAAAGAGAGAGAGGGAGGGAAAGAGTGGGCGAAGCCTGAATCGTCTGGAGTGTTGCCCAAACCACTGGAAGCTTGTGATAGGTCTTTATTTTACCCTTCAACCAGAGAAATAGGCTCCCTGTGTCTTATCCATTCCTGAACTGTAAGTCACAGCAACAGTTACCTTTGTAGGGATGCAGTCAAGCACATAAGAATTGAGTGATTGTCTTACACATGCAGGCACACACAAGCACACATACACACTCACACACACACATACATACATACACACACACACACACACACACACACACACACACACATTATTTCCAGCACTTGCACTTTAGATGTATTGAATACCAGCTGCGCTGTAGGACTTTTATAATATGCTGCCTGAATTTGCAGACATGTCTGTAGTTATCTGACTAGCAGTTCTTTCATATATGCTCAGGGTTTTTCTATTTTAAGTATTGACCTTCCAGGTGTTGAGCGTCTGCCCTCTCCTCTCTGTAATAACCTTGTCAAAGCCTTAGTCCTTGAAGGTCAGAGGTCAAGAGCGAAGTATGCTGTTGGTCCAGCCAGCCCAGACTCCCCAACCCCCCACCCCTTCTTCCAACTCTCTACTGCTGTCTGACAACCTCCTCCCAACCCCCACCCCCTCCCAGCTCATCTGTCATCTCCATTCATCCCTACAGGACAATAGCAACGAACCCAAGGAGTCGGCATCCAAGGTTTGAACTGACTCTGCTACTTTTTCTGTCACACTGTTTGTTTTGTGTACAGCTGCTGATAAGAAACAACTCATTATAGGTGTCTAAATTTTCTCCATCTTTCCTTTTTTTTTTAGTAGTAGTGGATTGGCCCCTGTCACCTTTGCCAATGTTGATTAAAATCCTTAAAGCTGCATGAGACGTTTTTATTTTTGCCACAGGGAGTAAAGGAAGCTAAAAACACAAAAACTGACAACATCACCTGTTTGTAAAGGGGCCGAACATGTTTGCATACGACTGCTTGTTTTCACATCCATGAGACACGGAGAGAAACACAAGACCACTTTAAAGTGTCTGTTTAATTTTTCACCAGTTTTGAGAAAAATATGTTACGACCTGTTAGATGCTCCGTTCTGTTCACCAGCCAGTCCCTGACTTTGTTGTTTGTAACTGGACAGGTAGTTTACAGCCAGGCAGGTAACAGCTGCCTCATGCAGATGGAAACTAGGTGGACAAGAGAAAACAGTTGGATGTAATAACCAAAACTATGAGCTAAAAAGGGCCAAGAGGCCTTGAGACCTGCAATCATGTGATCGTTTGTGTGGATTTTGTCACTGCACGCCACACTTCACATAATTATTTATTCAGTTTATAATTTGGAAATATTAATTGAGCTATAAGATTAATCTTTTCAATGGAAAAAAGTATTAACCCTGTTTCCTGATTAATTTCATAATAGAATAAATGGAAATAATATTTCATTGCAGTAAAAAAAAAAAAAAGATATTATGAATAATTTAGTTCAGAGGAGCAGTTTGTCTTTTAAAATTGTTTGTTTAGGGATGTATTTCTTTTTTTTAATACATTTACAAACAGAGGAAGCCAAATAGACTAAATGTTTCATTATATGCTCGTTGATATTATAAAACATTATTATGATCATAGTCATTATGCCTGCTCAGGATCATATTCATGAATGCATCACTTATTCCCGCATCAGCATACAATCTGTTTATGATCTGTGGGGTTACACGTTACTTTATGTCCTGAAACACCTTAAATATGAAAACAAATTTCAAGTTGGGAGTTGTAGCTGTTGCTTTCAACTGTTATCGTTTGTAAAAAGCCATTTAAGAAAAGGTTTATTCAGGACTTAATTAGTACTGAAAGAAATGATTAAATGTAGTCTGAGTATTTTGTGTTAATTTTTTAAAATCTTTTCTGGAAATGTGGGATTTAAGTGTATGGGGTTTCTGCTTCAGTTGTGTTTTTGGAAGAGGACACCGCTTAACTTGACTGAGTTGTTAAACAGCAGTTAAGTAAACTTGATCGATATCGGTCACAAAACTACATTAACTACATTACTCAGTCTTCTTGAAAAATAGTTCATATTAATGAATGCTTTAAATGTTTGTGTCAGTTCTGTAAATGTCAGTTAAAAAAAAAAAAAAAGCGGGGTAACAAAGTATATACCAGTAGTTTTCAGCCTTGTTTTGGTTAATAATGTGGTTTATTATGAACACATCTGCTTGCTCTGGTTGTGGTACTAACACTCAATATAAAGGCCCTGCTGACAAAATAAAACATATTTTGTTTGTCTTGTTCTTTTCACATGTATGATTGTTTTTGCAGCACCACGTCAACTACAATTCAGTAGCCCGGTCCAAGAGCAGAGAGCGGGAGATGGAGAAGAAAGATTCAGACAGCACACAAGGCCGATCCAAAGAGAAGAAGGAAGAGAAAGATCGGAAAGACAGGAAAAGAGTCAGTATCTTACGAGTTCACTTCACCCAGTGACAAGTCCTTTTGGAAAGGTCTTCCTCAGCCATTCCAGTGTTGTTAAACTCTTTTATAATCTTTCGTACTGAACAGTGTTTGTATTAGACAGCATAGCAACAAGAAATGGGCTGATTATTTGACACGCATTGAAGTTATTGCTGTTAAATGCTCGACTAGCATATATCAGTCAGATGAATCATTTTTGTCTTCACCGCTAACATGCTGTATGTCGTGTTTCATTTCCTATAGGACCACGCTGCCAGTGACCGCGAGACAAGCCAAGAATCCAAACGGAAAAAGGACGAGAATGGAACCAGTATGTCTCTTCTTGACAAATCTCTAGCAGCCATTTGCTAGAAATAATTAAACTCAATCTAAAGTACAAAATCTTTCTCTCTCAGATTCCTCCAAAAACAGCAAGAGCACGAGTCCTTCCTGCGACTCTCCACTGTCAGCTGAAAAAGAGAAGAGCAAAAGATCCAAATCTTCCAGTAAAGAGAAGGCTGAGTCTGTGAAACCTGAGCGGACGTCCTCTGGAGGCAAAAAGGTCAATTAAGCTTGTCTCTCTCACTCTTGATCTGTCTGTAGAGTACATGACTTTAATTCAGCCTGATCTAAAAAGCTGGTTTTGATAGTTCAAGTTTGTTAAATTTGTTTAAATTAAGCTTAATATCCATTATTCCTGATCTGTTAAAATTTATACGTCTTTGGATTCTTGTGCTGCAGGAGTCCAGACACGACAAGGAAAAATCTGAAAAGAAAGAAAAGAGGGACAGCAGTGGAGGAAAGGAAGACAAGAAGCAATATCCTTAAATGACACTGTGGAGTGTGAATATCTTGAAATGTAGAGGTACGGAGTCTTTTTAAATTCCATTGTTTTTACTTCACTGCTTCTTCAGATCTGTTGTTGTTGCCTGTTTAATTCAAGACCACCTTTGTGGTCAGATGAATCAGCTCATTTTAAAACTAAACACCTGTGCAGTTGTGCACCACAGTTTCAATATGTGTTCAGTTCAGCCAATAACTGCCCTAAATTTGTTGCCCTCAAAGTGTTCAGAGAGAATAACCCCTGTTTTTAAAAATTCTGGGTCAGAAAACACTCTCAGATGCAATAACTGTTTAAAATCACAGAAGATGCTGTATTGCATCGAGGAGCCAGCCAACATGACCTGCTTGTAAGCATAATCTGTATACAGATCATCAGCCAATTACCATTCAACTGAAGCATTTAACTGTACGCTCATTTCTGCCTTAAGCAGCTGCAGTCTGATCAAATGTTCTGAGCTAAACTGATGATTCACACAGTCTTCACAAGTAATAATGAAGTTTTTGTCACCTCCTGTAATGGAAACAGCCTGAATTATTTTAGGGTTGCTGATCTACATCATGTTACACAACGTTGGAGCTCACTCTTAATACCATAGTTAGACAATAAAAAAGCAGCAGATGCTTAGAGGCTCGTCTCTGTGCTTTGACAGAACATTTTACCATCACATTTCCCTTAACAATTATTCACTCATAAATCCTCTGACAAGCACAGATAAGTGCACCAATCAGTGAAGGTAAGATGCATTCAGCTTCTTAGTAAACAAGCTCTGGACACAACATACATGTGGTCAGTATTTGATGTGTTTTTCTCTGCGTCTCTCTGATCCGCTGCAGAACTGGAGAAGCTGTGTTTTTATCTGCAAGACTTCTGCAACTCCACCTGTACTTTGTTGTTAACTTGTACTTTTTTGTTTCTGCCCGTGTTGTTTTGCTGTCAGCTCTCCTCCCAAGTGTTGTTAGCTGTAGTTATCTCGACATACAGATCACCTCATTATTATTTTCTTTTTTTTTCATTTCAGTGTACAGCAAACCAACTGTAAGTTTCTTTTGTTTCTTTTTTATATTATTCAATACGGACACAACGAGCCCCTCCCTGTATGAAATGGTCTGTTGGTAACCTCTGGTCATGGATTCACTAATCTAATGCTTAAAAATTTGTATGTTCTTGTATGTTGTCAGAGGCTTTGCTTTTTGCTCATTTTATTGGAGTTAACATGCTTTCCATACTCACTTACCTCATATCCTTTTTGAGATACGTAGATACTTTTATTTATTTATCTCCACCTTTTAATCCGAGTAAGACAATAGGCGTAAGTGAGGTAAATGATACAAAGGACCAGTTTGTATATTGTGTACAATAATAAAGAGAGTAACGTGAAATTCACATCATGTTATTTCTTTTTTTTTATGTTCCTTACAGTCCTTTTGTGCTTTGTGTTGATCAGGTTTTTACATAATTTATAAAAATGCCAGTTCGACCTTGATTCTTCTGTAGAATTGTAAAGAAGAATTCGACAAGAAAAAAAAAAGTTCTGAAGCTCTGTACTCCAAATACAAATGTTTCAAAAATCACTTTTGGAGATTTTATCTGCTGTACTCAATGAGTGTAAGCTTTTTTTAAAAAAAGAGAGAAAAACCAATAAATCATAGTTTTCTTAGTGTGTCACTTTAATGCTGTCTGTTGCCTTTTTTTTGCCTCTCCACCAACTGGAAGCTGCTTATCAACAGTTTGATACATAGTGGTTGTAGAAACTGCAATGTACTATTTTTACTGCAGTTTGATTTTAGAAAAAAGCAGTTTAAACACCTATTGATCACTTAAGTTATATTTAGTTTGTTCTGGGTGCATCCTGTTGACCCAGAACATTGACTTTAGGTGATGGGTCTTAAAGTCTTAGTTGGCACTCAGTGGGAACCTTTCACTGTAGATAATCACATCATTGAAATAAAAATTCATTTATTAACGTTCTATCTATTAAGATTCATAATCCTCTGCTGTTTTGACTTCAGTAGGTTTTTCTTATGTCTTTGATGTCACACCTTCTAAAACTAACCATACTATGGTCATCATTGTACTGTTCAACTGATGTCCCACAAGTTCCAGTGAACTGCTGGCAAAACCTATAGAGACCTGCAGTCAGTGGGGCATTTAAATGTAAAATATGTTTGTTACACATACAACAGCAACAGAGTTTCCTGTGCTAAATATTTGAAATCTTTTCAGTCATCAAGATTTTAGCAGTTTTTTAAAGAAATTCTTCTGAAGCTCAACACCTCTTTGTGAATTTCATACAACTAGGATGTAACCTGTAATTTTTGCTAGAGGGCAAATTTGTCCATATACCATCTTAGAAAATTGTGGCACCTCAAGTATAAAGTGTACTTGATCTTTTTCCTCACATGAAAACATACTTATGCCAAGTTAGGAAAAAAACATTAAAACTCAAACATTAGAAAAAAGAAAAAGATTCCTCCTCTGAAGGCAGCAGTTATCTGTTCCCTCTATAGTTTCTGAATGATGTTGCTCACTGTCAATATACAATTACACATGGCAGCTCCTCTGAAGGCATTTTGTTCAACCAGCACACATTGAAAACACTCAGTTCCAATACAGATTGTAGATCAGTTAAAACTCAGCTCTCTGCTCATATTTCCCTCCAGACTGTCTGTTCAAACCAATCCTCTGCTGGAGTCTCCATGGCAAAGTCCCGCCTAGAGCTCCACATTTTTAATTACAGTACAGGCAGACGCGGCTGTAATGACCAATGTGATGTGATAAAGACTGTTCCAATTCAGCTCTATAGTGATGCTTCCAGACAAATGAGTGTCGTGGTAAAAATCTTAATTGTTGAACATAACCATGAAGAGTTGCCAGAACACAGTGTTGGGATTTTATGTTTCTGGAGATGACAAATATGTAGATTTGTAACTTTCATAATGCTTTCATAAGCAGCAGATTACTGAGACCACTTCGTGTTTCAACCAAAAATGCCAAGTAATTTACACCAGGTATTTTAAGCCTCAACATGATTCTTAAAAGTGAAAATGAAAATGTAAAAAAAATATGCATTTTCAACAAATCTGTAGTTTGCCAAAATGTACAATGCCAGAATGAATTCCTTTACAGTGCAGATGAAACAGCAACTGATTGCCTGCAATTTGCATTTAAAATAGATTGAACCGAATTAAACTTGAAAAGTTACTTGAGAAATAAACAGAACTGCAACATGTGAAACATGTTAAAACACATTTTAGGTTCTATTTGAATTTTAATTACAGCTTGGCACTATCTTGTTATTCAGGTGCAGGTGGTTATTACAAAAGATCGCTGTCATCACAAATAAAATGACATGTAAAATACTTTGTCCCACAGAAAGAAGTTTATACAGCTTCATCATTTCCAAAGCATATTTGAGCCGCTGTACATCTGTGTGAAACTCTGCACAGCCGCATCCTCAACACCAATGAGTTCCTCTGAGGAACTTGAAGGAAACTCTCTATGTGATTTCTAATCTTTTGTCTATTAAAGTGCATCATAGTTCTGGGGATAGTTTTAGTTTAGTAACTAAATTTTGATTTAACATGAGTTATTTTTATTTTTATTTAAATAAATTACTTATTTCCTGGCACAGACGGGCTTCTGTACTAACCGAATTTAAGCCAACAGCATGTCAGCCATTGTTATACACTGAAATCAGACTGTGAAGTGAACCTGCAGTGGAAACAAACTCTTCTGATGGATAAATGATATTTATTTTTTTAAGAGTGAAAATGAAAAATGATTCAGCATTCAAAGAGAAGGTTTCTAAAGTTGTGTCTTTTTACACATAAAAAAGAATGAAACTCCTTTGTGAATATAAACCTGCTTTTATTAAGGAAATGTAATAAAATCCTTTGTACATGGCCTCTCCACAGAGGTTCATTGTGTCCATACATGCAACTCTCATGGTTGAGGTACTGTTACAAATGAACTGGAAAAACTAAAACCAAACTGGATCAAACGTCGTAACCGGACGCTAACTAAACCAGGGTCCATTTCGAGTTGCAGTTTGGTAAAAACTATCACCAAATTCACATGCACTGTATCTCGGGAGAAAAGGATGAGAAAGTCTGATATACTAAACAAATGTAGGCGTACATGGTTTGTAGCATTTGTAGGTTTTTCCTATCGGTTTATAAAAAGTTCACTTATACAAACAGACGAATGTTTCATTTGTAGCTCTTTCCTCAATGTACAGCTCACCAGCTCACCTTCTGCATAATGCATAGACACAGAAAGCTTATCACAACCAAAGAAGCTATGGTGTGTTATCAGTTACCAAAAATGTTGAGATTCACAGCTGCAGATACTGCATTTACATGAGAACAGCTTCTACATGTGTACAAAGTGTAAACCATAAGCTCAGTTAAACCATTTGAATATGCTGTTACATAAAAAGGGTCACTCTTCTAGTCCCTAATGATTTATAATGATTCCAACAATATGGCACTAGGTGATTAAAAGCGGACCTCAAATCTTGTCTCAAAATAGTGGCAGCTGAAACAAATGTCGTCTCACATGGTCGATTTAAAAGAAGCATCTAAGTGAATACAGTCAGCTGTATATGATGTCCGACAGGCTTTGAAAGTAACACCATCCTAGCAGATTCAGATGGCCACTAGTTTCATATTATTGATATTTTTCTGAGCAAAAAATTGGGGTACAAGGTTGTCACTTTTAATCAATGCTTAACCCTACTTATTGATGCTTTTCCTAAATATTTTTTTGAACTGAAATAGTCTTATAGTAAAACAAGAAAATGACTTTACTTCACTAAATATAACATTTATCCAACTTAAGATTTCACCACAAAAATATGTCTGTAAAGGATTCAAATGACTTAATAAGTACTCAAGGACGTTTTGATTGCAAATCATGGCTTTTTTTTTCTTTGTCAAAATAGAAAACAACTGAAATTACAACAATTCGTCTAATTGTCATTTAAAGCAATGATTTTGCCCTAGTTCCACTTTTTATTTTTTTTCAAGTGAATTTAATTTTAATTGCATTGCCATGACGCCAAAATGCTCCATAAGGCACTACAAGAGGCAAATCTCATGTTTCCAGAAGCAAAGGTCCTGTTGCGTCATTGCCCTCTGTTAGTGTGACGGGCCTCACAACCCAGAATGAGCACTTGTTGACTTGTAGGCTTG
Organism: Acanthurus lineatus; assembly: GCA_029814665.1. Lineage (NCBI taxonomy): Eukaryota > Metazoa > Chordata > Actinopteri > Acanthuriformes > Acanthuridae > Acanthurus > Acanthurus lineatus. Next base: position 8,595,350 of record JAPZDV010000006.1, read on the forward strand.
AGTCCAAGCTGATGACAAAGAAGGCTGATGCCTCCAGGATGCCAGCCTCGGGGTGTCGGGGTCACACAGAGTGGCTGTTTCCATCCAGACGCTCCAGTGGGAATGGACATATTTCACCTCTGCAGGGCCAAGAAATGTGCACAGGACAAGAATCACATTCAGCTGCCATGACACTGTAGTGAACATTTAAGGTTGGTTCAACTGAAAGAGAAAAGTTCCCCTGCAGGCAGGGAAATGCAAGTTCACTAAACTTAAAAATAAATCATAGGAAAAGACATTCAGTGAATTTTTTTAAATGTTGTTAAATTTTAGACATTAAGTTCACTCAACAACCATTATATAGTGGCACAGAAACGAGCTGTAAACCTGTTTATGTGTTAGCACTGTTGTATTTTGGTGCCCTTGTCTTGTAGTCAATGTTTGTTTTGTTGTTGTTGTTTTTAAATTGGATTTTGAATTAGGGAGCTAATCCACCTGTCCATCCACCTTTACAGTCCCATTGTGTTTATACTGTCCAAAGTCTTCTAACCAAAACTGGTTGATTGACCCAGTTAAAATATCTAAATTGTGTAGTGCATTAGGGAGCTTGGTGGTGATGCCGAGGTCATGTGACCATTGTGCAGTTTGTTTATAGGCTAATATCAGCTGTTTACCTCCAGTGAATATAGTGTTCTTCAAACACCCTAACAGCAATGTCCATTTGTGAAGATTATCTTGTTGAACAAAAGCAGAGGATCCTTTCTCCCACCACAAAACTTATTAATCAGTGGTTTCTGTTAAAGGATCAAGGTTACTGCTAATTTATTGGCTGGTGCACAAAGATTTATCATCACTGCAAAACTCTATAACACACTGATAAAGGAACTGAATTCAGTACTAACCTTCATCATGGTTCACATTGTTTTCTTTATTCTGAAAAGAAACAAACATGAATTTATTTTACACATACTGATGAGAAAAGTTAAGTATTCTTTAAACTTAACAATTCATTCTGGGAAGTCTGCAGAAATCTGATTTGTTAAATTGAGTGGATGAACAGTACATTAAATCAACCCAACAATCAAAAGTGAACACATCAAGTTAGAACAACTTGTGTTTATAAGTTGAGTGGTGTTTTGAAAATTGAAAGAAATTTTAAGTTAAAATAACTGAAGTTAATAAACCTCATATTACATTACTGATAAAAGATTAGTTAATCCCACTTTATCCCTGGAACAACAGCAGAGATTCGTACATACCCTCTAGATCTTTACGCTCTCTGTCCCGTACACGTTGTAGCCTTCACGGTACGTGGCAAAATTCTGGGTGTTGGGCGGAGGGGCTGGCTTAAAGTTTTGGGCATTCTTTGCCAGCTTCAGTCTTTTGGTTTCTTGCCGTGACTTATAGCAGAACTCTATCAAAGCCACGGTCATAGCCAGGCCAAGCCCTCCCACCAGAATATAGAAGACTCCTGCCACGTTGCTCAGGCTTAGAGCACTTGTCTTGTCCTGGGGGAGGTAGAGACCACCATTAAGACTACTTCAACTGGCACTCTGAGGATGACCTCAAACAACATGCACACACACACACCAACACAAACAATGTATATACATCCTACTGCACTGTAACTACAGCAGTAACTCTGCAGAAGTTCCTAATTGTGTCTAGAAAACCCTCTGAGATAAAGCTGCCTAATTTAGCCTAAAACTGAGATAAACTGGAACAACTTAAATGTGTCTTAACTCCTCCTGTCAAGTTATTTCTGCCCTAAAGAGCTGAGAAGGTGAATGTAGAGAGAGTTGCTATCTATCCTGATTTAAGGTCTCTTTACGAGAGCACGTCTAGAGGAAGGTGGTCGTGGTCGTACAGGTCTACGGATTAAACGCTGGATTCACTATCATAGCTGCTTAACTTCAACACACTGCATTTGCACAATCAAAGTGGCAAGATGTGAAGGGCGAATTGAACCATTTTGCTGCTAAAGCCAAACAGTAATATTGAAATTAATTTATGTGAGTTTTACCATTTGCATTCTTACCCTAGAGGTCATTTTGTAGTCCAAAAGACAGTAAATTCTACTTTTTAAATCTTAAAAATGTCAGCGAACTGGCTTATAAACCTCTTTACATTCTTTTGAGACATTAAAAAAAAGAGTTCCTTACTGTGACACTCCATCTGTGAGACATGACTATTAAATACCATTTGACCACTTTGTGCTCAGATGGTATTTAAAGGTCAGTTTGGACTTTGTCAGAATAAGGATGCCTTTGGAAAAACTAGCTAGTATCAGAGTTAGTATATGCAGTTTGCATACAAATGATGAAGACCACCAATAAACTAAATTTCAATAAAGGTTTGGATGACAAAATAGCAGTATAATGGTTTCAATTCTGTGATTCAACTTTAAAAATTTTATGGTATGGATCAAAAATACTGTGCAATCATGCTGCTTTTTTTCTTAAAAATCTGTAATTGTTTACATACAGTAGTAATGAAGTCATGTTCATGTAATGAGTTATGATCAGAGTGTTAATAAATCAGACTATGTGTAGAGAAATTCTAGTTTTTAATGATTTCCACATGTTATTTTGAGGGCAGACAGGCAAATATTGAGGTATATGTCATGTCCTGATTAACATGTCTGAGAAAATGTGTTCTTTCGATGTTTGCATATGAACATCAGGGTCAAAATGCATTTTGCAATCAGTATAAAAAGACCTGCAGCGACTGACCTTACTTCCAGAGTCCTTGGTTCCACATTCACCCTTATCGTACCACCATTTGTTTT
>JAPZDV010000006.1:8598159-8627248 GCA_029814665.1 Acanthurus lineatus
AAGGTTTACAGGAGTTCTTCACGTGGGAAATAACATAAATAACATTATATTATGTTATTTTATGTTATTCAACTTTTTAAACTACTTTATACTGTGCAAAGCGATAGAGTAGGGTCCTGGCCAACACATCACATATAGCAAGCAACACTACAGTATATATACAGTATATATATATAGAAATATGACCTTTCATAATCCATGACTACCCTAGCATGCCAGACCCCACCTATATCGCTTTGAGTAATCGGCACACACTGATCACAAGAAGAGAAAAGATTTGAACTTGCAGAATAAAGCAGCTGCAGCATAGCTTTAACAGAATGAAAGAAAAACAGAGGCAGTAATTGCTGAGGACATGTTTTTTTTTGCTATGGGCAGCCTTTTTCATGTTTAGCAAGGTGGATCTAACAGGAACCCTTTCTTGACTAACAGACAAAACACAGCAGTTCAATTTCATTAAGTTATTAGAGGTTAATGTCTCACAAAACGGCCCCATTAATAACAAAAGGAGAGAGAAAACATCTGTACCTGCTTCCAAATCTATGACCCAGATCTGAGGTCATCTTGGTTTTCATATCTATCTAAGTGTTTTAGGATCTTACCATCCAGCTAAAAGACACTTTTCCTGGATCAAATCTCTGAAAAGAAGAAAGTTCATGGGGGTTGTTGTTTTGCAAGACATTATGCTTGATTTCCTTGACTGACAGATTTCCAGGCTTGTTTCCTTTCAGAAAAAAGATCAGTGTTTGTAATCCAACATCATCAAATATATTGTATTCACCACTGTGTTTTTTGTATGTCCAACAGAATACAAATCATGTTTTCTGATTATTTATATTTTTTAACAAAAACATTAGGAAGTCATGCATGATGTTAAGTGGATGATCTGCAGTCCTGTTTTGCGGTCAGAGCTCTTTGAAAGGCAAAGTTATGATGAAAAAGGCACAGAACGACTTTATTGCCTGAATTTAAATGCAACAACAAACTATAGTCGACCCACAGTGGAGCAGTGAGAGGAGACAGAGGAGCATCTGAGCTTTGAACCAAATGCCTGCTACACTATGACTCAAGCTGGGTGAAGTAAAGATCCTAAAAGCTGTGATTTCCAACTGTTTACTTGGACAATGACACATTTTGGATGTTTGAGCTCTTTGTTCTGTTCTCATGTCGCTTTTTAGAAACACTATGAGGATAAATTGCAAATAAAAAATGCTTTCAAGTGTTTTAATTTGAGAGCAGCTAAGTATCGCCACTTTTTCACAATAATGGTTTTTACGAGGAACTGAATACATCACAATAAAATGTGGCTGTAGTAATGGATTCTGAGGCGAATTTTCTGTACATTCATACACTCTGTTTTCCACAAGTGAATAACTCTCAGTCCCATAACAATAACAGCAACGTTTTAATTACTCTACTTACTCTGCTGATCTGCCCTCTCTTTTGTTATTATAAATTGTACACCCACATTTATTTAACTCTAAAATGGGTGAATTGCTGGTCATCAGATAAAGACTCAGGCCTCAGACACACCACCAGGTGGTGGCCATGGACTTTCAAATATTATACTTAAATGAAAAGTCCAAGTGCACAATTTAAATCACCAACATTTTCCTGTAATTTCTCTTATGTAAAACTCATAAAAAGAACAAAGTTTCATCCATATGTACAGTAATTCTATGCATGAGACAAATTGTTGACAAGATGGATGTTGGTTTTACGCTCAAACCCTGTGGATTTTGCAGATCATTTGATGTGTAGACAAAAAAATCTCTAAATTACATTTAGTCTTTAAAGATCAAACAGTGTGGAGCGAAATAATTGCTATCATCCCTGCTGGAGCCTTACAGAGAAATCAATGGGACTTCAGAGGGAAAAAAAACACACTTTTAAAAAACACTTAATGGAAATAATGATAAAGAAAAAAACTACATTGTTCCCTTTCCTTCCTAAGCAGCTTTGGTTTGTAATGATTTTGTCCCAGAGACGTAAATCCTCAGCATTTAAGCATTTCTGCTCTGCTGCTCGTCACACTGTGGTCTGTATTGGTGAATAACTCCACCTGACATTTACTGTCAAAGAGAAGAACACTGTGAGCTGTCCCAAACCTCTGATGTAATAGCAGCTCACAGCTCCATGCAGAGAAAACTCAAAGAGATTAAAAAGGTGATTTATCAGATGTGGTTTTGATCGGAATTGAGAGCATCTCTGCAATAAACAGCTGAAAATTAAACCCAAAGCCAAGAATAATAATAATAATAAAGCTACTAATAGAATGTCTTCACCAGCATTTCACAAACAGATAGAAAATGTTGTGAAATGGAACCAACAAAAAACAAGTTGATTATGAGTTGTAGTAACACTGAAACTGACCTTTTAGTGCAATGAAGGTCCACAGCTGACGTCTGAGCAGAAACTACAGATTATACTGAACAGGAAGTCACGTGGTATTAAGCCTACAGTGCGAATCTCACTATAGGTCTAATTTCAGCTTTCTATGGTTTATAGTTTACAGGAAATAACACAAAAAATACACTTAATATTTTAATACATATGAATATGAATTCTAAACAATAGCCTTTATTAATTGAAACAGATTAAATAATAGTATTTTAATAAATAGTATGGTATAAGGTATATAGCATTATAGTCATTTATAAATTTTAAAAAAACAGCTTACCAACACACCCGACCTCACACTCAATAAGCTACTGAAGCCTCTGTCTCCTCTCCTCTGCCCTCATTAATTATGCATCCAGTTGGCCAATCAGACTTCATTTAAATCTGGCATTATTTGACATAATGTTCTCCAGGCGGCAAATAAATGAAATACTTATTTAGAACAATTGAAACTGCCTCAATTGTGTCAATTACTGAAACTCCTCAGAGGGCACGAATGAAATGTTGAGACAAAAGAGACTGACTTCAAAAACCTGCTCTTATTAAATGCTTAACAATATGTGTAACGATATGAGATATGATTTGATCTTTGTTTTTATTCTGTTTTGTTCTTCATGCTGATTACTGCAATGGAAAGAGTCTAAATCCAGCTCTGTGATGAGGGGTGGACAGAATAACATGAACATGAATCAATTTCAATGCAACTGGTGCAGCTACTGCTATAAATCTTACATTTGTGAATTTTTATTGTTAACAGTGTTTTAATGTTAATAAGTTAAAAAATAGTCTGTGTTGTTGTTATGTTCCCTAACTACAAGCTTTCCAAAGATAGTTTTTTATTGTCGTATTGGGATTAAACACATCGTACAGGTGCTTCTTTTATCATCTCGTCATTTAGTACGTTTTAACCTCCACTCCCTCTGATTTAAGTGACATTAGAACTTTACCCTTCAATCTGTCTGCAAAACAAGAAAACAGCGTCTAAAACACATTCATGAGCACACAAAATAACCCATGCAGATTACTGACTCTCATGGCCAAAGTAAGAAATAAATCACATACTGCATGATGTCAAATTAAATAAACATCATCCAGTATGAACTTAAAATACCCACAAGGATGTAAATGTTTTAAATCACCCAGATTTGATGATTCAAAGTACCGTTAATGGTCTTAAATATGTGCTCAGTTTTACTGAGCATGTCAAGAAACAAAAATATCTCTGCTGATTTTTACCACATATAAATATAAAAGCTGGACTTGATTTCGGCAACATATCATTGATTTACAGTCGTGTTATATTTTCTCAGTGGTAGTTACATACAATATATTTCCATCTCATTGTTAAATTACCCCCACATGCATTTCTGAAAGTGAAATAAGGACAAAGAGATGTGGCAGTCAGATGGGATTTTGATACACTGATCATCTACTCTCTTTTCTAACAAGGATCGAGGCAAATTGCCGTTGAGAGGAGACGGCGTATTTGTGTTATCCCACCAGCAGTACTCATATCCTGCTCACTCAGGAATGCATGGCTCAAGTCAATAACAGCAAAGTTTGCCTTGTCTCTTCTCTAACAATTTGCCAAGTGTACTGTGGTCATGATGCAAGCTAAAGAGCAGAGGCAGTGATGGATCCACAGTCGCTGTTACTGCACTCTGACATCTGAAACACAGGATCAGGGGCCTCATTTATAAAAATGCTGTGCAACAAGTTTGATTTAACAAAAAAAAAAGAAGTCCTCATCTGTGTCCATATTTTTCAGACCATCTGGAAAAAGGTCCCAGCTCCTCTGCAGAGCCTGAAGTGCACAGCTCTGAGAAAGCAATGTAAGGACATATAACGCATGTGCACACACTCTGAAAGAGCAAAACAGGCTTCATGGTAATTATTAGTTAGGCGAGCCCGTTTTAACTCCTCTACTTTGTTTAGACACGACATTTAAAGTAAGACTATGAGACTTTTGGAAGAGGAAATAACACAACGTTTCTCTCACAAATGAAAAGTTAAATTCATTACTCTCAGCCCTGCTTCAGTATTTAGTTTGTTGCTACGGCCCTACTGGGTCTGCTGCAATCACTCAGCAAACATTTACCAAACAGCAAGACCCATAGATGTCGAGTCACAATGTGACTTTGTTACCATCATCATTTATCATTTGTTGACAAGAAAACCTAATCTTACAGGAAAGGCCATTTCAGGGAAAACTTCATTAACAATAATGTAACTGAATAAACACTTTAAAAAAAACAATATGTCTTTGAAACACAGGAGTAAAAGGTGCTGTTTACACATGGATTGTGTTATTATCATGTAACTTCAAATTCAAGTTTATTTGCAGTGACATTATGTTTTTTTCCATTTACATGCTTATCTAATAAATCTGGGGCTACATGGCATATTCCTTTAGACAAGGAATCTAGCTTTGTGTTTGTTATTTATAAAACACGGGCATAGTTATTTCATGATGGTTAAAATTTTCTTCTATACAAAGGTTGGATCGACATAAATTGATCTCATCTACGAGCTTTTGAAATGTCAAATTCCTTAAAAAGGAGGTAAATGCAATGAGCCATTTACCTGTTCTTACCACACATAGCCACTAGTGGCCAGTGTTTAGCAAAAGTTGCATAGTCTCACTCAAAGGTCACTTAGTCACTGTTATTTGTGCATCAGCTTTTAATGCTTGATATGAAAAAAAGATATCAATACAAATATGAGATTCAAGTCAAATCCTGTTTGTACAAATGGGGCCCCTGGTCACATCTTACACTCTACTACTGCAGGGTTTACCAGGTCAGGGTGGCCATGGATAGACTTTGACTGGCCTTGGATCAAGACCAACCAAAGGTTTCTGTCAGTCTTACGCTGGATTTCGGTGAGAGGATGTTGGACAAAAAAGTTTGGACCGTTAGTTGTCACTCTGTCATTAGAATTCTCACGTTTGCCTGCGATGCTTAGTCCCCTCAAGACAACGCTGTTCCCCGTGCCTGCCCTAACACCCAGGCGGCAGATTGGAGAGTGCATACATTGTTCAACTTGGAGGTTCTTATTGTAAAATAAGATTTGATCTTCACTTTAATTCTTCTTGAACGAGTTTAAATGCCACATATGCAGATCCAAAGCTTTCATGCTGGCCTGTAGATATAAAAAACAGAGAGAAAGCAGGTTTCCGTCTTTCATAACTACAGGCCAAACCACAGACAACTACTCTGTCATAACTACAACATCAAGCTAGTAACTTCTTATCTTCTCTTCTACATCTGTACTTTAGTTTATCTCATTACTGGGCTTTTCTCTCCTCCATTAGCCAAGTAAAGGGTTCCCACTTGATCACATTTGCACGATAAAAATTAAAGATCAAACAAGTTTAACTGTAACTTATCAATAAGTATTTGGACCCATAGACTAAAATAAGTGACGACAGCCTTGCCGATTACTCTGTTCTAGGATACCCGACTTTGGTGACATTGAGGCTGACCTTAGAGTCACCTCCCCCGCTGCCGCACTCTCCCTTGTCGTACCACCATTTGTTTTTCAATTTGTCCAAGAGGCCTTGCTCATTCAGTTTTAACACTGCCAGGTTAACAGCATTTCTTGAAACGATAAAACATAACTTGTAAGAAAATGAACAGGTCCGTGAGAAATCTAATATAGAATATTAGTAAAAAATAGAGATAAATATCAATGGTTCATAGGGGGAGCACGGAAGGGACAAATTGGTAAAGAATTTCACTGGTGTGGAAGGGTAAGAAGCATTTTTTTACAGCAAAGAAAATGTTAAATATTAGAGAGGTGGCATGGAGGGTTACATTGCTTGTAACTGAAGTGTGCGGGATGGGGACATTCTGTCATTGTTGAGCTAGAAATAAGAACATCCAGCATGCAGCTTAACATTCATCACAACTGACAGACCAGCATTTTCACTAGCAAAAAAGACATATTTCAGTGTTGAATTAGAAGCAATGCAAAGGGGCACCACAGAAAAACCAGGAGGGAGGGTGGGTTGAAGGGGAAAGAGCAAAACAAACAAGGTAGGGAAGGGGGAGAGGTGACAGTGCACATCGACATTCAAATGGATTTACTGAGAGTGACTAATATACCAGTAACCTTAAGAGAAAGAAGAAAGTAACAGAGACACAAGCCAGATACATAGGACAGAACAGATAATGGCTGAACGTGTTGATTAAACTCAGAATACTGTTCACTTATTGATGCACTTGGGAAAAAAAAGAAGAATTAAGGAGTGAGGAAGAAGAGAATGGCAAAAGGAGACATCAGGGTAGGTGGAATACTATAACAACATGGAGGATATTGTTATATTATCCCACCCACCTTAATGCAGAGCCTTTGGGTGTAGCCACGCCATAACCCTTAGAGTCGAGGTTTCCGCCCACTTTCATGGTGTCACATGGCTTCCGCTGCTCTATGTACTCGTTCATAGTGGATTCGAGAAGAAAAGCGAACTTTCCCTTCGACTTGCGTACCCGGGAAACCCCGTCTGGTGTCGTCTTGGCAAACACTGAAGGCTCAGCTGATTTCATGTACGACCACATTTTCTCATAAACGGCTATTTTGGAGCGCTGCGGTTGAGGACACACAGAGGACAGAAACAGTTTAGTTGTGCACTTAATAAATGAAAAACATTCAAAATGAGCCACTGTGGGTTTGAGTGGGAGGAAAAGTTAAATTTTCTGGGAAATACATTTAGCTGCTGTCTAACACGAGAGGATCAATACCACTGTCATGTCTGTGTGGCACCAGAGCAAAGAGCCGATTGGTTTATCTAGGGACTGTTTGGAAATTATTTAGGTAGGGAGGGAGACTATATCTTATATTACTTTTTCCAAGATAAAAACTTTCCTAATCGGTATTAATATTTTCTCTACACCCTCTTATGGCTTACACATAAATTCTAATTCTAATTTTTAATTCTAATACCCTTCAGCCAATATCGTAAATTATATATCTGTGGCAAACGTGCTATTTTACCATAAAAAAAAGGTAAATCATCAAATATTACTGCCATCAAATGCATAAATAGGACTCAGACATCTCTGGAGAACTTATTTTAATCACTGGTAAGACCAACATTTCTTACATTTATAAAAAATGACTTATCTGTCAGATAATCTTTTTTTTATTTCTGAGTTGTTTTTTGTTAGTTAGTTTGTTTTTTGCGCTAAACTTCAAAAGGGATTAATGAAACTAAATACACATCAGGGGTTAAAAACAGTTAAAAGACCCTGTTGTCCTAAAAAAATATTTTGACTCTTCAGCACAAAGGAAAACACTCAGTCTCTTTACATTAAACGTTTACATACCTACCAACATCTCTAAAGCTATTTTCTTAACAAATGTTATCTCAGTGATCAATCCATACACAAACAGCATGCAGTCTTTATGCTAAACTCTGATTATTGGCTCTTTGCTCCAGCTCAGTACATCAAGCAGACACATATGTCAGAGTGATATCAATCTTCTCACCCACAACACAGCGAGGAAGTGAATGAGTGCATTTCCCAAAATGTTGAACTGATCCTTTAAAGAAACTCAGAATAACACAGAAAATCACTGCTGCATTTTCTGGCCACGCCCCTGTGTTGATGTCATGGACTGGGGTGCATTCAGAAGTGCAATATGCTTGAACATTTGAACACATTAGAGGGCAGTGGACAGCTTTCTGCCCGCTGTAGCTCACAGTGGATTTTTCCCTTGTACATGTAAACAGAGCAGCAGAGGTAGTAGGCTTTTTGCCAGCAGCCTGAAGTCTGACAATCTGGCAGCTCAGCAGAAGCAAAATGCAGATCGTGTTTGGTATCAATATTAACAGACAGCAGTGACCTTTTCCTCGGTCTGGGCCCCTACCAGCAGGTCACAGCCAGAGTCACAACCATCAGGGCTTCTTTTTTAGTTAAATCTAATCGGTCCTTTAACACTTCCATGTTTACAGTCCATGTGACTTTAATGCTTATGCAACATTTAAATGTGTGCAGCTATGATGGCCTGTTGTGCAGCTGCATGATACAACAGCCTGATACATGATATGTTGACATCAAATATCACAACTGTAGGTTTTTCATTAAACATATTTGTGCAAAGACTTCAGAAACACACATGACTAAAACACAACAGAGTGCATTTATATAAAGTTGCACAGGCAGCCAACAACAACAGCTCATTTTTTTGGAAGCCCTGTAAATTGGAATATTTCCTGAGCATATCAGTGTTACAAGAAAGTGGTCACTTTTGTATTTGGCATTTTGATGCATTTATGTTGGGCTTAGTTTATACTCAGTTAATTGTGTTTAAAATATTATTTTGATATTAGTCCTATAAATTGTTAAATAAGTTGATGTGATTATGTCTCATGTTTTTATCTGTTTTTGGTTTTTAACATGTTGGGTGCAAATGAACACATCATGTGTTTTTGCATTTACATATTTTACTTTATTAATGGGTTTTTAAATTTGCATCAGTCCACCTGCTTTTATCAGTTTCTTAAGTCAAGCTTCATTAAATGCAAATAACAATAAAAATAGGAAAATCTGTTGGTTTATTTTTGTGGTGTACCTTTGTGGGTCAGCCTCATGCTTCATTGCATTTCTGCTAATCAGCAAATTTTCTATGTTTAGACCTGCATTTGTCTTTTGAATCTCTTTTTTTTCTTTTTTGTTTCACTCACTGATTCTTAATGACTCATAGATTTGGGAAAATAATACCAGGTGTTTGCTTCCTGCCCTGCTGGCACTTTTTTAAAAGATGATACCTTTTAAAAAAAAATTTCAATTTTCATAAAATGTTGTATTTCATATTAATATTGAAGCAATCCAGCTCCAAAAAATGACAAAAAACATCAGTAATCAGGCACTTATTATCTGTTCTAACATGATATTCATTATTCCACATGATATTAAGCCAGAGACCAGTGGAAATAGTTCATTTTAATTTCAGTTTGACAGTGTGTAGAGCTCCTTCTGCACTGTCTTTAATGCGTTTGACCTGCTTACTACGAGACTGACGGCTTCACCTCTGTGGCCCCGTCAGCTGCCAGCTGGAGCAGCTACAGACATGCACAGCGCGGCCCCGCTCTGACACTCAGTACGCTGCTAAAAATGGCCAGCAAGAGGCTGATCGCCGGTCACCGGGGAGCTGGAGTACACAGCTGTCTACAATAGAGGGGAGAAACACAGAAGCTGCATTAAACTGGGCTAACGTGACCTTCTGCTGAGCTCTGCGAGGGAGGAAACGCCTGAGAGGAAACTTTGGGCTCAAACTTTTAATATTTCTAACACGGCTTCAAGGGGCTGCTTGTCAGAGTCGTGATTAGGGCATGAAAGACAGGCTCCTGATCTCTTTGGCAAACAGGACTTAGAAGTCTGAACAAGCATCTGAACTCTGGAGCAGAAAAAAATGTAATGTAATATATAAAATTTTATATGATTTATATGAGATTTGATTTTCGTTTTATCATTTATTGAAAGCCCCTCGCGATTCTCATTTCCAAAACACATTAGAGATGGAATTAAATATGGAATATTTTCCTGGATATGCAATTAGTGTCTTCTTTAATTTACTGAATGTTTAATCATTTAGATTCTCTTCTATCTTATGTATATACTTGCTTATTAATAGCATTTGATATAGAGGAATCAAGCCTGTGTGATTAGTTTAATGCGGGTTGTATGTTCAGTAGTTGTGCGAGTGAATCCCAGGTGAAGCAAAGAAAAGCGTCACAGTGAAATGACAAACTATGTCAGCTCACTGGCGTGTACAGCCATGTTGTGTAAATAATTCACCGCAGATGTAATGGATTGTGGGCTCAGGCTAGTAAGTGAATCATTCTTGACATATGCACGATTTCAGTCCAGCTGAGTGTTCATGTAAACACTCTTTATATGACAATAATAGCTGATGACAGGCCTGACCGCAGTATAAAAACAGCAATTCTTTTCTGGGTTAGATGAAGATGCATGCTTGTCAGAAGCTGGTTGGTCCCCAATGTTGATATCTGTTAACTGCTAATGTGGTCAGAGTCATAATTCTCACTACAACAGTTGTGGCCTAACAAAGACAAATGAGTCAATAAATTCATTTTAATTAATCACATTTAGCAGCGATGATCAGTTAGCTGCCAAACAGGTCATACCCTGAGGCCGGCCAGGAATGTTTTTATTGCCCCCTTAAACATCCTGGAAATAAACTGGTCTGATCTGAACTTCTTCCAGCTACCAGTTCATCTGTCAGCTGCTGACTGAAGACCAGAGAGTGATTCTCAGCCCTCTGTGTACGTCTGTCATGCTGTCATCTCGAAAACAGGTCAAACAAACCATCTGCAATATTTAGGCTGTTTCATTTTTTTGTCTGCATTTGCACATGAATGATGACTTATAATCTAAACTCATTTGGACTATGTTCAAGATTAGTGAAAACAAATAATGTATTTAAATAACAGCATGGCTGATTTAGCAGCACCATTGAAAATGAAAAATGACTCCTACATACTTTAATTTTATAACAGAAAACAACAACAAACAGTACGGTATATCAATTTCCTCTTATTAGTTCAAAGTTCTCCCTTTGTAATGTAAGAGCCAGGATACAGTTAGCTTAGCTTAGCATGAAGACAGGAAGCAGGGGGAACCTGACACACTTTATACTGCTTTAATCTGCACGAAAACTCAAATAATAAGATTAAAAAACTGAGGTTTTATTTAAATAGTTCCAATCAATAAAAACTGCACTTCTTCAAATGGCCATGTGAGGCAGGCTCCAAAAGCGAGTCTATACCCATAGAGCTCATATTAAAATGCCCAACTTTATAGAAAAAAATAAACATGGCTACACCTGATACAAAAAGATTTTTGGTCTCTTTAGCTAATTTTCGAATTTATGTCAACCATAAGGATAAAAGTTTATATAACTTGCTTGTCTAAATTATATCAAGGTTTAAAGTTGTAGCTAGCTAGCTGCTAGCTGTCTGCTGGGCATCATTCAGCACTGCCAAGATGACAACAGCCAGAGCCATATATATTTTATTTTTTCTAGAAAGTGAGTATTTGAAAAAGACCATGTTAGCTATAACTATATATATGCATTGAGGAGGCTGTATGATCTGTTTCTTTACTGTTAAAGGTATTGACAGCTCTTATTAGTCATTAGCTTTGAATCACTAGATTTCAATAACTGTCGCTCAGAATGGCTCCTCTGCACTGACATTTCCAGTTTGGAGGAAGAAAGGCAGAGTATGTCAGTCAGGGTGAAGTCACTATTCGTCTGTTAATTATCTCCTGAGGAGCACCTTTGACAAATCAGAGCCTGCCACAAGCAACATGATTTAGGCTGCTTATGGAGCTGCTGATAATGTGATGACTCACCAGGAAGTCTCAAAATTAATCAATCTGATCAATTTGATGAATTTAAAGTTTTCTTTAAAAACATCCAACAGATGTCAAATGAGTATTTTGGGGGTGTTTACATGTGCCAATCAGTCACAATGTCTCCTTTGTTTACTCCATCAGCTCTTTTATAATATTCTGTTAATAAGACAAATGGAGAAGTCTGCTGGAAACTTTCTTTTTTGATGACAGTGTTACTGCTTTTGCTGTCAATCTTGTGGAAAAATAAAACTATTTTTTTTCACCTGAAGGTAAACATGTGGGTATTTATACATACTAAAATTGGAAGACGACACAATTCTAAAAATCTTAAGTGTCCTGTTTATTATGGCATCTGTTGTCTGTCCCTGCAGTCATTATAACTGAGCGTCTTCTTTTCTTGCTTGAACTCACACACAACAAAATGTGTGGGTGTGCCGTTTAAAAATATATTTATGTTAGTATTTTAGAGAAAACTTCATCTGACATGCAGTGTTTACTCCTCTCCTTAAAATACCATATTAACTAAACTGATCTCAGTTTTTTAATCAGCATTAACAAACTCCTGATTTCTTCTGGAGTCTCTTCCTGTTGTTGACATGCTGCTGTATCCAGGGTTCTTTGTCTCAATAGGAAATAAAATTATATCTGCATGAACAGCCACATTTTTCATAAGTTTAAGTGATGTTTTAAAGCACTGGGATGCAGAAGACAGCTAGTTACAGATGACCTCCTCGACACTGATCACAGTGATTGCTCCATTTCAATGCTTTCAGACCTCAGTCCAGTCTGGCACGGCAGACCATTCTGCTCCGATGCCTTTACAAATGAGTCGGGTCACAGAAACGCTCCACGTGCCCCCGCTCGGTCACAGCCCTGTAAAATCACTCCTCTCCTCACACAAGCAAGAATAAGAATATTTTATCCTTGGGGCAAAAATATAGCTAAAATATTGTGGCCTTTTTCTCTTGAGAGCTCTGCATGCTTTCATTTGATTATGTGTGGACTCTCCTGCCAGCAGTGAGTGTAATACAGAGCAGATAACCAAACTAACAGACAGAAACATGCTGCTCTACCCTGACTGTATTTACACAAGCTGTCTGTAAATCTCCTGAGAGATTGCATGATGTGATTTTAAAACTGGAACCGAAACACTGTGCCCTCATGTTCACTCCCAAATCTAACAGAGTCCAGGGTTTGTATTTATCAACCGTCTCAGACTCACTCGGAGCAATCACACCAAGAGACCAAGTAGCACTAAAAATAAACACAGCTCAGAGCCGGACATTGGCTCTGAATGACATTTCCATTTCCAAGGAACAGGATGTGTCTTTGAGATTGCAGTTTTGTGACAGAAGTCCACAAATAAAAGCTATTATGACGCCTTGAAGTTTTTTTTCTTCTTGTCAGATCTTTTTCCAAAGTTTCTTGCAGACAAAAGTAGCTTGGTAATGAGACTTAACTGTCAGTTTATTTCACTGAAACATGGGTGTAAATCCAGGGGCTCAGAAAAAACTACAGTCCAACAATTTTATGCAGAAATTAATATACTGATGTATATGTTTTATAACAGTTCAATTACTGAATGGCCCAACACTGACTGACATTGAATTATGAGTGTGTTTAAGACTGTAGGCTAATCTGTTTTTTATTACGGGACGTTTATGCACTGTGTGTTCTTGATGAGAATATTTGCCCTCTTTTGAGTGGTAGAGATAGAAATTAATCTGCATCTTTGTGGCGGCACAGTAAGGCTAATCAAAGTTTGGTTTATGACTCCACTGACAGATAGACGAGGGATCATAATTGGCCCAGTTGCACGGCAATATTATTCCTGTTGCCAGAAAATGTCAAGCTGGGGGAAAAAAGACAAAAAAAAAAAAGGTGATGATGATGGAGAGAACAAAAGTTAATTTTGGGGGGGGGAAATGAATTTGCTACCAGGCAGATAACAAGCATTCCCTTGTCATCACAACACCATAATTTAGTTTCATGATTTTCCACTCTGACATTTGTAAAAGCTGAGCTCATCTTGGCCATCCATCCCAAAGCGTCTTTAAATTCACTTTACAAAACAAATGCATGTAATTTTCTTTTAGCTGTTTGCTCCTTTAGTGGTACTTAATTCCTTTTTATATAAAAAATTGTACCACTGTTTTATGATCTGTTGAATTAATCACATGTAGCTGAAGTAATAATACTATGGAACTGCTGTATCAGGGAAAAAATACAAGACATCCAGACACTCTTTCATTGATTATTCATTCGATTTATTACCTGGCAGGTAATAAATCAAAACCCACAGCAAAGCTCCAGAGACTTCTCAAGCTCTGCGCCTTTGGCCAACATTAACTACTGATAGAGCCGCTTGTTATATTATGCAGTGGCAGCATGGACGACGGCCAGCTGAGACACTCACCCTAAAGAACTCCTTAGTGGAGCCTGAGTCTAAGGTCCCATAGGCGATCTCTGTCTGCTTGGCCAGGTCCTCTGCGCTCTCGATGGGAGAGACCATCCTCTCCACAGTAAGGAAGGCAGCAAGGTTAGCCGTGTAGGAGGAGATGATGATGAGTGTGAAGAACCACCACACACCTCCAACAATGCGCCCCGACAGAGACCTGAGAGGAGGAAACGCTGCAGTTATGGACATGAAAGCAGCATGGTCATATCCACACAGCCCGGGGACGAAGGGTCTTTTTCCACCATGTTCCCACATGTTTGGCACACTATCAGTTAAAGGTTTAGCTCAGACCTAGCACTTTAATTTAAGTTTTTTATATTTATTTAGAGAAACTGCCTAGTTAACTCATTAGATCATGAGAGCTGCAATATTATCTGCATGCCCCTGGTGCTCCATGCTAACACATATTAGCATAAATCCATTTAAATGAAGTATCATTAACTCAATGTAGCCATGTCTACAGCTGATTAATTCTTTGAAAGTAATATTAAGCCTAATCAACTCAACATAACTGTGTCCACATATAGTTTGGAGCTCATTTAGGTGAGCAACCTTCCTCGATCGCTGAAAATACTCAACCCAACAGCAGCCTGAACTCAGCAGCCTGCAGATTCATGATTCAGCCAGACCTGTGATGAGCGCTACAGTCTCTCCAAGTTTACTTGAGTTAATTCCAGGGACAATATGGCACAAAATTTTTTGTTTTTGTTAAAACAAAGTAGGTCCTGGTCTTCATCTTGACGCTATCAAGCAACTGTGGGCATTTTGTTTTCTACAGTAGAAAGTTGTGCTTTGGTATCTGTTGGTTTAAAGCTGCAGCCAGTGTTTTGTCCAGGCATTACTTAAAAGGTTTGATCTACTTCATCTGTTGTGAAAGTGTGAATCTCTCCACCAATAAACTCAGAGTAGAGAGGACAGAACAAGTCGGAAGGAAAAGCCCCATGAGACTCTGTCTGCTATTGAAGTCAGGGTGTGATGAGATGGACCACTCCGTCACACACATACTCCCATCCTGCTCGCTGGTCCTTAACCAATTCTTCACAGCTTTTACATCAGCATAAAGGCTTTGACTCTAAATACGTGCCTGGCAGTGCAACTCCGGGTTCATATGTTTAAATTTGACTATTCTCTCTGGTGTCATCCCAGACTTCCCAAATAACACACATACTTCACTGAAGCCCTCAGATGAACTCACATTTCTCATTTCAAATGAGGATCCATTCGCACCACATCACTGCTTCGCTGGCATACTGCTCTGGGTTTCTTCTAATATATTGTTTTCAAAGCTTATTTATATATTTATGCTACCCTTGAAGTGTTTTCAGGTCCTAAATATTTTGTTTGTCCTTTAGAGTTGCGATCAAAGCCGGCAGCAAGTTGCGACAGCATCAACAAAGTTTTAAACAGGCTGTTTTTCTGGGCAGATTTTATAAAAGGCTTATCTGTAAATGGTTTATAATTATGATATTTATCAAGAGTGATGTCACATTGAAGCCGATGATCATACAGGATCACTGACTAAAGTTAGGCTAAAACTTAACTATATTGGACATGGTTGTCTTGGCTTATTTTTAGCCTAAGCCACTGAGACTGTATCATCCGTCTCAATCTACTTAGGGACAACTTACCTGCTGAGAATCCACAGTTTAGTTCAGTGAAAAGTTATCAAGATGCACAGATCATTCACTGGTTTTCTCTCTGAACTTACTCTGACATCAAACTAAAAACATGGAAGTTACAAATACTCATTCATTTGAATGTTTTTGTAATGATTTTTGCTTTTTTGATCATGACACAATCATGTATACTTTTGTTATTTTTACTAAATGTGGGCATTAACAGTATCACTTTTTTATTAGAAATAATCATGTTTTGTCCCAACTTTCAAATGTGTCACCTTCAATCAAGGGATGTTCTTTGAAAAAAAAAGAATAAAACCTTTAAGAATTTTGTATGTCCCACTCAAAACAAATACACATTATAATACACCATTGATCGCTCAATGACTTGACTGATCTTAATCTGAGAAGAAAAAACTTAAATTCTGTCACTGCACTTCAGCCAGCTTCTCTACTATCTCCTGAGGTTCAAGAAGAATAGATGAAAGAGGCAAGAATCCTTGAAGAAGAGGTCGGGGACGCCATAAAGGTGATGAGATGGATGGATGAAAAGAAGGGATGGCTGGATGGCCATTATATTGAGGAAAATAGATAATGTAGTTATGGTGCTGACGATGGATTTTCCGTACAAAATACATTATATGCACCAAGTTGATGACCGTAAAATGGGACATGCAGCAAAAACACGGTAGCCCTCCAAGAGTCATGAAGACGAAAAAAGCAGCTACTTTGGATGAAATGTAATGACCCCTGTGCATTTTACAGCCCTCAGCATGGTGGATATAAGTTATTCTGTGCATGCAAAGCAGCACTGCCAGCATGCAGCTTCAAAACAAATGGATGCGGAGTGAAATCAGGTTTCAGAGAAAGAAATGGGAAGAAAGTGCAGTGAGGTGAAGCATGAGGTTAGGTGGAAAGCAGCAAAGCCAAAGCTCAAAATAACCTATATGCACCATGGCAGGGAGGAGATGTATTGTTTTATATACAGGACCATAAAATGCAAAGAGATGACGAGGACAACTGGGAGGTGACGGAGAGTGAACACAACAACCAACCTTGGTGAGATATCGCATCCTTGCTGCATGAAGGCGCCCAGGGAGAACCACAGGCTATTAAAAATCCCAAAGTCATTTGGAGGGTCTGGGGGGCTCTGAGGGTCTTTGACCTCATCGTTTTCGTCCAGATGCCACTCATAAGGGCTGAAGCGGCTCACCAGGAAGAGCACCACGCTCACGCCAATATAGGCAAAAACTATACACATCCAAATCTCATAGGCCAGTGGGTCCAGGAAGGAGAACACCCCAGGCTTGGACTTTTGAGGCTTTTTAATCATAATGGAGATGCCCAAGCTCATAAAGGGCTTAGAGAAGTCTATCACTTCCTCTCGTACCAGCGTTATAGTCAGAGGAGCCACGGCTATGTCAGCTCTCTGTGAAAATGAAAACAGGCACACTGGGGGTTAGTCTTACAGAACAAACCATAAATAACCAACCAAAGTGTTAATTATTGATTCAATAAAGAAAATATTGATATACCCAGAGTCAAACCATGATTATATATAAGTCACACTGTCTTATAATCCAATATACATGGCTAGGCACTCAGCTTTAAAGTGAATTCATGCAGTAAACAGATTGGACACGGTTAGATGCAGCAGCTCAGAATGCACAGAGGAGCAGACCTGTAAAGCAGCCTGCGAGAGGGAATCTGCCATTTGAAAATGAGTCACTCAGCATTTGTGTTGGCTAATGTATTTGTCTCGATCCAAATCTCCTCCATGAATCAAGCAGAGGGTTGGAAGACAGAGGTGGAGGAGCTTATGTAAGCAATCCACGAAATGTGAATCAGCCTTGTTAAATTCACCTCCATCAGATCCTCTGCAGCGCCTGACAGGCTCGTCAATTATCGCCTCACTGTAGTGAAAAATGTTTTCAGCGAGACGCTCTGACGGCAGAGCAGGATTGTAACTAAACTGAAAAATATGGAAAAATTTAGCACAAAGGACCATCTTGGATAAAGTTAGAGGGAGGTCTCAGCCAAAAACAGACTTTCATGCTTCATTTTTGTATGAGTTCACTTCCATCTGAATAGCTCATTAGTGACAGTACAAATTTAGTTGATGCAGAAATATGGCTGAGGCCTTTTTATTTATCACAGGGGGACTGATGTCTTTCTGTATTAAGCTTTATAACTGTGAGGGCTGCAGAGGAGCAAAGCAGTCTATAAAATAGTCATAACAGCAGAAACTACAGGTGTTAAAAATTGAGAAACCTGCACTGAAACACTGTTTGCATGCAGATATTTATATTTATGCAGATATCCCCCTCGGCCTCCGTGTGTGAGGTTTTTAAGCATTATACATTCAGCAGCTGAGGTCTCATAAAAGATGCAAATCATCTTGTTAAAGCCAGTTCATGTGCGAGTGAGCCACAAGATGCACAATAAAACCAGTCAAGACGATTTTACAGTTAATGAAGGGATTTTCAAAACACACTCAGCCCATTTGGACCAGAAGTACAACATGTTTTTCTCTTTCTGTAAATTTAATGTTTGTTTTACATGACTGATTAGCGGCTTTATCTTTGAGTTATCAGGCAATACACAGCTGTAAAATGATGGCAGCACAGGCCAGGGTATTACATCAAAGGCTTATTCACCAACTGCTGCCATCTTGATCTTTATCTTTTCAGATTTGTCCTCTGTTGATCATGGCATCGAATAATTCAGTTGGCTGAGGAGAAAGGACTGAGTGCAACTGATCAAATATGATGCTTCACATGGTAATATTCACTATAATCTTGCATCATATGTGCCTGGTATGAACATGCACTGAGTGAGTTTTATGAGATATGAACAACTCTGAGGGTAGAGTAGCAGGAAATGATACAAGACGATAAAATAATACAACAGTTAACCCATTTTCCCCCGTGAAGAGCTACACAGGTGGACTGATACTTACCCCATAAACCAGTTCACCCACCATCCCGTTCCACGTCTTGGTCTCTGGATCTCTGGCTCCGTACTTCCCATCCGGAACTATCGACAGCTTATATTTTATCCCCACATGTTTAGCAATTTCAGAAGCTAAATCGACACAGTAGCCTTCATATCTGTCATTCCCATCCATCTGCATATAGTTTTTCTTGTACATCACATACGGAGCTTCCTGTTAATTAGACATAATTTTGAGTTCATAGTCAAGACAGTACAAATCCACAGTGGCCAGACCTCATGGGTCACACAAGGCCTTAATTGGTACTGTAGCATGCACACATGCTGGGGTGACAAACACACAGATGCAGGGGAACACAAAGAGACAAACAGAGCCGAGTCTGACAGGATCTACACAGCATTAGTTACAGGCATGTCACTTGGGGGACTTGACAGACCAAAAAAAAAAAAAAAAAGCGGGCCGCTGCAGGAGTTAAGAGGCCAACTGGGCCAGCGAGGGGGGAGCTAAGCATCTAACACATATAAAGGAGGCAAAGCAGGATGTTGGGACTCCCTCATGCTAACCTCGTCCACAATCTATATATGTGGAAATGGGCAATAGGCAGGGGGGTTGCATGTGCTTTGCATCAGCGTGGAGCAAGGAGGAGGACAAGCTGAATGGAGCACTTTTCCAGTTCATAAAGTAAACGTCAGCGACAGCAGAGAGATAAAAGACATCAAACACATGGAGTTTAATCTCAGTCATCAAACACAAGTTGAACTCAAAAATGTGTGAACCTCATCAGAGGAGTAGTTGTACAAACTAATACAACATTCGGTTTTCTTTAATATTCGTTACTATCAGGACAATAAAATAATCTGCTTGTTGTCTTAATTATGCTGTTTAACTATTCCACATCACTTCTGTGCCTTGAATTTCAATATTTCAAATAAATGAATTTCAAATAAATCATCATGTAATTCCTCCAAAAAGGTGAAACATGTTTGCTCTTAAGCCTCCTTCAGAGGGACCAATGTCATGCTGAGGATTTTCAACAATTGTGATTTACCTTGTCATTCAGCATAAACATGTTTTGCAGTTATCAGTCCTCAGAGGAGACGTTTGACTTCTTTGTAGTGTGAAGTTCTCTTTCTTTACTTTTGCTACCTCTTTAAACAAAGGCAAAATGAAAGACTCACTCCTATAATAGCAGGATGACCTTTCATTCAGTGATATTTTAAAGTTATGGGATGTAAGAAAAGCAACATGACGTCAAAGAAATGACTGGGATGTTCCTAAAAAAAAACAGTAGTCTTCACTTAAACCAAAGGCATGCCTGGCAGTGAGAAAACAATGCAATGACGCTAATCTCCTGTTTTTTTCCTCCCTCGCTCTTTTTCTGTTGCTGTGCTTCCTGCCTGGTCATGAGGATAATGAGTTTTTGACACTGAAATGAGAATGTGTGACTATTACATTCTGAATTTGCCTAAGATGAAAACATAATAGGCAAGGTCAGAAGGAACGAGAGGCCATGGTTTTAAATGTAAGGTAAGGCGCACCTTATCTTACATTTAAAAATGGCTGATGATGACTAACCTGTGATCACTGGCACTATCTCTGCTACTCACCTAACTCAAGCCTGATATAACTGGGAGCACTGATTTTACATTTAGACAGATCAGTGCCAAAGTTTTTGGTAGGGTGAAAGTAAATTTGGCCAAAGGGATAAACAGCCGAAGGTTGCAGCCTTTGGTTGTTTATGTCCTTCTAGTGTGCAGATCATTTCTTGTCTCCGGCGAGACGCAGCCATCGCTGACACTTTACTTAATGAGAGGGAAACACTGTTACTTACGTATGCACTCAATGTGAATACGATGGTGTTTTTTTCTTTACAGTTATCGTTACCAAAGCCGTTATTGTGATGTCACTACTACAACAGCCCACTGTAATATAAAAAAACCAAAATGCTTTGGCACCCACACGGATACAGTTGAAACACTCTTTGTGAATCGACTGTTTCAACATGTAGTGAGTGGATGGAAAGCAACTCAAAATAAAATAATTCTACCCTCCCAGGACAGATTGCAACAATGGACACCTTGACCTTGAGTGGCAGAAATCTTAAGGTGAAACACTTAAAACCTGCTTGAGAGTGTACCATAATAGTAGTGACCACAATTGTTCGGTTTTCCGCAGAAGAGGACTCGTTGGTGACCTGCTGATCCATAATATATACAAATTTTTCGTACTCATTCCAGTAGCCGATCTGAAAATGACACAGAGGTTCACAGTTATTACAAGAAGCAGCAGCAAGACAGTCGTACAGTAGAGCCACCAAGTGCGTTTGAGTTGGTCAGCTCTATCCGTACAGCAGGATGTTGTAGGGTTTTATAAAAAGCCTGTAGTGGTGCTTCTTACTTCACCTGGGCTACACTTCAGCAGAGTAGGCGTAAGCTATTCCTGGCTCAGCAAATGTTCTCTTACATAACAAGAAAGCTGCACCAATAGAGCACCACAAGACTGATAAAATTAATACAAGCAAGAAAAAACCTAATAGTCTAAATGTGCCTTATCTAGGCAGCACAGTGGGTTTTTCTATTAATACAACACACAGCACACACAGCACCATCTAACACAGCAACAAACATCGTCTTGTGTCTACCAAACCTTCCATGATTCCGGTCGCTGCGTTATGTGTATTTCTCTTGCATTCAGCCAAGAAGAAGTCAACGTCTCTCACTTCTGGTAGCTGTGATGCTCAGTACTCACTCTGTTGTCACTGCAGATTGTCTCGCAGTCAGTTTGGATGTGCGGCCCGCTCTCATGTATGTTGCCTTGTGAGCTGAACTATGTGGACAGTATGGGGCCACTTTCCACTTCCTGTCAGTGCCAGCTTTTGTGTGGACCTTGTCAGAGTTCAGGGTCGAGCCACAGCTTTGTGGGTCTGTGTGGGTGTGTTTTCAGACATCGCTGTTTTTGCCTTTAGCCTTCCAAATTACAGCAGAGCACTGAGGGATCATGTAGGTGCAGTGGGATCCCCAATATCTGGAGATACATCAGTGTAAAAGTCCAACTGATATAAGAAAGTCATTCTTGTTTGCTGTCAAAGTGATTTGAAAGTGTATTGAATAGTTTATGTTTGCTTGTTTGCTTGTTTGTTTGTTTGTATTTTTGGGTTTTCATAGCAAGATAAACTTAGAATGTATTACAGAAATTAGCTTTGGCCTCAAAGTCTCTGAGGGGGCTGCTTAATGTCTGTGTATGTGACCAGACTTGCTCTGGTAGCTTGCCTGGGAATAAATCGAATCATTCAGCATCTAAACTAATGGTCATTGACAAGTGCTACAGCTGTCAAGCTAACTAGCTAAATTACTTTTCTGAGCGAGTGCAGTTAAGCTCTTTGTTTGTTAGCTTGTTTAACAAGCCAAGGCGCAAGATAAGACACTTTTCCATGCTTGGGGACAAATTGAACAGACAGTAGCTAAAAGCTAATATGTGACGCAGTTCAGTGTCCTTGGCTCTATTTTGTCTTTATCTAAGGATAGTTTCTGGTCAAATAAAGTGTAATATTAAAGTTTGTAATCGTTACATAACGTGAAATATAAAGTTTCCCCTGTTTGAATTCTGATATCCTCAAAAGACGACAAAGAACATCTAATTTACAGAGCAGATTTTTATGCTGTAGCATAAAGTAGCCTGAACTTTAAAGCTGCAGAGGAAGGTGTAAAGGAAAACTGCTGTTCTGTCCGAAGCTGTAAAACCTGCCTGCTGCTAACTCACCAAGCAGTTTTAAAAACAGTGAGGTTGAATCAAGAGTTTTACTGTCACACATGTTTATAGTCTGCGTCAGAGGAAATTGTTAAAAAACTTAACTGAACTTTAAAACTTCACAATCAGGTAATCAATAAATTTACACAAATAAAAGCAACTGTAACTGTCTTGCAAAGCAAATCCAAATGATACCTTACTCATCACCATCTGTCAGAACTCCATATGCATTTGCTTCATGTCATGTAAAATGAATGACAGTTCTGCCCTTTATTCAGGTGTCAGCTTGAACCCTTCAGACACCTGATGGGAAGATGCACCTCTCCCAGGTTTTAGCTTTGTAATTCAGAGTTGGAAACGTGGCAGCTCTCTTGGAAATACTTATTCCAAATTGTCAGCTGTGGTGTGAATAAGTGTGAGGCAACAAACAGTCTCTGCAGGAGCAAAATCATGCCTCATTTTGTAGCAACAACATGTTTTTAAAGCAGCTAATCTTGATGTTTCTAAGTTTTTAGCCGGATCATTTCTTAAACTACTGATCTCCAAAAATTCATAGATCGGCCCAGCCTCTGTCTGCAGGGTTTGACTGACTCTTAATGAATGTTTTCCAGATTAAAACCTCAGAAGGGATGTGAGCTCACATGATTTGGGCTGGCTTTGCAAGACTGGGCTACTGTCAGCTTCTGTCTGAATCAGAATCAACCCTGCTACTCGTGAACTGCCAACATGCCAAGAGAGAGTAAAATCCACATCACAGAGCTGCTTAAAAACTTGTGCCTTTTCATGATAAATGATTCAAGACATACAGTGCTAATGTTTACATCATATTATCCTGCTTGGCGTAATTCATTTCACATAATTAAATCAAGATAGATGTTTCTGAGGCTGTGTGCTCACTCACCCTCCTGGGACCCCCAGACTTCATCTCGTACACATCAATAGTGTAATTGGATCTTCGACCAAACGTGTCAAACTGGATGTTTCCTGTCATACCTAGAACTTGAACCTGCAAAAGCACCAAGAAAGGAATGTTAGCACCTGTTCCTAATGTACAGCAGGTGAGCAATCTGCATGTGAAATCTTGATTTATAGCATCCAAAAGCTCTCTCTGATGCCTTTTGTTTACCAGCTGCATTGTCTGTTAAATGCATATTTTCAATTGCAATTATGTTTTATACTCCCAGTCTAGTTTTGGACCAATCAGATCAGTGTGAAGGGGGAACAAATCTGTTAAACTTTGCAAAATAGTGAATGTGATGTTGCTCGGTGAAAAGCTCAGAATGAATGGGTTTACTAACCCCTGAATTCTTCATTTGCTTACACTGAAGTGTGAAGGGAATAGACTTATCTTACAAAATAACCCACTATTCAGATATTTTATGGAATTAAATGCCATACATTTCTCCCCAGTAATGGTTATAAATAACTATATTTGTAGGCTGTGGTTTGTAGAGTTGTGGTTCAAAGTTTGGTTATCCTTTGACATATAACAAGAAATCTCCAAGAGGAAAAAAAAAGGAAAAATAAACAAACTTTAAATCGTAGTTATGTACCTTGAAGACAAAATCAATAACTGGTGAAGTGAAGAGTGAGATAAAGCAAAGATTAAACCACAGAGTAAATAAAATGAAAAGCAGAGCTGTTTACAGAGACAGTGAACGCCCTCAGTCCTACCATTTTCAGGGCTCTCTCTATGTCGATGCCTTGGCTCCAGGGTACTGCAGGATTGGCGAGGCAGTCACCCGCGCTCCCCCTGCGAGACACGTCCACTCGTTGGCGCCGAAGGTACCGGAAGGCCTCGGCGATCACAAGGATGGCATCGTGGGTCAGCGCTGATGTGTACTGAAACGAAGGCCACGAGAAACCCCCAGTGACGCACCTTTGACATCATGCTGCTCCAACGCAAAAATGCACTGCTATCACAGCAAGGTTATTATCTCCACAGCTGCACTTTGCATACACAGAGAGCTGATGTAAAAAGCAAGAAAATCAAAGCCTCCCATTATGATTGACATAAAAATTATGCAGGCATGAAAGCTGCTCCTATTCAAGGAAAAGCTGGTGACAAGTTATTTAAGCAACGTCTGGCTGAAAAGATTCAGATTGACACATTTTTTCTGTTTTCAGCAGTGTTACGAGCTAAAAACTTAAAGGAAGGAAAGAGAGGGAGAGAAAAAAAATCCTTTGAAGACATTAAATAAAGTGTAAGTGCAGCATCGGCAGCTATGCCTCACTGACCTTCAGTGGAGTGTTTTTGGCTTCTGGAAATTCTCTTTCATCCAGTTTCTCCCAGCGCTGGAGGAACTGCTGGACGATGGGGCTGTCTGGGTTGATGATCTGGAAGCCTGTGATGTTGGCTCCACCAGAAAAGACCCTGTCCAGGCTCATGTTGGAGAAACCCTGAGCACAAGAGCACAAGTGGCTGCTAGTGGAGCATGAAAGCATTGGCAGCAAATGAAAAAAAAAAACCATTCAAAAACTGCTTTAGCTCGGCCATAACTAGCTTATTTCATATTGCTATTTAATTAACATGAGCCTATAATCACTGCATATTGAGAAGGTTGACTAGGCTTCTCAGAGGGTTGCGTCTCTTTGCGCTGCATTGCATCACACACAGCTGTGTTGTTGCTTTGTTTCTCTTTGCTGAGATGTGTTGGATTGTTTCATGATGCGAGCTCTCACCAGGTTGGCGAGGATGTAGTGGTATCCTCTGCCGTTTTTTCCCGAGGTCACCACCTACAAGTCGCAGGAGGAGACGCACAGTGAGTCACATCTTATAACACTGAGAGCATTTAGAGGGCTGAGATTCAGAACTGACAAAGACCTTCGCTTTCATAACACAGAGTAGTTGGTAGGAAAGAAAGAAGAAGACATTTTAGCGACATTTGCAAGGGCAAGAGGGAGCATGTGAGGACATTTGTGCACGTGTGTGTGTGTTTGTATGAGACACAAGGAGAGAGGGGAGAAACTGCGATGACAGTGCTTGTTCATTTCCATTAACTTCAACATGTAAAATAAGGTCAAGGCTCCAGCAAACCTCCCTCTCTCTCTCTCTCCCTCTTTCGTTCTCTCTCTTTCTCTATGCAGCTGCCTGTGCTCCACAGTCTGCCTCTTCCTGCTCCGCCTGTCTCAGTCACACACTAGACTTAATTAAACCCAAAACATTGTGCAGCACCTGTCTGAGCAAGCAGGCACGCAGTGAGCTGCACTCCCTGATTTCTTTAAACGTCTTCACCAGCCAAACCTCCCTCTCACTCTTTCACACGCGCTCACTTTCTCTCTCCATATCTCCCTTTGCTTCAGAGAGTACCAAGCTTCAAAAAGACACTGTGGGGGTGGATAGTTGGGTTTTTTTTTCCCTGCCTTTTCACTTTCTGCACTCCTACACAGTTTTGATAAGTATACTCAGGCACTGAAATCATCTAAATGTTATACATCCAGAGTGATAGTGATATCATATTGGATAGAGGGCTTGAATAAAGATAAGAAATGTCAAACTAAAACAATGAAATGTGGTGTATTTCTGGTACCATTTTAGTATTTTTTCTCTCAGGTCTACTATACTTTGATACAATAGTTGACTGTTTTTTTCATGCAATGGCTCTCATCTACATGCAGCCACACACTTGTGCTTTTATTCACACCTGTACACTTTAAAACCCTCTGCTTCCTCCTACCTTAATGTCTCGTTATTGTCTCCAGAGAGGAAACGTCCTTGATGCTCCAAGGCTGGCCCTCTGAGCAGTTATACACTCTGAGAAATTTCAACAATAAATCTAATTACCTTCCCCCTGAAATGCAAAATGATTTCATTGTGTTCGACATTTTCCACCTCCATCACCAATTCTGAAAGCCCCACATCCTTCGTTTTTTTTTTTTTTTTCCTCATTTGCGAAAAAATTCCTGGAAGCTTTTCTGCTTATTGTCTTCCAAATTGTCTTGAAAAGCTTTTCGTTTGCTATTCATCCGTGTGAGAGGGAGCCGCAGTGACCCAAGTGCAGGAACACAGCAAGCACCTAATGAAGCTGCAGTGCCTGGAGTGACTGGCTACAACTCCCGTTCGTCACCAGCACAGACAGGCAGAAAGACTTCACACTTGTATATGAGCCTCTAAAACTGACACCTCAACTGCTGTTTCTGACTGAAACCTCGTTTAGCTGTTACAAAATAATCAACTGTAAATATTTATTGCTTGCTGTAGCTACAAGGCACACAAAAACAAATAATAATGTGGGTTTCATTATTATTTGGCTGCCTACCGGAGAGGTAAATAGTTACACTGAATGCAAAGTAATCTGAGAGCAGTTCATTAACACAAGGTAAGTGCTACAAGCTTCTGCAGCTGGGATTCAAGCATGAGCAACTCTAACAATTCATCCACAAAATGTGGGAATGAATGCAAAACTGTGGTGCATTTTAGCATTTAAATGCTCCTATTGTCTGGCAGTCATCCACTGTTGGTTTTATTTATTTTACTGCACATTTCACGGATACAGTACAAGTACTACTTGGTTTTGTGTCAAGTTTTTCTTTTCAAGACAACCTAAAAATGTTTTGACTTGCATGAAAAGAAAAAGAAAATCTCCTGGCAGCTGCATTGGTAGTCATCGAGTTGGCAGCGAACACAGAGACTGACAGCTACGCTAAAGTTTGGAAATCTGGCTGGTAATTCAGGAAAAGGGAGTCTGGGGGGTTCTTGTTTCAGCTTGATTGCATTTACACAGTCGGTTGGTGAAGCAGAGAGTGAAACAAATACATCTACTTACATTCACTGGAAAGAAATAACACAGAAAGTCCATTTTATTTCTATCCAAATTTCTTTGTTAGCATGAACATAAACTACTTATACTAATCATTTTATTTTAGTTTGCATCTCTCTTGTTTATTAAAAGACATGTTGGGAATATTGCTTTCCAATTTATAATTTGATCTTAACTGTTTAAATATCAGCTCTTATTAAAATAATGTGAGAAGAAAGGGAAAAGCTCTTTTTTGATGTACGTTGTTGCTCAGGGCACTAATAATGAAAAACTAATTTTAAAAAAATTCTAAAAGAGTCTCAGGGGTCATATAAGAATAACATTAAATATATTTATAGCAGATTAAATTAAATAATCATTACACATGGTAAATTAAAATTAAAAAACTTAAAACACTCAGTATAACACTCACCTACAACTAGATCAAATCTGCTTATCTGCAATTTGCTGCAGCAGCAAAACAGAAGTTGCAATGCTGCTAATGATCGAGGGAAGGAAGTCTGCAGTCTTGACTAAACGTACGTGGATAAAATTTTAATAAATCACTTGGTTTGTTAACAGTTTTGCCTGGGCCAGATAGATTTTCATCTGCAACTGTGGCTATTTAACAACAACTGCTGTGCTACTTTAACTTGTCACCAGACTACTTTTCTTTTTGTTTTAATTGCTTAACTTTGTTTTCATTGCAAATATTTCCTTTTCCTCTCACCAAATGTATTGTAATATAAACAAATATACAATATAATTACATTTAATTTAATTAAGGAGAACAGATTGTAATTATAAAATTTGACAAATTGTCTTGATATTGTCTTTAATTTGTGATTGTAACAAAACTATCTTTAGTCTTTATAATGGATTGATTGAGCTTGAAAATATAACAAAGCCATCAGACTTTTTTGAGGTAATGCACTTACATCATTCTGGTCATAAATCATCTTAAAAAATGAACAAAGTCAGAAAATTCTAATTACTTTTGAATTAACACAAACAGGCTTCCTGCCAGGATAGATTTTCTTGCCATTAACTTAGTGGAGAGAGAGCCCTACAAATGTTTGGAAGCCGCAGTAGTCAAGAACTACTCATGTTGTAAAGAATAATTTCATTGGTTTGCTGTGGGATTTGCTCCATCCCTCTGTTGGCAGTGATGCTCTGAAAAGTAGCATCTGGGCATAACAAATATTTTTAGGATCCTGATGCTCCAGTTTCACGCTCCCCTGGGAATAATCGCTTTTTGTGAGTATGTGAAACCACCAGGAACCCGGAAGAGGTCAGGCACTACCGTTACTGAGACACTTTCATTGTCACAGGACTCATCTCTTCCTCTCTGACAAAATCCATTTCTCACAAAGCAGCTTCTTCAAACAGCTTGGGGGGGGAAAGAGGACCTGCGGCCTGTAAGCGAGAAGGAACCTGCAGCACTGATTGTACTGCTGGGCTCCTACATTTTTAATGCTCATTGAATGGAAAGGATAGGATGAGTACCATGTCCTGTCAACTGGTTTCTACAGTTACTGTTCTCATCTGTAAAACAGTCGAGGGCCTCATGGAGACGAAACAAGAAAACTAAATTCTACAAACATCTCCCAAATATAGTTGGCTTTAATTTTGAGCGACCAGTTTCCCAAAACAGGACAAGTCTTTATAACTGAGAAAAGTCAACTGATATAAACATATAAGGGTGATTCTTCAATTAAGGGAGTTTTTCTGTACCCGGGGTAGATTTTAAAGAAATAAATGTTTTTTAGAAGAACCAATTATTGCATTTG
>JAPZDV010000006.1:8635658-8669076 GCA_029814665.1 Acanthurus lineatus
CTATGATAAAGGAAGTGTGAATTTGTTGATCATTAGCCTCATGCCCTGACAACAACTGCTGCTTGTGCAAAGCTGAAAGAGCCATGTGCATCAAGATGGCCAATGTTAGTATTCAAGGACACATGGAGATTAAGCCACACATTTAGCTACACATGTTTGAGCCTCAGTTAGATCCACACTAACGAGTCTAAACCAAAAGCAGTGACTAGCAGACATATGAAAATGGTCAGTGCAGTTAGCACCTTTTTTTATTCATGTTGTGTTTTAGCTTGTTAGCTTGTAACTGGCAG
This sequence comes from Acanthurus lineatus, assembly GCA_029814665.1. NCBI lineage: Eukaryota > Metazoa > Chordata > Actinopteri > Acanthuriformes > Acanthuridae > Acanthurus > Acanthurus lineatus. The sequence continues at coordinate 8,635,949 of JAPZDV010000006.1, forward strand.
TGGATGACACAGTCATTGTGGTTGAGCCGATGCAAACCCTGACCTTCTGTAATGATAAGTCTGCATGAAGCTGGAGGTTCCAGGTTTCTTTTCCTAGTTTTCATATTTTGATGAACAAAATAAAGCTTGTTGGTTTGACCTATCTTGTTTGTTTCCTTTAGGAGAGTAAACAAAGAGTTTTGGCTAGAAAATTAACATAGAAAGTCATGAGCCATCAAATTTCTTTAAGAAACAACACATTCTGCACATTCAATGACACTGAATGTTATTTTGGTTTCTTTCTGCTAAGCTAATTGTTCCATGCAAGAGCCTCAGCTTTTAATCTATTCATCTGATGCTGTTAAAGAAAAATTACTGTGATATCATCAGCTACTGGGTGGTGTTGGTAGATTTGGATATATAGTTGGTGCAGATAAAAGGAAGTCAAGGTGAACTGTCTAATTACAGAGATTGTTCCAGGACCTCCTGCTGACTATTTGAAGGTTTCGTGGAGCAGATTCCACAATACATCTGTTACATGGGGACAAACTCAGGTGCATGCTCTCTTTCTCTCTTTCTTTCTTTCTCTTCTCTCTCTCTCTCTCTCTCTCTCTCTCACACACACACACACACACACACACACACACACACACACGCTGTCCCATGAGCTGTGATAGTCACATTGATGCTTACAACCATCAAGGACATTATAAGTAACACTAAATTCTACATCACGGCAGTTCACTTAAACTTTAAAATGTTAGTTGTGATGAAAAATTAGGTGTTGATTTACATTCACATGGAGTGATTAACCCTACTATAAACACAGTGTTAGAGTGATTGACCTAGAGTAACAGAAAATGGGTCAGTGCCTCAGGCTTGAAGCCATGTGGCTTTTAAAAGTGATCAATTTATTTTCAAATTTTGATTCACCTCAGTGCTGAAGCATCAGATGTCAAACTGGCTAATTGTAAATTGAGTTCAGTTTGTTTAACTGAGCTTCAACTGAATTTTTAACAATTTGATTCATTTTAAAGATTATATTTAGCATAGTAGTATATTCAGAGACATGTTTGCATTTGCTTAACAGTATCAAACTTCGTACATTTTTCTATTTTTGAAATACTATGTTATCCTCAATTTAAAATACTTGTTCTTGGGAACTGAACTCAAGTTCAGTTTCAAACTCCTCTAAATTCTTAGCAACTTACTTATTTCCAGTTCACAGTACAGGATATTGAGAATGTGAGACAACCTTATAAATATAAACTAGGATGAACTGAAGCCATTAAAAAATGCATCATGTGGGAAGAACAGCGACCCTTGAAAAGGTAACATCTTATCAAGCAGAAAATATATTAATAACAACAAAACAACAGAATGAATAACTGCTCCCAGGCAGATAATGACAGCCTACATCAGAAATTTGCATATTTCCATTATCTGAAGACAGTGCACTGAATATGTTGAGTGGTCTTGAAAACGCATGGTGGCAGGAGCTCATTACAAGCTGCACTGGGTCATAACTAACAAACAGAAAACACTGGTTTACCACAGCCATTACATCTAAGCTGACTGGACTAAATAAGTAAAAGCAGGATCACATGCTGTGTTACCCTTTTCTATCAGCACAGGGATGAAACTGCTGATTCCATGATATAATGGATATTATTTCAGGTGCTGAATAAGATGCTGTAAAATGTGTTTATGTAAATACAAGTCAGCCACAAACCCTCTCTGCCGGCAGCACAGAGGCTAAATAAAAGCCGGTTCTGACTCTGTATCACACTCAAGTGATGCATTACATGTGCAGCACAGACCAGAGTGCATTTCATTATCATGGCCGATGGAGCTGTTATATTGCCTTCTGTGTGAATGCTTTATCAGGAAATACCAAAATGCAAAGTTCGCATGAATACTTTATACTGAGTTCGTGCGGGTTGCACAGTTGTCCATGCATTATTTGTAAAGTTATGGGTCCAATCAAACTTCCGCGACTAGTGAACATGACCTTTTAACATTGACGCTCCTCATTTCTTGAATTATTAAATTGTTATTGCTATTAGACCTGAATTTCTAAGTCCCTCTTCTCCCTCAAAAATATGTTTTGCTCATTGTTGCTTCATTTGGATGTTCGACCTTTACTGTGCAAGATAATGTATGTGCAGAGTTTGAGACTTGGAGACTGTTTTCATATTCATAAAGGGAAACGCTTCTCTGAGCTCACCTTGAATCTGAGTTTAATGTGGATGTGCAAACATGATTTTATGGCACCAAAGATAGTTTGGAAGCAAGTTGAGCTGTAGAAACTTAAAGCAATATTTCCACAGCTCAATGTAGAACCCATAATGGTTTTGATGGGTTGCAAATTGGAAGAAGAGCATTTTAATGCTAACTGATTTGTGCAGCTCGGATGCTTTGTGTATCCCATACAAAAGATGTGCCGAAATCCATGTACATATTATTAGAGAAACTGAGAAACTTAATCTACACTCAGAATACTAGATTTTTGATGGAACGTACCTGTTGAACGAAATAAAGAAATTTCATATACATATACAGTTTTTTGTGTTTTTTGTCTGTAGTTTTAGCACAAATGTAGGTGTAATGGCAATTCAGTTTGTATTTTTGAAAATTTTTCTCAATACCTGAAAACAAACTTTTTTTTTTCAAGCACAGAGTCTTATTTAGTTTTTTTTTAAAACATACAAGTATGTAGAATATCTTTACAACAGTGCTATACAATTAAAGCACTGCACTGATTATGGACAGTACAAAAAGGACCAAAAAGAACCAGAACCAAAAATCTCATGTTTTTGTCCCACACTGTGATGGCCACAGCCACACACAGTAACATCCAGCAATGGTAATATTGTGCCACTCTTGCCTAATTTCATTTACACAGGTTAATTTCATTTGCAGCTACACCCCAAACAATTAAACATCAAGTACACACCACACTGATAATTTTTAACGTTATCATTTATTTACTTCTGGCCTTACAGTGTATGAATGAAGTGCACACATTTTTACACTGTGGGGTCAAAATTAATGTTCTTTTATATTAACCATTGTTTCTTTTGTTCTTTTGAGTCACCGTGCTGGTGGGAGGTCCCTGGCTGGTGAGGCAAAAGGCGTGGCCAAGGGTGGAGGACTCTGATATTCTGTAGCCTGCCCATTAGGCCATACCATATGCTGCTGTGTTAGAGGGGGGGGATTTGTGTTTAGTTCGTTTCCTTTGTATTAGTTCTAGTTGACGTCGATCTTGTTTTCCCCTCGTATGTGATTTGGTTTGGCCAAACCAGTATATATTTTGCTTCATGTCTCATTATGCTAGGTCAGTTTGTTCAGTTAACCTCTTGTTTTGTTGCTGTTTTGAGTACAGTTCTAGTTTGTTGACCTCTTTTATAGGCCTAGTTATTAAGTTCTTGGTTGGTATTGTTTTGGGTTTTGTTGGGTAAATAAAAACCCTATTTTTTCAAACAAACTTCCTGTTCTCCTCATGCCTTACTGCTTGGTCCCTGACACACACATTCTTCTTTGAGGCATCATGCAGTCACTGGTAGCAAATATGTCACAGTATGGTGACACCTGGCTCCACATAAACAAGATGGCTATGGCTATAAAGCCACACTCAAGGCTTTAAAATGATATTTCACAAACCAGTGGGTGAAATATTCTTTCTGTCCATTATTTAATGGACTATTTAATTTACTGTTAACGGCTCCATGTCAACAAGCTCTAAGACAGCTCCCCCTTTGGGATGAAAGAATTGTACTTTCACATGATGTTAGAACTCATTGAGTGACATCAGTCATTCTTATCAGCGTGTTATCTTCTTTTAATGACGATAAATATAACATTTATGAAGGAACTATCATTACTATTCATGTTTCCATCCATCTATTCTTATATGAATAAGTATCAAATGGAAAAACTGAATGGGAAGGAAAGAAGTAGGAACATCTGTTATTTAAATTTATGCTGAATAAGAAACTAGAAGCACATGAATAACCAAAGTTCTCACACTGAGATTTGAGGCACTTAAGATACATGATATCCACTGTCAGTGTGGTTATTAGCTAATTGATGCTGGTGACAGTCTCAGCTGATGGAAAGCTAGCTTGAGTGGGAGGCTGCTGGAGTAAAGTCATAAAGTATAGTGGCATCAGTAAACATAACTGTCATCTCAAATTCAATCTCATCCAAGCTGAGATCAAACGTTAGGCTATTAACATATTGCTCATTTAAAGGTAACACTTAGCCTGATGCTACCTCATGACCTAATCAAATAAATATGGACGTCCAGATAAGAAATTTCAGTGTGAAAGACTAAAGTGCGAATGTCTAATAGGTCAGCTTTAGTTTATCACAGTTTGCAAACACTCAGGTGCAGACAAGATTGCAAATTATTTGTTAAACATGTCTATAAAACAAAGGTTTGTATGCATCCCTTTTGTTTAAAAAAATCCCTTAGTTTTATAGGCATGTTTAAAAACTAATTTGCAATCTTGTCAGGACCTTAGTGTTTGCAGTGCCTTAAAACTCTAAACCAAACACTCGTCACTTTGCTTGACAACTGTAAAATTCTCGATTGTCAGTCTCATAAAAAGAGGGTCAGCCATGACCTTATGGTCTATAAAGCCTGTGAAGATAAAAATTCATCTGCAGTGCTCAAATGAGAACATTGGTTTAAGAGTTCAAAAGTGTTTTTAGTTCCAGGCTGCAAACTACTAATTATTTCTGCTGTAAAGTTGTGCATTTTAATGTAAGACTATCAGGACTGACTCACTTTTGGAACAAATCTCAAGTGGCCATTAGAGGAATTGCAGTTTTTGGTATTAAGTTGTTAGCTTTACTTTTAAGCCCTCAAGTTGCCGTATGCATGATATCAGGCAGGTCTATACAATGTGTTCAGCACATGCAGTTGTACCTCCAAAGACCTGTAAACCGACTTTGATGCAAATAAGTAGCTCAAAGAGCTGCACTTTAAACACACTTTCCATCTAGTAGTACATTCTGAGTAAGGATAAATTTGATGATAAATACATCTGACTTTTAAGTTATGGTAGGACCTATCTTAAATATCATTACAGATGATGAGCGTAAGCATGGTCCCTTAAGAAACGCTAGCAGGGCTGTCAGACTGATCCAAAGCATTCATGTGCAAATAACCCAAAATAAACAAATGACGCTTCCCGTGTCAGGCGATGCTAACCTGCTTTTCTGACTAATGTGCATCATTTCATCAGAAATGTTTAAAAAAAAAAAAACATCACTGACTGGTGACCGTAACAAATGGATATTTAAGCTGACATGTTCCCAATAGAGCTGCTAAGTATTCAGAGCACAGTGACTCAGCTGACATGTCCTTCTTCCATTCCCCTGCTGGTGACCTTCACAGTGAAGTGCTCGGCAGACAGCACTCAGATCAGGTATGGCCTTTAAAGACAAGTGGCACTTGCTGGGCGCCAACACGTTAGCCACTCAGGAGTCTAAGGAGGCAGACGAAATGTGTCCACAGGTCTGGCACCCGGGGAGAAAAGGGGGGTATTAGTGTGACTGTCCTATCTGAGTGCATTGTGAAGACTTTGATCGGAGATAAGGAGCTGACCTGAGACTGAATGCGGCTTTTTCATCACCCAGATTTTATCTGGTCAAACAGGCAGCTCGGAGATATCAAAACAAGAATCCTGCACAGTATATCTCTGGTGGCAGAGGGGAATTGAAAAAGCAGAAGCTGAGTGTCAGCTCTCCTCCCAGTATTCTGACACACAGCACTGAACACTATAAGCTGGGATATACATGACATTTTGAGACGTTAGTAGCTGCTTAAGAAAAAGGATTTGGGAGGATTTACAAACGATTCCCTTGAGAGTTTTATTTTCGTTCCTTTTCTGTCACTAAACTAAGCTGGATATTTTGGATTTAAACATTTGTATGAGCTTGTCGATGTTAAGCTATTCAGTATGCTTACAATGTGAGATATGTGGAAATAAAAGATGAGTTCGAGAGTCCAGAACTGAAGAATTTTTCTCAATGTGACATTTAGTGTACTCTAACTTCAAACGCCACAATGCAAATGTGGAATTTGAATGTCAAAGGACATCCAAAAGCGCTTGGTGAATATTAACACTGGTCTGATTTATTAGTCGGTGCACAAATGACAAAGTCTTTTGGTCCTGGAGTTTTGGTTGACTTTGTAAACAGATGGTACGTTTTACAACAGCCAGCAGGCAGGGCAGCCATCAAGGGCATTTTACAGAGTCAATTATTCAGTGCCGCCCTGAAAAATAATACATATTCAAAATCAGGAACATATTGTCACAAGGCTATTTATAGCACAGGAGGAAAATATTTCATTTCTCACATAAGTAAAATGTTTTAAAGTTGTGAAGGCAAAATATGAATCACTAAAGTGTCGTGCAGTGGTGCTAAAATCAGATTTTTAGCATAACTTTGTGCAAATAAAGACCTGAATCTAGTCTCAAGAGAGATTTAAAATAAAGGCAGAAATGTGTGTCACAGTACCAAATAGAAATTACTCTGAAGCTCTCCTTTCATCTCACTGTTTTAGTTTTTTGGACTTCAGTCATGGTTAGCAGGCAGCTCAGCAAACTAAACTAAGAGTCACCAAATTAGACAGTAAAGAAAGATGAACATCCAGAAAACTCAAGATCCAAATGTTTTTCTTTCAGAAGTTGTTGGAGACTGAGTGTGTAGGTAAGTGGCTGTTTATTTATTACAATGGACAAATTAGTGGCTGTGGGTCGATTCATCAGATTGTGTTAAAGCTCTCCTGCAGCCAGTGGCCGTTAATTTAAAATTAAAAATGCACCACATGATAGGTGAAACAGTAGCTAGCACTGATGAATTATCAGGGAGTTATCATCTGGCCCAGCTCTATGAAATGTTTTAGGGTCTTTTACACCACTGATTTTTTTGTTTTGTTTTGTTTTTTTTCTCATAAATTTTCTGTTTTGGTTCAGTTTCACTGCTCTCATTAGTGTCATTTTTGGTAACAGCAGGTGGCTGTTTGCAGCAGAAAAAGGTTGAAAAAACCCCCCACTGTCCTCTACCTGTTCGGCACCAAAAAGCAGTGAGACAGAGTAAGCTGCACTAGCTGTGCATTTACCAACTAAAATGCCAGACATTTTTCCTCAGAAGTATGTGGAGAGCAGAGCTGAGAGAAGACAGAACACTGGTCTTACATTCATCATGTGGCTGGTAACAAGACGACAAATAAATATAGCTGCTAGAAAAGCAATAGTCTGCACATGAGTTTGTCATATCTATTTAAAAGTTGATGATATGTCAGCGTGTGTCTACAGCATTTTTCAGCAGCCAAAAGATCAGTTGCTGCAGGTTTAATTAAGTTTGAAGTTAGGCCTTTATATATTAAAAACCAGGCATTACTTTAATAAACAAAGACGTTTACAAAATCTGTCAGATCTAATGTCATGTTTCTTTACATCAAATAAAGTAATGCACCTTGAAGTCAGAAGTACACAAAGAAAAAGACAAACACACGCAAACAGTATCTTTAGGCAAAGAACAGGAAGAAAGAAAAAGCCTTGAGCTATTGCAACATCTGATTCCTCTGCGGTTCATCCTGCACCAGGACTCCACGAGACAGCTTGCCCTTTCATCAACTCACAACTGAAACCAGTTTCTGTGGCTGCTTCTCAAAGAGAAAGAACAGAGGACAACTAGTCTCCCGAAGAGATAAGTGGTGACATGAACCAGACTGGCGACACGCTGACAATAGTTCAAATGTTGTAATATTATGAAAACGAGCCGGACGTTTTCAGTGCAGGAACCATGACAGTCACACAGAGAGGCAAACTGAGTGTGAGTGCAGAGCAACATAAAATTATGCTCTGTGAAAGGTTTTCCTTTCAAGCTACCATACTATGAGCACAACACTGTTTTTTTATGTTTCCCTGCTGTACTTATGCTCAATTCTTGCTTTGAAGTTTACCCACTACATCCAAAAAAATGCTTAAAGATGATGTCATTTGTTCGAGAAAGCAATAAAAAGCAGAGTTGGCCTGCATGTGGGATTCTCTTGAATATAGAGGTTAGTTGCCCACACAGCACTGCTCAGGAGATCAGTATGTACTCCTCTGATATGATGTTCTTTGCAGCTCATAGAACTGGTTTTATAGAGCTTAGTGCTATTTGGATTTAAGGTTCAGCTGTGAAAAAAAAATAATATTGTAGGTTACAAAGAGTCATGTAAAGGCTGGCGCATTGGAATAGAGCAATTTTTTTGAGTATTTTCTTGTAGAAATTACTTGACTTTTTAAAATCCTGAAAAAATATTTGATACAAATGTAGAATAAAGGATTCACAGAGAGATTTTTTTCCTTGGTGACAGACAGAGTTGGAAGAAAGAGACGGACTGAGGCTCTGCTGGCACCTGGCCGTGGGTTTCTTCTTGCTTGTCTTGGGCAGCGGCTCACATGACGGCCGAGCGTGGTGTGCAGTCTCAACTGTGACTCAGACGTCCCTCCCCCTCTCTGGAGAAGGTGACCTCTTTAAAATTCTCTCGCAGGCATCTGAACTGCGCCGTTGTCATGGGATGCCCAAAGCTGAGTGCGACACCAAAGAGGAACTCAGACAAAGGCACTGAACCTACTTCAGAGAAATCTCCAAAAAATCTCAGAGCTTATATGAGGCCCCACAAAGACGACTGTTTTCAGTGGGCAATGCTTACAGAGTCAGTGAAATAAAAAGGATTAAAGCTGCCAAATGACAGTAAAAGGACACATTGGAGTACAATTAGCCTAACAACGCCCACATCCAATGCAGACCAATGCAGATAACAGCTCCCTGTTCCAAATTAGCTGAACTGCAAAGAGCCCTGCTCCCCCACACCACCCACTCTTGCCAAATCCCTGATCAGAGCTAATCAAACAGATTATTTCTTATCTGATGACAGTTGCAAAGTTGCAACTTTTATTTTTCAGCATTTCTGTCTTGTATTTTCTCTCACCTATTTGTGAAAGATTAATCAAATTCCATTAAGTAACTCATGAACTCTTGTTGTACCAGAAGATAATTCAGCTTCTAAAGTCATGTACACATAAATGCATAAAGACAGGCAGAGCTGGAGACTGAAAAGACACAAAACATGGATATTTGTATTTCAATCACACACAAAGAAATGGAGCAGGCTGGCTTTTGCCCATCAGTGAAAGCTGCACTAACTGCCTCCTCTTTTCAGCTCTCCATAATAAAAAAAAAAAAATCACCCTGCCATCTCTTAAGCAAATAAAAATGGCGTTTTCTCTTGGGCAAACAGGAAAGCACACATCACATCAGTCTCTTTCATGATGCAAAAAGACTACTGCTGTAATGGCCTTGTGTTATCCTGAAAGCAAGTGTCCTGAAATAGATGAGAGATGTTTGAGCAACACAGAGACAAGAGTCGAGGCATAAACAGAGCAGTGCCTGTAAAGCAAGAAGCACCTCCGTTAGTCACCTGCTTTCTTATTCGGCCATGTGAAATGGTAAGGTTAGTTCATATTAGATATGACAAGCTGAATCTTACAAAAGAAGCAGGGGAGGGGGGCTCTGAATTCATGAAGTAAAAAACATTCGATGCATCTGACAGCATGTCTGACAGTGCTTGGCCCTGTGTGCCAATTGCTGTTTTATGACACAGAAGAGACACAAAGGCTTTGCTGACTCCTCTGTTCCTTCCCTCACTGGTCGTCTCCGTACGGCTTCATTTTCTTTTCTGTTCATTTGAAGATTTGACTATTTCTTCTTCTGAAAGCTGAGCCGATGATGTTATGCTGAGGGGAATATCTTTGCTTTAGCCAGAAGAACTGGCTTGCTCTTAAACTGTTTGCCTCTGCTTAAATAACAAATCTGCATTTTTTTCCCCTTATATTACTGGCATTGGCTCCATCATGTTAACCTGTGTGTAATCAGCTGGCATTACAAATTAACACATGCTAGGTTCATGTTGCATTGTTAATTTTCAGCCAGCTGGCTAAAGTTAGCTAAGCTTAGGTTACAGTTAGCATTTGGTTATCTCTGCCTTACATTGCAACTTTGCTTTTAAACTTGACATCATTCACTGTTGGATGAAACTAACATAATTTTGTCAAATTATACAAGTTTGAATCATGGTAGCTGATTAAATAATTTGATAAGCTAGCCAATTACGTTTACATTGTGTGTTTTGCTAGTTAGGGATAAGGCAAGCTAAGGTTCGCTAGCTCTGTGTACACTGCATGAATCTTGATTTGGTTCTGTACGTTATGGTTAAACATCCTGCTAGCCAATTTGCGTATCAAGTTAAGCTACAATCCATTTATACACTTGCAACATGAAGTGATTAATACACGTAAATTGCTTTAGGTTCTTGCATACTGCACCTTTAAATTAGGAGCAAAAGTGGGCCTAAGTGGAGTAAGACATATGTGTTTGAAGATCATGATTAGATAATGAATGATTTAAATTATCCTCAGTCTAGAGTTTCATTTTTTTCTTAGGTGGTAGCATAATGACAAGAGTGGCAGGAGAAAAATGTAAGCACTGATTACATAGTCTGAATATTAGCCTAACGGATATGGCAGATACGGTTGATCATGCCGCAGGCTGCTAATTAACAAGATTTCAAGATGTCTCAGGTCTCAAATCAAGTTATACCTCCATAACAAACACAAATGGGAGCTTAGTAAAATATTGTTTTTTATTCAGTCAATCTAAGCTGCTTTTCATCATAAACAAAAGCGTTTCTTATCATTTAACATTAGCAGTTCAAACAGAGTTAAACTTTAATTCCCCAATCTGACAACCGTTTACAAATCTCTGAAAAAAGATTTTCACTTTCTGTCTGTTCTGTAAAGGTCAATAGTGCTCATGACAAATTCTACAACCATCGATGTCTAACAAAATCCCAAACTCCTTCCAATGGCTTAAATAATCACAACTCCAGCCCGCAGCCTCAGGCGAACATTAGGAGATGTTTGATACTGAGCTACAGCTTGTCATACTGCTTTCTAATGACCATATGTCAGGATGATTGAAGGAAAGCTGCCTTGGGCCATGACTTACAGAAAAGAAATTAATATTGCATTAAGTTTCAAAATAAATAGAGTTGGACATAACAGCAGTATATTGACAAGTAGAATGATATACACTTGTCAACCATTTATAAAACTAATACAGTTATAGCAGGACTGAGTACATGTTTCCCAAATTTATTTATTAAAGTTTATACCTTATTTAGTTAAGTGATTGTATATTAACTCTAGCGAGAATTAAAATACAGCACAAATAGAAAAATAACTAAAGGATGGTTAAAAAAATAAAAGAGACACAGTTTACAGTACTGAAAGCAAAGAAAGCTATGAGGGATGTAAGAACTGTCCATGGTCCTGAAACTACGATCCCTGCACTGAGTCAACTGCCCCTTAATTCAGTCTGGTTAATAAAACTACCAAAAAACTCTGCCTTAAATGATTCAAAATTTGCTGTCCTGTCTTGCCAGTTTAGCAACGTGTGTATGCCTGACTGGTTCAGTAATGACTTGTGTGGTTATGTAGTTGACTTTGTGCTACGCAGAGATCCCAGAGTGCAGACTATCTGTAATGAGGCCAAGAGTTGCAACTCCCCTTTTCAAGCGCAGAACAAAGATTTACAAAGTGATGCAACTGTTTAAAGTTATGTAATGTCGTTCTGGGGGTTGCTGTGGCTACAATAGAGTGTGTGTGTGTGTGTATTTGTGTGCGTGTGTGTGCGTGTGTGTGCGTGTGCAGGCCTGTTGGCCAATCTGCTCAAGGGAGATGTGTCTCAGTGTTTGAAAGAAGAATGTCCCTCACAAATGATTTTGTTCATCTAACTCTGTGCTTTATGGCGGCCTGAGTCTTTATCTTTTAGATCATCCATGCTGAGAAATCAGATTTAATACATCTTAATATCCAAGACTAAAGATTTCATGTTTAATATTCTACATTATTAAATTATATGCATGATTTTTAGGTACAATTAGCTTGATATGCAATGTGGAGAAGAGAGTCAGGTTGTTGGATGCAGTTTTCAAGCTGCACTGCCTCTGCATGCGTGGATGTGCATGGATCAGTTGGTGCCATTTTGGGCGTCTGGCAGAGCGGAGTGAGCGCTGTTTAACAGAGGAGGTTTGGTTCATGCAGAAAAAGTCAGAGACAGCTAACGCCTCAGCTGTATCTTCTCAGTGAGTGCACACCGCCCTTTGAGGTTTTCACTAGTGACGTCACCAAACAGTACACACACACACACACACACACACCCACACACACACACACACACACACACACGCTTGCAGCATGTAAACTGCTTTTCCAAACACACTCTGTTCCCAGCTGTAAATCTGAGGGCAATCTGATTCCCACAGAGAATCTTAAAATTCATTCAGCTCCAAGTCAGAGAGGATTCTCAAAGACGTGGGGCAAATACAAAACAAAAGAGAAAACAAAAGAAAAACTGAAATGTTCTATTTTAAAACTTTATTAGATTTTACATAGTCCTGCCTAACCTTGAAGATTACTTTTTTATTGGCAGAGTTGGGCTTTCACGCAGTATCTCTATGTGTTTTTAAGAATCCTTTGAAACTCGTCTTACAGAAAAGCACCTTTCAGTCACTACTTTGCTATTCTGTTACATGTGTATCCTAGTTACACTCTCTTTTGCTCTTTCTATGTTCTCTATGAGGCATATAAGAGTCCTTGAACAGAGAGGGAAAGAGCTTGCTTGAAATAGAAGAGCTTGATTGATAAGTCTCTGTCTCAGTAACAGTATTAGGCCTGGGAGAAAAAACAGTGTTTACCCACAAAGGGAGGGGTCAAGGTCCATTGATATGTGTCCATCTGCAGCTGAAGGTGCATTGAGGTGTTCACAGAGTGGAACAGATGCTTTGTGCCATTCGGTCTCTCTCTCTCTTTCTCTCTCTCTTGCTCACTACCACTCTGTTAATGAGCCTGTGTGCCTGACTGCTGAGTGCAGCTCTTTAGCAGCGTGCAATTAATCAGACGTTTCCTTGCGGAGAAGAAACCAACCAGACATTCAGCAGCAGGGCAGTGTGATTGCACACCGAATGCAAATTCTCTGCATTGACGACCATTCCCATCTCACAGAAGGGCAGGGAATGCATGAAATGCTGCTGTAAAGGTTGTTAGACTGTAGTCCTTCATTTTGATGGCGAGAAAAAGAAATTAAGATCCATTTTACATTATGCAGAGTTCATGAATAAGGGGTGCTACATTATGGACAATGAGAATTAGATTACAGAGTAAGGACTCAAACAAGCACATTAACTTAAGTACTGTGCTTAAATACTGTGCTTTCGGGGGTTTTGTACTTTACTTTTGTACAAGGACTAGTTATTTTACAAGTTATTGTTTCTAAGTACAACCCAAATAATAAGCTTATATGATATAATGCATTATTGTGTTAAAGATTAAAGATAGATTGCAGTATGTAGCTCTAGCTGAACACTGTGGGCACATGCAACATTAAGTGGATATCATAAATGCTAAAACATAACCATTAAAAGTAAGCAAATGTTAGCTAACATTAGCCACCATAAGCTAATGGTTATACCAGATTGATTAAGGCTGTAATAGCAAAACTCCTGGATAGGCTGAACAGAGCAGAGGTGCATTTCATTGCTTGTGAACTCAACTTTTCACTTGTAAGAGGAACAGTGTCTTTTTAAAGTGACACAGTCTTGCTTTGAACTATGTAAAACTGTATGTTGTAGTCCAAATTTGCTCAATCTCAGTGAGGTATGACAGAAGAATGCAGCACACACTTTGATGCAGAACCCATTACCAATAATCATAATCTTATAACAAAATACAAAATAAAAAACTCACATGGGCATTCCTCTGCATTTGACTTTTGATACTTTAATTGCACTTTGCTTCTAAAACTTTCTATATTTTTTCAGCATAGGGCTGTAGAAAATTTTTACATAAGTACTTCTTCCAATATATTTTAATATATTATATGAACAAAAAATACATTGCTTCTTAAGTATTATACTGCAGGTATAAGATTTTAGGAGGACATGAAAATTTGATTAATAACCCTCCAGTCCTGCCATAGTGAGGATTGTCTCAAGGTCATTAGAGACGTGTGGATGAGAATTGAAATGCTTTCAGTCGACAGTCTACCTAGTGAAGAACATTCTGCATTTTTCTTCATATTTCTTGAATGAAACAATGGTTTTCAAAATAGCCTCTGAGTCACGCATTAAAAAAGGAATTGTATCTATAAGGAATGATGTAGAAATGGTTATTTAATTTAATTTTAATTTTAAATTTCACTACCAAAGTTTCTCTTGACATCAAAACAACCTTTATTTATTCTTCAGCTCAAGGCGTGTTCAACACACAGCCACTGTGGATTCACAGTGTTAGAGTTACGAAAACACATTGATTACAAAGTGTATTTTGGAATAGCTGCTTTGTTAAACATCTTAGAGGTTGGATAGTTAAATTCTGTTGTAGGACTGGTTAATTATCAAGATTATTTTATAAACTGTCATTATCATCTTGACAATGATGATTGTGCAATAAGTCTTTATAACTGGCATGAATGTTATTACATGGTGCCCCCTGTAAAATGTATAAACATGACATGCAATTTGTAATGACTTTAGCAGATAGAAAAAAAAATCCAGTTTGGTCCCTCAGTGGCCAGCTGGTAATGCCCAGATGTTCCTCGGTTCAAGAGATCTTTTCTGCCAGCAGCCATTAGCCGGTTTAATGAGGACACTTCATAGTCAGTACATCCAGGATAAATAGGTGATGTTGCACTGCAACATAAACATGTCTTTAATGACCCACGTGTGAAGGTGTGAAGTGTGTTCTTTGTGGTTGTTGTTGTGCATTTTTTGGATCTGTGTAGCTTCTTTAGTTTCCTCTTTTATATCACTTATATTTGTCAAACAATCAGCTCTTCTCTTAATGAGAAGTGGAAGCTGCATGAAACAGAAACAGACTCCCACTTTGCAAAAAGCAGCTGTGGGGAACAAACTCTGCTCGTTATTTAAAAATCATTATGAATATGTCAGTTGAAACAGCTTAAATTAGTATCGCACTGCTGTCAGATGAAGGCTTCTCCACCATGAAAGTGAAGCTGCACCTATTTGATGTCAATCCCATTTCCGATTTGAAGTACATACTGAAAATTAAATGTGCAGTTTATGCATGGGTGCATTAAGTGGCATCTCTGGGACTTTTATTTTCTATTACACTCAAAATCCCATCATACAAATGCAGTTTTTATGGTAGTCATGCCTCCAGGCTATGACAAAAACAATCTCTCTCATGGTGTGTGATGAAAGGGAAGACAGGGTCCACTTGGCCAAGTCGTACAGCAGGGGATTGACTGTTTCATTGTAATGATTTTTCCAATTTCAAACTGACTGTAAGAGGCCCATGTTCTGACAAAAGCTTTTGTTTAAACGTGGCAAGCCTCTTATTAAGAAACAGGCATTACACATGTCATTGTAAAATGCCTCGGCAGCATAAAACTGTCATATTGTCCACGAACTATCAACAGTCACTCACAGAAGCATCCTTAAAGAGCCCCCTGCAAGTCCCTCACCGGACTTAAATAGAGCCTTCTTTCTATAACGAAGATTAAAGTGACATTTGGATGAGAGTTGGCTATATTGCTCCAGAGCCTTGACGGGGAGGAGCGGGCTGGCACTGGCAGCCAAAATAGGACGGCTAACTAGCCTCTCAGCAAACACAAGCTGTGCAGCATGTGGGACTCTGTCCTAAACTACAGTGTTTACTCTGTGTCACACCGTGGAAATGGGCGTGAGGATTACAGATGGTGGCCCGTCAGCCTCAACACAGTAGGTGAAAAGAGGCCAGCGAAGTAAAGCAGAGCTCCAGGGGCCACATCAGGTCGATTGTGCCACGAGGAAGCTATAAACTCCTTCATCATTCTGTTGCAACCACGCCACACCAGTTATCAGCATCTGCAGTCTGCCACCAAGACGGAGAGACACATCACTGAGATCAATAAAACTGAGGTCCCCCCTAGTTTGAGAGCCCTCTTAATGAGGTCAAACACAGCAAGCACATAAATAAGGAGGCGTAGCTGTTGTCTTTGTTTGTTACAAGGGTTTCAAAAAGCTCTTACTTTGTGCTAGATGCACATATGTTAAAAAGAACTTCCAAAAAAGTTGCAGAATTTTTTTAAATTGCACAAAAGGGCTGTGTGAGTATCTGTTTCATGAGTGAGCAGTAGCTTAGACACCCACCTGAACTGGAAATATAAAAAGTGAGGCGGGGGAAGTGAAAAAGGAGTGCACTTGTCCTAGAAATGCTCTATGTCAGTTTAAAAATACTTAGAATGCACAGTCCTGAACAGTTTGGCACATTTAACGGCAAGGACTACACACCAAAAAAACCTCCACATCCACTAAAAACAATTAATATATGAGTAACATGACTTAAAACCACAAATAGAAGCTCATTATAGAGTATATCTTTGCTGGCCAAATCTAGACGGGCTGATTGTTGTGCTCTTTCCCAGTGCAGCCTCTCCAGATGCTGACCCTCTCAGGACGACAAAAGCCCTAGTCTGTAAATAGTTGGCCTACATGAGGGGAGCAGGAAGCCGTGAAGCACATGCAGAAGTTACAGTATGTTGTTATTCTGCCTTTATATAATCCAATTAACCTGAATGATAATCAGAGAGTGCAGTGGATTAGAGGCTCGGGCCGCAGGAGTCACACTATGGCGGCGGTGGCAGATCAGCAGCACCTGTGAATGACTCATTCCTCGGAAGCAAGGAGCTATTGACTGCCTCTATGAGCCGCATTCAGCCACATAGTGAAGCAATTTAGGATCATTACTGGCATAGATTAAAATGTATCAGACTACTTAGAATGAGGATTGGGGATAAGGGATTTACATATTAAAGACTGATCATATGCACACTATAATAACACGTCTGCATTAGCAGGGCTTGGCGTGGCAATTACTTCTTCCACTTTCTCAAGCAATGAGATGTTCGGCGCAATTCATCTGTCTCCTACTAAAAGCTTGTGATGTCTCTATACTTGTGTTTGCGTGTGCGAGTGTGTGTTTCACTTTCCTAGAGGGCGACTCTTACCTCTGTCAGTGTCATAAAGGTAGACAAACTTCTCCCACTTGTAATGGGCCAGCAAACTGAGAACAGCTCCCCGCAAACTGGGTCTCATCTGGATGACAAACTGCACGTCAGCGTCGATGGGGAAGCTGGGGGTAATGAAGGAGGTGTGCAGCGCCCCGCAGAAGGAGGTCAGCGTGTTCATGGACTTTCTGTCGTAGAAGCCGAAGATGGCGTAAACTCCTCGGGAGAACTGGGAGCAGACTGGTGACAGGGACAGAGAGCAGGTTCAGGTCAGGGACAAGCACAGTCATTTAGTCTTTCAGTCAGGAGGGATGCCAACACACGGCACAAACTGGCCTCTAAAACAAAGTAAGGATCCAAAAAACCTAATAAACTAAAAGTTAAACTTGCTGAGTCTGCTAACGACCAATGTAAGGGTAAAAACTTTACTGCAAGATTGAGATGTGAGTGAATTCGTGATGGCATTAATCCTCCAAGTGTAGCAGGGGCTATCTGAATAAATGGGTGCCATGTGGGATGTCTGCTCCCTGTGGCCATGCTCTGCTGCCTGGTGCCCTTCACTTCTCCTTGGTCTAAATGCAAATGCTTGGGTAATCAACTAGAAATAATGGGGAAATCAGTGCACTGGCCACAGCTCTTAATGGACAAATACCCTGAAACATAAGCATGCAAATGTGCAAGCGCCAGGTTGTGCTGCACTATAAAAGATTTATAACAAGCCCTATCTGCTGCCATCTGCGGGCCTGTGGAAATGAGCACCAGTCATAAACGCTCAGTGCATCAGACACTTGGACTTACAAGGTGTTAACTATTTTATTTTATTTTGGACATGACAAATGGTTTTATGAACACCATGCAGGACTGCATCAGGGAAGACCCTTGCCTTGGTGTTAGCTATAACATGCAAATGCTAAGCCAACCAACAGAGCAGCTCTGATACTGTTTCTTTAACAGTCTGCTCAATGCAGATTGCAACACTGTTCACTATTTTCACTCAATATACTTAAACAATATGTTTAGATATATCATTAGTACAAATGAGTGGATTTTAACAGGTGTCTTTTTTGAGAATTTGTAGGTTAAAATCCAGTCACTCTGTGGAAACTTAACCTTGTGGAAGACTGTACAAATGAGCACTTGTATTAACACAAGTATAGAGGCCACTTCATTGCTTCAGCACTGCACTCCTTTAACACTGGTACACTCACACTGAAAAAAATAATTTAAGCTATATATCAAAATGTATCCAGCATGACCAGACATATCTACCTTTTTGTTAGTTTTGGTCAAAACTTTGCCAACATTACCCACAATGCAATTCAACCACCAGCAGTTCAGGCTATTGTTGCTGCAGCCAGAGATGAGGAGCAGGCTACAGAGGCCTGATAAGCTTGCTTCTGTCAAACTCCATAATTCAATTTTTTTCCAAACTTGTTGTCTTCAGACTTGACACAGACTGACACAAGGGACATCATTTGAGGCAATTTCACAAGGATTTATACTACTTCTTTGACAAATACAGAAATGCTTACAGTGATCTGGCTTTGAAAGACTTTGTCGTAAATATAATTAAAGACAATGAGAAATTACCACATTACATGTAATCAGTTAATGAATGTTAATTCATGTTGATTCACCTAACAGTCTTTGTATTCTGGTTGACTTCTCTATTAAAGTTAGCTGTAAAGGAATCCTTACATTCACATTCACAAAGTCAAATATTTACTGGTGATAAGTTATCATGACTTTGTCATTACTTTCCACACAAAATCACTGCCACTTTTTTTATTCATCTTCCTTTAAAAAATAGCAAATTATTTTACTGTACATAAAACAAAAGAATCTTTTAGCTCATTTTTAGTTCATCATTACTGATTGAAAATTAAGATTCATCTTTAGTCCAGGTTTGAACTAAAAGTACCCAAGTGTCTTTCAAATCAAATCAAGCAAACTTTATTGCCAAGAAACAACTTGTGGCCTTTGCCATTTATTGGAATTTATGATATCTCCTGTTTGCATTACTTGAGCAAGTGTTTTTGTACCCTCATTAAAAAAGATACTAAATTCTAGCTGAATTTTGGGAAACACATTTTGGGAAAATAATTGCCCTAGCTAAAAAACCACACAGTTGTCTGCCTGAGAACGCAGCAAAACAATTTCACAGTTGTGTGATTTCTCCTTGTGTTAAGTTGGAGTTCAGCGCTGTTTATTTTTCAAAAGTTGCTTCTGTTCAGCTTTCCATTAAGACAACCATTCAATCAGCCTCACATCCTTGATAGCTTTGTTCAAACATCTTTTCCTCAGTCATTTTATTATTCCTCCATCCCTCAGCTCAGCCTTTCAGCTTTACTCAGCACACACATTAGATCTACTGATGCTGGTCTGACACTTGTTTAAATACTTAACTAACAAATGCATAAGAGAAGTAAAAGTTGCACCTGGTAGGTATTACAGGTGAAGGATGAAATTGTATTCAATGAGAAAGAAACTTCCAAGAGTTGCTTCATTATTGTTTTATATATAAAGTAAAATTGTTAACAATCATTTCAAGGTCAAAGGTGTAAGATTTAAGAGGGTTTATTGGCATGAAATGGAAAGAAAAATATTCATTGCTATGATTTCATTCATGTAAAACAACCTGAGAAATAAGAGTATTTATTTTTTCATTTCCTTAGAATTAACCCTTTATATCTACAGAGAGAGCAGATCTTCTTTTATAGAGGCTGCTATATTTCACCACTATGTTTCTACAATAGCTCTGAATGAACAAACCAAACACTGACTCCAGAGGCAGCTGTTTGAATTTTTGTGCAAGTTTCCAAGCCACAGTTGGCTGTAATACATGCTTGGACAGGGTGAGTACAGGGATTTACTGTTGGTTGCAATCTGCAACTTTACTGCTAGAAGCAACTAAATCTTACACACTGGACACATAAGTAAACAGAAAAACGTCGTGTTTATATTTCACATACAGAAAAATATCTGTGCAGATGATCTTCTATTCAGTTTTGGATTCAGCACGCTTAACAGAAGCCCTTTGTGCGACACCAATCCTCCTAAAATTACAGATTCACACGTTTCTTTCGCAACACATAATATTCAGCTTATTTTTTCCAAGAGAAATAGAGGGCAGCCATTAAATTAACACTTCTCAGCTCGTCCAATATCCCCTGATTCTATTCTCAAAATGGCAGCAATAGTTTTTGTTTGTCAAGGTTAAATAGACAGCCTGGTTTTTCTAAAGGACTAATGAGATCATATATTTGGGCCCATGAAGCAGTAAACATTAGTCAACTATAGTAAATTCCCCCGATCATGGTCAGCAATGGAGACATGCATCATTAACTTTATTACAAAGGGAAGGGGGGCTGTTTTTTAGCACTGCAAGCTCTGTGCACTTCTACTCAGAATATCAACACAGGCTTTATATGCATGATTAATATCCAACTGGAAAAAATTCACCTAACTTCACTCCTTATAAACACCCACATATCTGTTACTGCTGTCATTACGGCTGCTTTCTGCTGTTTTTTCCTCGCTCGTTTCTCTGCTTCTCCCCCAGCTCTCGCCGCCTCGTCAAACTTAACAGGTAGATGCAGCAGCTCCAGCGGCATCAGCACCGTCTTACGTCTTCCTGAAGCTCAGGGCTTTGCAGCTTTGTGGGTCTCTCCCGCAGACAGCTGGGGAATCTTTTTTTGAGTCTTTTATAAAACTCGCTGATGTAGGGATGAACCTGTGGTGTATGTGCACAGCAGAACCAAGTCTACAAAGTGAATTCATAAAACTCTATTGCAGAGGGGGAATAGAGCGGGAGCTGCTGCCCTCGCCTGAGAGGAACTACCACACGCAGAGAGAAAATTGAACTTTATGCATATAAGAGATGGAGGATAGAGGAGGATTCAAACTGAGGGGTGGAGGTGAACATTCTTGGACTGAGTCACTGGTGAGAGCCTTGAGCTTTGAGGGAGCTGGATACCGCACTCCGAAGTGACGACAATGACTTTACTTTTCATGACAATAACAAATAACTTGTTTATGCATGTGCAGCCTGGTGAGAAGTTACTTTTCTGCTGCTGTCTGAGAGTGCCTGGAGCAAAACTAGAGGAGAAGGGAGCAGCAGGACTTCAGTTTGTTTTCCTGAGGGGGAGGGAGATCACGCTGCTCTCAGCCACATGAGAATACCTGTCCCTTTCCCAGGGTCAAATGTTCAGTAAGAGAAGAAGGCAGAGGACACAGCACAAACACCCAACTGCTGTCACAAGATTACCAACTTCTAAAGGATGGGGTCAAAGAGAAACTCGAAACTCTGACTTTATCGTATCTCATCAACAGAAGGGGCAGAAGGTGCGCTGACCGAGCAGACAGTTTAATGAGCTACTCTGAAACCTGGTTCTCTGAGGGGAATTTGGCTTTTAAGCTTGGTGAGACCATTCCAATCAATTCTAAGTTTCACACAGTAAATACTCGATACATACTCCATACTAACTTTCTGTGCATGAAATGCTTCTTTTATGTCCTTCCTGCCCTACAGAGCCTACAGTCATATAACCATTTCTGTGAGAATATTGAACTTATTTGGATGTGATGTTTTGAGCTAAATGCTAATGCTAGCATGCTAAGAGAACAAAATCACAATTTTGAAGATGAAAGTTTTCCCTTCAATGAATTCATGCAGTAATAATGTACATCCTGTCAGTTTCTGTATCAGCAGATACAGCAGATACAGACCTCACAGTTTTTTCAGTTTTTTATGTGACTTCCTGACAAATAACACCTGATATCACATGTGGGGTTATGTAACGTCTGCATGATGTACAACTGTGAGAAGAACAATCAATTGTGAATCAAGATGGTGCATTTATCTATCATGAGAACTTAAAACCTATTCTCTAGACTAAGTATGCATTATTTTTGCCAATCAAACAATTCTAATGTACTGTGTTAATAGTTGCATCCAAAAAGATTAAAAATGTTGAGTCACAGAAACTTGGAGGAGAGACATGTGCGAGTGCTGTGACCTTTTAAACTCAAAGTAATTAAGATCTCCTAGCTGTTACGTTTTAGAGGTGATCGTCAAATGAGGCAGCATTACCAGGCCGGACAGAGGAGGCCAACAAATCTTGTAAATGTGCTGACTGACAGACGCTCAGCAAATTCAGTGTTTCCTCATGGAAACGAGCTGGGCGGCTAAGCTGTGCCATCTTGTGAATGATGATTTGCAGGGTCAGAACACAGAGCCAACATCTCTCCCTTGTTATTCCAGGTAACACGTTTCCTTTATACCTTTCCATTCTGCCAGCAGCTGTTCAGGGTTTCAGCTGGACCGGACTCACAGGGCTGCAATGAGAATATCTCAGGACTTTGTCTGACAGCTGAGCACAGATACATTCCAATAGGTCGCAGGTATTTCCAAACATAATCACAGTTGTAGTCATGTTACCACCAGAGTTCACAAAGTTCACCGAGAACCAATTTTCAACCTCAATAACTCAGTTTCTGCTTTTACAGAGCCATGGAGGGGCTCGAGCACTCCCAGCATGCACTGAACAGCAGGCAATGAGACACTGAAGAGGTTTGATAAACAGACATATACAGTAATCACCCACTTACTATGCACACTATATTCTGTAGCTTCTACCCTCTGATCTGTATGTTCTTGGACTATAAGAGGCAAACCGGTTTATCAGCAGTGCTTATTTTACCACACACAATGCAGGAAGAAACTAAATAATTTAATCCATGATATTTTAATCTAATTAATGCCTTTCCAATTGTTATGCAAGAGTATTATAAAAGAACACAAAATGCTCTCTATTTATAGAAATGTCTCAGTGGAAAGACATGAAAAAGTGAAGAATCTAGCATTTAATTTTCCTCAGTATTGATGTTTGGGATAAAGCAGCCCCGGTTTTGAATAAGCGTCAGTGGACAGAGGTCAAACAAAAGTCCAAGCCACACCTTCCTCACATAACCATGGTTGATGTCTGTTTCCAGCATAAATGAAAAAGATTTCTGTCTGTGTTGATCCTTAAAATCCTCCTCTAACTTCCACATGAATACATAGCAGTGTTTGACCTTTAAAAGTGTCTAATTCAATAAAATTTGTTCCATTTCATTTGGACATCTACCTCCATCAAGCCTTGTTAAGCCTGTAAGAACATGAAAGTAATGACTTTGGACATCCTGACAGCAAATATCAAACATACTTTTAATTTCCATGTTTGAAAATGCATCACTACTGTGAAAATCGAAATGGAAAGTGCACTGAGATGATAGTATAAATCACTATGTACTCTTGAACACATGTAACCCTGCTTTACTTAAAATGGAATTGATTGTTAAATGAGTTTTGCAAGGAATTTTAAACAGAATTTATTGTGCTTCATTAAAATTAAAAAAAAAATTAAAGCAGAGCTATATTATTTTAATCTGGCAGCAGATGGACATGACAGTATCTCCATTTATGTGCTGTAGGTGGACACAATAAAAAACAATTGCTCACTGAAGGAGGGTAGATCAGCAGTATCCACAGTTTTTGCAAGGCTGTGTCTATCCCATGTCCTGATATTTATTCCTCTGTTTATTTTATATTTCTTTTATGATCAAAATTAATGAAGGCACAGTACTTAGAACATGTGATGCAAAAATCATTTAATGTAAGACAAAATCAGTCTACAGCCACAGGAGCAGCTCTGTGAGGCTGACACAGTGGTGCTTTGAGCTAAACCATCTTACATTAGTGTTTGCATGCTACCACTTGTTAATTCGTGCCTAATACAAAGCACAGCTGAGGCTGATGGGCTTGTCATTGGTTCTGTGACCAAAACACATGCAACAAACATCCACTATTTTTTGAGATATTTTAGTCAAAACCACAAATATAAACCAGCCGATGATACTACAGGAAACATTAGGAGACAAAAATCTTGTTAGGATTGATCCTCTGGGGAAAATGAATATCCAGATAAAATTTCATTAAAATAAACTCAGTAGATGTTGAGCTACTTCAGTCCAGACCACAGAAGTGGACTGACAGAATCACAGAGTGATGAGCCATCCAAAGATCCACAGGCCAACATAATAAAAAGATACTGAAATAGTGAATGAGTTTTTGAATGGTGACTCTTCACAGCATCTCATCTGATTTCAGATTTAAAAAACTGCACTCATTCTACTGAAATCCTTGTTAAAACTGGATTTCACAGTAAATGTTTGTTTGGACAAAGATCCTGACTAAAGGCAAAGTGCCCATGGTTCAAATGATCTGCGTGTTATGACATTTAGGCGTTTTGTATTTGTATCTGCATTACAGTCTGCATTGTTGTGCAATTCTTCTCAGTTGACCAACCACAGAGAAAGCAGAGGGCATATAGGGACTGAAGTCTGAGTAGGTGTTTCTCCTCAGGCGGTGTGGTTGCATGTTGGCTGGAATTCCCTCTTTTCCACAGATTACAGCTTTGTAAAAGCACACATTTTCTTCCAGTGGGCAACCCTCAGCGGATACTCATTACACGCAAAAAGCTGGGTAACACTGGTTGGATTAGCCCTAATCTGAGAAATACGACTGTATTCAGCCCACATGTTCAAAAACATGACAGAAGGAAATCTACAGCAGCGATACAGAGACAGGGCCCGTGGCTACTGGAGTCTTGTATGGAACAATACCCTTTAATATTTCACTCCAGCGCAGTAAAAGCGCTGCTAACACTCCACCTACACACGCTTTGCATATACTGCAAAAAACATCATCCAAGGAACACTAATACAAGAGACAGAGAAAAACAGCACACTCAATTTAAAATGGTTGTAATGCTGTAATGCTGCAGAAGACTCAGGAGCATAGATTCACATTAAAAATAAATCAAGAAAATGCAGTAAAGTGCAAACTTTGATGACTCTTTGTGCAGTAATAGTTTCAACTAACCCCATAAATTTACCGAAGTTTTCATTTCAATTTGTTAAATGTATTCATTTTATAGATTAAAAGTCATTATAAAACAAAGCTCTAAACCTTTTCTCGATTCATTAGCTCTAATCACTTGTTCTGATTCTCATTATTGTCAGATAATTCGACAAAAATGGTCTCACTGTGAACAGAAAATACATAGAAGACAATAAAGTATCAGAAATGGATAATGAACC
The DNA here is from genome assembly GCA_029814665.1 of Acanthurus lineatus. NCBI lineage: Eukaryota > Metazoa > Chordata > Actinopteri > Acanthuriformes > Acanthuridae > Acanthurus > Acanthurus lineatus. The sequence continues at coordinate 8,661,203 of JAPZDV010000006.1, forward strand.
TATGAATTATGAAATGTTTCCAGTTTCAATTAAATTTAAACACAAACACATTGAAGCACTCAAGCTGATTTTGTAAAGGGACTCTTTTACATTCCATGACTGAGGCTCATGCAACTTTTCCAAACCTATGAGAGTAGCTCCTCTAAATTATTCACCGCCCCGACGGCATCTTTGGTTCTCTTATGCTCTCCTCTGTGTAGTTCACAGCTTGTTGTCCTTGGATAATCTCAGGTAACACTTGGTGAATAATACAGAGCTTTTTGGAGGCAGCCTCACTGAAGGACGTTGTGTAAGACTGCAACAAAGTGCTGCAGCATCACTGTAGCTTGTCAGTAGTGATCACCGTCGCTCCGTTACAACGCTGACATGTAAGCACAATCTGATGCTCGGGATGAAAGACTAACTGCACATCTCCAGTGGCTTGCCCCTGAATCTATTCAACGCTGTTCCGCCATTTTACAGCATTATGACCAGCTAGGCTTAAGAAACTCGGTTTGAAAAAAAACAAGAAATAAGAACCTTTCAAAAAAGCTGTGAGCAGCTGTAGTGAGATACAGTGATATTTTCAGCCCTCTGATGTTTAAAAGTCTCTCTTGGAGTCACGGCCATTTCTTTAGCATGCGTTAGCATTGGATAATATGAACAAAACCATGAGTCACAACATTTTGGCTAAATACTTGGATATTGATATTTGCAACAGTAATGTAGGGATGATAACTGGTACATCCATGGACTACTATATTAATGACATAGTATATTGTTATATATATAATTAATATATATATATCATATATTATATTTTAGAACACAATTTTTGATGCATAATTATCGCTAAAGTGAATACACTGACTAAGGGGGCACGGGCAAGTATTAAAATGGCTTCTATAGTCTTGTAAGTTCACAAAATAACATCAATTAACTGTAAAGCAGCTTTTAAAACAAGGCAAAGAAAACACTTGTGCCATATCACAATAATAAAAGACAATATCTAGTCTCATATCATATCAATAAAATATTGATACATTGCCCAACATAATCAGTACTCCCTTGCTCCACAGAAAGCTGATGCATTAATGCAGCATGATGACTCTTGTGTACTGCTTTACCCCACAGCAATATACTTAATAAAAGTTTTTTATTAAAGTAGAGTCAAACAATGTGTTCCTGTTAGTGTAAGTTTAAAAGAGAGCACCGCCTGTATGTGAAATCACTCTTCAGTTCAATAAAAATTAATACAAAAACTCTCTAAAAGCTTTTATTGTTTGATTATGCTTCCCAGCGAGACCGCCATGACAAATCTGACGATGAGTACTTGTCAACTTGGGGCAGGTCATCCAAACTGACAGGACTCTGGCTGCAGAAGCAGTAACTCGGATATTTTTATCAGTGCTTCGTGATGAAAGGACATGCTTTTGGCTAAGTGTCTCTTTCTGTTCAAGGGCTCCCAGATCGAGAGGATCCATTTAAAGCTTTCAAATGAAACACACACATTCAAGATCGTCCATATCTCTGACCAGAGGTTGTGAATGTGTTTTCCTCGTTGAACGAGTATTGACAATTGAATTTAGGCGTGCGCAGTGTAGCGTGGACTTGTGTTTTTTCTCTCATTATCACTGAACTCACTGTTTCTGACCCCGCCGTATTAAAGATAGAAATATTTGTTGAATGGAAACACGTTTATCGCTCCGGCCAAACAGTTTGGATTAAGATAGAAACGATCGTGCAGAATGTACTCCCCCGGGCCAAACTATTTGACAACCTTGTCTGTGGTGCTCATGCATCATTCATGACTTGTCGGTTTAAATGAGTTCTCGGAGTTATGATGGATCCAGGGTTGTTATATATTGTTTGGTTACATTCCAGCATGTTTGATTTGCTACAGTAACTACAGAAAAAATGATGCAGAGCATTATCAAAATGAGGTTTTCCTTTTAGACAACTCAATATTTTTATTTGATATCTAATCTAACTAGTGAAAACTTCCTCCTCTGAACAATTCCCCACAGCTTGTACAATGATGGCTGAGTCACTTGTTGCATAAGTTAATTGAACTGTTTGTGAAACATGTTAATTTGCTTCCTTGAATCACAGTAAATCAGGTTAATGTGCCAGTATGATATATATGGACCTACAGGCAGCAGCATGTTAGCTTAGCTTAGCACACAGACTAGGAACAAAGGGAACCCTGCTCTGTGCAAAGGTAGAAAAAATCTGCTTACCTGTGCCTCTAGAGTTAACTTACACCTAAGGTTTTTACGGGTTACTCGGCAACTTAAACGTGATGATAAGACGCAAGGAAGTTTTTGTGCCTGGACAAAAAAAAGTAGCCCAGCAAATGATGCCCTCATTATCTCACAATATGTCAACTTTATATCAGTTTTTTGGGAATCAAACAAAGAAGATAAACATGGTAATGAGTGAGTTGTAGAGAAAAATGTAGGTGGATTTCATTACGTTTTGATGGTGCCGGACTCCCTGTTTTTTCTCGTTTCTAGTTTTGTGCTCGCTGTAGCTTTATATCCAGTGACAGACAAGAGAGTGGTATCGATTCCAGCTCTCAGCAAGAAAGCGGATAAGCTAATTCCCTAAATTTCAAACTATTCATTTAAATAATGTATTGAATACAAGACCATTAGAGAATATAATCCAATATACAAAGCCAACTATGAAAAATGACTTTCACATAGGTGAAGCTAATCCTTTCCCTTTCCTGCCCTTCTTCTCTTCTGGTTCATTAAAAACACATTTTATCTTCAAGTTGTTTGAATTACACGTTGTAATATGAATGTGCAGATATGATTGCTGCTACCCTGCCTGCACTTTTTCTTTTGCGGGTAACAAGGCAAAATAATGGAAATGTTTTAATTTTTTTACTTTTTAATATATACATTCCGCATACAACCATTGGAAAAACTAAGATGTCCATGTTTGGACAGAGCTTATAAGTCAGTATAGTCACCAGTCTTAATAATTCAAAAGAAAACGAAGTAGAAGAAGAAGAAGAAGAAGAAGAAGAGGAGGAGGAGGAGGAGGAGGAGACCTGGCTATATAAACTGGTCTATGCTGCATTAGTGGGACTGTCCATTGCCTACACACTGAAGTGCTCTAACATTAGCCTCTGTCTAGGCAGCATCACACCGGTTGAGTCATAGCAGGGGGAGGAAAGGTACCTATAATAAACACTCTAATAAGAAACACTTTAATATTGACATTTGATTGAGATGTATTGATCCAATGGAAAATTCTTCTGTAGAAAAATTCTGGTCTTGGCAGATCAAACCTGCAGCTACTTCAGATAAGAGAAGTGAAACAGGAAAGTCTTTAAAAATGCATGATATGGCCTTTTAGAGTTTGTTTTTTTCCACATGGCACAGCAGTAAGAGACTGGACACGTCTTATGTGTTTGCAGTAGACAAATATTTCACTTCACTTTCAAGTTCTTTACACTCATTCAAATCAGTGTGATAAGTAAAATAGTAAACAGACACTTAATTATGAATTGAGCGACTGCTTTGGATATGAAGATATGAAGTGATCTGTTCCAGCTGTCTGTCCTGTCACCATATCCAAAAACCATAATCCCACATGCACTTGCTCAAATGTCCAGTCGGGCCAGCGGCTCACTGACCTCAGTCCTAATGGATATAACCTTCCCATTTCTGCATTTATGCACACAATCTGTCCTGGCCTGGGGCAAGGTGTCACATCAATACATCCTGCAGCTTTACTCCAGCCAGCCACAAATTGGCAAGATAATAAACACAACAGCACAGTGAAGTCCTCTTTGTCTGAATCAATTTAATCACGTCGCAATGACTGGAAATGTTTGCTGCCATGTAATGTTGGCTGTTTACGGGTTTGTTTGTTTCTCAACTTTCAGAGCTGCAAAGCAAGCATCAAACTGAGGACTCAGTGTCTGCAGCCAGAGGAAGTTGGAGAACAGTCATATATTAGTAAAGAGGGACTGAGATAGAGAAAATGAAAGCTTGGTGAGAATTGATTTTTCCATACTGAAGAACAAACTGGAGCCACACACACTCACATACACCCACACACACATATACACACACACACACTCAAACACTACCTACTGGACTATAGCCTTCCACCTATTGATCCCCACTGCCAATAACACAGTCATTTGCCATCAGGGATTTGTAACAGTCATTATAAACTGACCCAGCTGCAGGACAGCAGTGTTGTCCTGCTTTACTTCATTCAGAATCTGGACAACAAACTCAAAAACAAACACTTTTGTAGCAAACAGGAAGTTTTGCAGACAATTCCAAAAACCGCAGGCAACAAGCAGATTTGATATCTTGTTCATCTCATCGGTTGCTAATATTATCAAAATTAACAATGTGATCTGTGGGAATGACTAACCAGAATAGAAATGTGTCAAATCATAATCATCACACTGGCTACATCAACACCTGCCAGGCGCGCAGGGCATTATGCAATCCAGACTTCTAAAAATAAGGATCATGGAGTTTGGTGCATTTTCAAGCAGACCCTTAGTCATAAGCTGACCTGACTGGTCTGCATAATGAGCTGCTCACTGGTCTTGTCAACTGGGAAGCATCTAGCTCAGCTCGGATCAGCTTAGCTCGCTAAAATTAATCCTCCTGATTATCTTGTCTCTTTTCATTTTATCCTTTAGGAAATAAACCTCAAGCTCCTTTCAGAAAACAATGGATCGGGGTTTATTCAACACCAAGCCTGCCTATGAACTGAATCTTTAATAGGAATCTATAAATTTTATTCAAGAAGCCTCTTTTTTTCCTGTTTAAAACTACAGAATGCTGAAAAAAAACCCTTTTCAGCTTCCTACAGACACTTTGTGAGAGAAAATGTAGAATAAGAAGCATTATCCTGCAGAATAAATGCAAAAAAATCTGATTCATATATTCAAATCCCAAATAATGAAAGTGTTTGAGTCAGGCCAAAAGACAAGCCAAAGGTTAAAAGATGACCCCGGAGTAAAAACAGCTCATTGACACTGTCAAAAGGAATCATTTTGCTGGATGACTAATTTTATATAATGACTTGCTTTTGACCTCCTGGAAATGGAAAACAGGCCCAAGTAGGAGACTTTGTGCTTCATCCTGATCTCCACAAGCCAAGAATGTAATATTCATCTCCTGCTTTGCAACAACCACTGAAGTGCCCTTGAGCTAAGCACTGACCCCACAGCCCCTCCAGTGTATTCGCTCAGCGGGCGACAGTGCAAGGCCGTGATCGAACTGGCGGTGTCATGTTGCCAGTGTGTGAAACGATGGTGTTCAATTTCCCTTTCTATTTTGCCCTTCTTCTCACTTCATTAGCTTACACAGCCGCTCTCCACAGCAGCTGACAGAGTTTGGAGAGCCGCAGCTCATCCTTAAGCGTCAAGTGTGAAGTGCAGTTGGTGGGGAGAAGGATAACAAATTAATTCTCCAGACAGAAGTTGGTGCCCTACATGGCAGAGGAGTGACTGGTGGACCAATTATGAAGCCATCTCACACTCGGCAGCACTTCCCCTCAGATCCATCATGTTTGTAGAGATGACTACATGGATTACAGCATGTTACAGTTGATACATTAGGCAATATATCCATCAAAAGTGCAGTCAGAAGAATACACACCACAATGCTGCTGGTATAACCGACAGTAATGTGCTATTTTAATTCGTTTGCAAGGGGAAAGGGTAACAATCTAAATATGGCTACTAATCTGCATTAAATTAAACCAGTGGTAATGAATGACAATTAGGAAGGTGCAGAGGTGAGGATTATATTTTCATTTTCATTTGAGAGCAAAGAGATGGAAAAGTTTGGAGGAGAAAGATGAGGTCAAATGCAACAATTTACATGCCACATTCAACTTAACAAGTAACGGCTACCACAACACACTCTGTAAGTTGCAACCACCACTTAAAGCCTTTATCTGATGCCATAGCAAGATACCCCAACAGGCAGAGTAGCAATGTTTTATTTTCCACACCGTCAAGTACAGTCATTTAAAGGCTGCAGATCAGCTTTTCTCGGTGATTTACAAAATCACTATGTTCGGCCAATTACAGGCCATCATGCTCCATCATCCAGCTGGTGAATGTTGGATTGCATGACTGAGGAGTTTGTGTATAAGGACAGGCACTTGGCAGGTGTCTCTGTAGTGTGCGTGTGTGTGTGTGTATGTGTGTGTGTTTTTTTAAGCAATGATCCATTTTACTCTAACACCAATTTTAGCTCATAAACATCTGTGTAATTTCTGGATTAGCCTGCCAAAGAGACAATTACAGCTACAAATATATTTCATACTGTGTGTGTTGTTTTTGTGTGTGTTACACTGAGAGTCTGCATTATTACTCCTGGATATAATTTGGTAGAATATAATTGCTTAATGTTGTTTTCTAGCCAATAACAAGTGAAAAGCCATATATCCCTCCTGCTGTTCTCATGCAGAGGAAATTCTTTCTACAGGGCTGAAGTACTCACAGGCATGTGTGACTGAGAAGCTGTTGGAGGACTCCAGGTTGTCAACATTGTAATTGAGGTGGAAGGGTTTCTCCGTCGTGTTCTGGTTGGTGTTGTACAGCTGGACGGCGAACCTGAAGGCGCTGTGCTCCTGCACTGTAGAGCGCATGAACAGTCCACCTACATGAGAGAAAATGTCACACACAACAGTGCTCTGATTAGTTTATTCCCAACACACATGAGCAGTTTTTTTATTGCCGTGATCAGGGTATGACTTGTACACACACCGAGGGCAGTGCCGTGAAATTATGTGCAATTACTGCAGAGATGATTGGGTCAGTTAATTTTAAGAAAGGAAGCCAACAAATAAATTTGTTACCACGCACTAAAAAATGCAGTGCAGATGCTGAAACTCCCGTTTTGCCCGTTTGGATCAACTCTATTTTTTTTTTTTTTTTTTAACCAGACCGCCTACAAAGACGCGCATGATCCAACAACCTCCTGGTTTTACGAGAAGTGAACTTGGTGATGAATTATTCAAATAACCGAATCAGCGCGACTTACAGAGACGTGTCCTGTTTGGACTATGTTACACAAAGAAATGCATTTGTTGCCAGAGCATCCCATTCAACTTACCAATGTTGATTTGGTTTGGAAACCCGGCCAGCGACTCCCCCCAAAAAGACAGTAAAACAAGCACTGTCGCTATTGTGCGATGCCACATTTTTCTCCGGGAAGTGAAATCAACTCCTGGTCTGGATGTGACAGAGGAGGAGCAGGGAGAACCATGTACACAGGCTTATACGCAAAGAAATCCACAAGATGCGGCGGGTCTCTCTCTCTCTTTCTCTCTCTCTCTCACTTACTGTGTGCACCCACGTTGAATGTGTGCCAGCGCAACTGCAGCGCCAGCCCTCTGCTGCTGCTGGAAACCTAAAGGCAGTGTTTTATCTCAAAGATGGTGGTGGTGGTGGTGGTGGAGGAGGAGTGGAAACACGGATCTCCTTACTGTGGATAAGGACCATTGAAATGGGCCAGAGGGAGAGAGAGAGAGAGGGAGGAGAGGAGAGAAGAGGAGAGGAGGGAGGAAAGGAGGGGGGGCGTTTATCAAACTTGGTCTGACGTTGAATTATAATAAGAGCAGCCTCCCGTCTTCCTTCTCACGTCACTGCAGAGTTGATGTGTGAGGCGGTGTAGCCTCTGCTGGGTTTGGTGTGTGTGGTGCAAAGGCAGAGTAGTGTAGCTCACACCAGCATCTTGTCAGCAAAGAGTATGGACCAATAGTATACTGCTGAGTGCATGTGTATATAGGCCATGTAAGTATGTACTGATGTGTTCATCTATCTATCTATCTATCTATCTATCTATCTATCTATCTATCTATCTATCTATCTATCTATCTGTTTGTCTGTCTGTCTG